>JBCEWE010000549.1:0-20000 GCA_039877035.1 Silurus lanzhouensis
GCATGGACGTGGAGATCCGGGAAGAGACGTTGCATTGATAAAAGACCTGCTAATTACATTAGGTGAGGATGTGATGGAGCAGTGCGAGATCTCCGCTGATCAGCGTCATGCGGCCAGACTTTTCTCCATCACGGCCTGGTGTTTGGTCTTGTGAAGGAGAACGTTTTTGCCCCCTTAATGCTTCTTGTGTGGACTTTTCTTGCTTTAGTCATAAGTGTCTTTAGAGATGTGAGGTCCAGGAGAGAGACTCATGCTGGAACAACGAGAAGATAGAACCCTCACAGCTAAATGAGTGTGTGTGTGCGTGTGTGTGTGTGTGTGTGTGTGTATAGAGAAGTCTTTCTTCACGCGAGACCCCACGCAGCTAAAGGGCAGGTTCCTCTCGACAACACTGCAGAAGAGCACCATGGGATTCGGCTTCACAATCATCGGCGGAGACGAGCCAGATGAGTTCCTGCAGGTGAAGAGCGTGATTCCAGACGGTCCTGCTGCACAAGATGGCAAGATGGCTACAGGTAACAGCGACCTGCCCGCACACACACACACACACACACACACACACACATACACACGCTGGTTTTTACACACACAAATAGCTAATCATCATGAGTTAAAGGTTTTGTCCTGGTTTCACCCTTAAAAAGAGGCAGGGCTTAAATTACATTTAAACTGTTAATCATATGACATCATCAGGTTTCTGGGGTTCCTGTTTTTTTTTTATTATTATAAAATCACAATAGTAACAATTATAATCATCATGTTGCTAAATTGGAAACATGAAAAAAATCAGTGCTAGAAAATAATTAAATAATTTAATAATTCTATACAAAATTTAAATTTAAAGTAAAATTTCATAAAATTTCAGTACATTTTAAAAAGTAAGAAAATAAATACTGCTAGTTTAAAACCTGGAGGAGATAAAGAACTGAAGGTAGAACCTGGAGGAGATAAAGAACTGAAGGTAGAACCTGGAGGAGATAAAGAACTGAAGGAAGAACCTGGAGGAGATAAAGAACTGAAGGTAGAACCTGGAGGAGATAAAGAACTGAAGGAAGAACCTGGAGGAGATAAAGAACTGAAGGAAGAACCTGGAGGAGATAAAGAACTGAAGGAAGAACCTGGAGGAGATAAAGAACTGAAGGTAGAACCTGGAGGAGATAAAGAACTGAAGGTAGAACCTGGAGGAGATAAAGAACTGAAGGAAGAACCTGGAGGAGATAAAGAACTGAAGGTAGAACCTGGAGGAGATAAAGAACTGAAGGTAGAACCTGGAGGAGATAAAGAACTGAAGGAAGAACCTGGAGGAGATAAAGTGAGATCATGTTGTATTTTAAATCGTATTTAACAGTTTAAAATGCACAAACATACACTGAATGTAAAATCACAAAACACACACACACACACACACACACACACACACACACACACACACACACACACACACACACAAACAATTAAATTTCAGTTTAAGTGTGTTTAATTAGCATGACAAAAACTTTACATTGGGCTGCATACAAATATTGCAAAAAAATTAAAACTAAATGTTTACAAAGAAAAAAAGAGAAAAACACACACACACACACACACACACACACACACACACACACACACACACATACATACATACACACACACACACACACTCGTGTAGTTCATCGTCAGCTCTGGCTCAGAGTCCAGGTTGTTCCTGTGGCTCTCTGCATGTTTCTGTTTGTTTGCACCTGTGTGAGCTATTAAGAGCTCGCTAACTGCCTAATGAGGTGTTTAGGTGCATCATGGGAAAGCTGGCATGAGAGATAAAAGGAAAGAGAGAGAGCGAGAGAGCGAGAGAGCGAGCGCGAGGGCGAGCGCGAGCAGTCAACCTGCAGTGCTGGCTTTCCTCCCTCTCAGAGCTCTGAGATCCTGAAGATCAGTCCATTTCTATCATTTTTATTAAGTTTCTCATTATTTAAATTATTTTTTTTGTCATTTTAATCATATTTGTCATCATTATTTTTATCATTTTTATATTTTTTTTTATCAATAATTTTTTTTTAATAATTCTTTTAATTTGTATATTTTGTGTCATTCAGCTGGATTACAGAAATATCTTTAAATGACTGGAATAGTTTTCGCAGCTCTTGCTTCAAGGCCGTCACCATAAATCACATTTGATTTATTTAATTATAATTATTTATTAAATGAACACTTTAGAGTTTCAGAAAACACGCTGAAATATTCCTGATGCTTGTGATGCTCTTCCACGTGAGTGTCCATCAAAGATATCGAAAAAAAGTCTGTGATGAATGTGATGAAACACTCAAACAGAAGCTGAACCACTGAATCTAGGAGGTGTTTCATTGGGCGTGGCCTAATATGCTAATCAGAAACCTGATCGACATATAATCATACAAAAATATTAGTGTTAAATGTTCAACAAACCTAAAACAACACTAAATCAATCAGGTCAGCCGTAGTCAAACTGTCCTGGTGGGTGTGGCTTAATATGATAATGAGCAAATTGTTTGATTGATGACATTTGTGATGAGACTCCGCCTCCATTAAACTTAACGCAACAGCACTCCAATGGTAGGGTGTTTGTTCAATGCACAGTGGAGTGTTTGGGTGTATAAAGGCCACGCCCCCTCACTAAGACTAAAAGATACAGATGCCACACCTTTTTGGCAGATTTAATGACCACGCCTCCTTCACTGATTGTCTTTTTTATGTTTTTAGGCGATGTGATCGTTTACATAAACGAGGTGTGTGTTCTCGGAACGACTCACGCCGACGTGGTGAAGCTATTCCAGTCTGTGCCCATCGGGCAAAGCGTGACTCTGGCACTTTGCCACGGATACCCTTTACCCTACGATGCGGAGGATTCGGGAAACACCATGATCTCGCCTTTGGGCCTTATAGGAGATCGCCCCCTGCTGCTTAACGGGCGCAACTGCACCACATACGACACATATATGGAGTACTTGAACCGCACCGCGCACTTCTTGGATGACGGCGTCTCGCTGGCTTCTTCGGGGACCGAGTTGATTGGCGTTAGCATCGTGAAGGGGCCAGATGGATTTGGCTTCACCGTCGCAGACAGTGACGGAGGTCAGAGGGTGAAGCAGGTTCTAGAGCCTCAGCGATGCCCAAGTCTGTGCGAAGGAGACCTGATCGTGGAGATCAACCAGCGGCCCGCCCTCACCCTGTCTCACACACGAGTGGTGGAGATGCTCAAGGAGTGTGCGGTTGGGGCCGAGGCCACCCTGCTAGTACAGAGAGAGAGAGGTAAGAGAGAAATGTGGAAATCAAGAAGGCTTGGCTTCCACTGTGTTGTTTTGTTTGTGGGAAGTGCCAGTGTAGTGGTTAAGGCTCTGGGAAGATCAGGGGTTCAAGCCCCAGTATCGCCAAGCTGCTATTTTTGGGGCCCTTTACAAGGCCCTTAACTGTCTTCATGGCTGGCTTTGACCCCAGCTTTCTAACATTGCTGGAAAATGTAAAGGAAGTATTTCACTGTACAGTAAAGTCCATGTGACAAGTATAAAGCTTCTTTACCCTTTTATTTTGAAGGTCAGTTTGCTGTTTGTCTTTCGATCCCCATCCTGAGTATGTGACGCAATAAATTCTCCAAGATTTAGGCGGACTTTCTGCTTGCTCCTGGTTGCCCCTAACAATTTGCTGAGTCATACCCTTTGAAAGTCTCAGGTCGTGTTTCAGTCAAGGCCACTCTTTAGCATTCCCCAAGCATCACTGCTCCGTGATTAGCGCATTCACAAAGCCTGTAAAAATAGATCCTGACGCAGTCATTCTGATGGGGTATTAATATCCTCTGGCTTTATTTCCTCCGCGGGGGGGGTTTCCACTGCAGGGGGGACTCGCCTTATAATGAGATACGACGCAGTTACAAGCTGCTATCTGTCATTGAAAGAAGCTTCCGTGTCTGAAGTACAATGCACATTGTAGATAAAATTCATTTGTCAGTGACGTTTTCTGAATTACTTTGGCAGTCATTAAGGAAGTGCTTTAGAAGCTTAAATGGAAGCAGAGCTGTAATAAGTCTTGGTTAGTTCTATTATTTATAGATCGGACTTGTTCTCAGTTCCGGTTTTAGCAGCTTTAATTCTTGATTATTGCAACTGTTTAGGATGCTAATCCCAAGGTTTTTTTTACTTCTTCTCGGTAGTCCTGGTTCTAATTCTTGGTTATATCTATCAGTAAAGCTTTATTTCTTTGTTGGTCTTGGTTGGTTGCCTCTTTATGGCTTTTCTACTTGATTAGTCCCAGTCCTGAGTGTCCCAAAGTGTTTTTAGATCCATGTGTTAGAGCGTCGTCTTATTTCATGGTTGGGTCAAATATTCAAGGTCTCATATATTGGGGTAGTGGGAGCTCATTGGTTAAGATGTTAGCCTTTTCATTGGAAGGTCATGAGTTCAAATCCCACCTATTAAGCTGCCACTGCCATTCTCATGAGCAAGACTCTTCCCCCCTAACTGCTCAGCTGTGTAAATGAGATAATTGCTCTGGTTTCAGGTGTCTGCTAAAAGAGGTCTATGTAAATGTTGATTACGTTCACTGATCCCAGTTTCAACGGTTTTAGATCTCAGTAGGTTCCTGGCAAGTCCCAGACATTTAGTACAGTGGCTGAGAAGTGGAAAAGAAATGAACAAATCAGAAAAACAAATCAACCAATGCAAAAACATAAAACAAAATCAGAAAACTAATAAATGCAGAAAACGGTCCGTGTAACTTTCATTTTAGAAAAAGTCAAAGTAAAAAACATTATTTTAATTTTCTTGTAATTCTTGAGAACAAACCTATAGAAAGTCATTTTCCGGTTTCTTTGTGGATGCATGGAAAAGAAAATGAAAGCGAAAGAAAAAAATTCAATTCAAAGCAATTCGTCACAGTAGTTTCTGATCAGAAGTGGGCGGAGCTTAAACAGTCTATATAGCAGCATCCTAGATGAAATCTTTCTTGCCTATTGTTTCCCATATTCACACAATCTGATATTGAGAAATACTATATTTCATTTTTCAGCATTCTAACATTATAGCCTTCGTTCTTCAGCTTCCGATTCTTCGGTGAACCTATTGCAGTCTAAAGAGCTTAAATTTTTGATTGCTCAAAGTTTTTAGGGGGCAAAATTAAGTCTGAGGGTTCAGTCCCTGACCCTTTAATAATTTGATATGTTTCTTTAATGCCACCAGGATGCACAAGTTTCAAGAAAATCCTGTTTTTAAAACATTTGTGGTTTATTCCAGTCTTCAGAGATTTAAGTTGACTTTGGATCATTTGGTTAGAACATGTTTTTAAGGTTCTCATACCTGGTTAGTTGGAATATTAGATTTTTTTCAGCACTATAATTTTATTCCTAATAAAACATTTCAAACTCGTGGTCTGTTTTTTTATTTTATAACTCTTTTAGACAATGTCCACACTAATACATTTCTGTTTGGAAACGTATATTTTTTTCTCCATTTTGGCCACAACACTACGGAGACCGAGACGTGTCCTGAGAGTCACATAGACTACAGATTAACATGGCAGAGGCAGAGCTGTAACTTCCTGCAGACACAAGTCAGAAGGCACTTAAGTAATTTGATGATTTGCTGTCTGTCTGAACCAAATAAATAACTATTTGTACCATTTCGAATGGCAGAGCATCAGATTTTTACTCTTGCATTGTATTGCGTTGACTCACATTGCGTTGAACCTGCAGGTGTTTCTTACCGCTCATTCCGTCCGGCTCCGCCCTCCACTCGCACACCGCCGGTACAGTATCGTATTGTGGACTGTGTATCGAGATGCGAATCGCATCGGCCTCAGTTATGAAGATGGTGGATGACATTGTACATTTATTTAGCAATTTTGTTATCATTAGTAGTTTTGTAAAGCAAAGTCATCAGCAGGATACTATTCTTTAAAGCGGGCCAATATTTTGGCGTCTTCCTTTTCGAAGCATCTCTTAGTCTATATTCTCACTCGCTTTCACAAATTTGCGACTCGCTTTTTGCATCGGCGTCTTTTTCACTGCGTTTCAAAGAGGCGTAAACTCCAGGGCGTAAAGTACGCGGGTCACAGTGGCTTACATTTTGCTTGTACGCAGTACAGGGATGTAAACGTTTCCAGATGTTTCAGTGTGGATGAGCAACTTTTTGGGGAGCGATTGAAAACGAAAGTGCGGTCGAGGAGCGTTTTTAGACGAGGGGCTCTCTCTGCGAGGTGGTATGAAAACGTTCCGAGACTAGTTTTGTAACACACCAACAGATGGCAGCACAAGGCTGCATGCACAGGAAGCACCGACTCTTGTAAGTCATTGTGCAAAAGCCATGGTCCTGTGTACATCTGAAGCTGTGCAACCGGTGCTATTCTGACCTCGTCTTTCTCTCACGTGAAACACCACAATCTTACTTCCGCACTCTTCCGAATGGCCAGATTTGGCTCCTGCGGACTTCGCCCTCCTCCCGAAGATGAAGATGCAGCTCAAAGGGCAACGTTTGACACCGTTGTGGAGATCCGGCGCAAATCGCAGAACGTCCTTGACACGCTTCAGAAAGAAGACTTCCAGGATAGTGTGTAGATAAATAAAGTATTTTCTTGTGAGTGAGTCAGACACAACAGAGCGAGTCTCAAAACGTTTTTATACCATCTCGTACATGTTCCTGTCAGGCTGTAGGGTTGTTACTCATGGCCGAGTCGACACTCTGACAATTGGTCAGTCTCAGTCTTTCGAGCTGGAACACTTGGTTTAGTCCAGCTTTAGATCTCTGACACGTTCAGTTTTTATTTATTTATATTTTGGGGATTATCTTCCCAGTCCCAGGCCTTGGATTTTTTTTCTCTGGTGTAAAGGCACTGATTGCATAGGGATCAGTTTGTAGGCACATGGTCTCTGTTTAAGCCTCTCTGAGTGAGGAAGCTTGAGATAAGAAGAGAGCTGGATGTGAGAAATACGTCCTGATTTCATATTTTGTTCCAGAAGCAGAGTCTGATAATCATAGAAGCAGAGTTGATGATGATCTGAATTTCCGAAGCTGTCACAGGAAGTGCATGTTCTCCTGAATCACAAAAAAGCTCTTTGTTCAGTTTAATCCCCTGAGATTTGTTATAGTTTGTGAAGGAATCACAGCAGGAATGTCAGCGATTAGGCAACACCTACAGCGCACACAGGATACAGTCCTGTCATGTGCTGGAATGTTGGAATTTCATGAGCGACGGTGTTAATAAGTGAAAACACCGGAGGAAGAGAGGTGACGTCTGACATAAAATCAAGACAAAACACTCGGAAATATCATGGATATTTAATTATAGAGAACAGAAATGAGCGAACGCAGTGAAGGACATGGGATCTGCGCATTTGTAAGTATAAACAAGGAGGCGTGGCCTCTGCACTCATCAGTCCTAATGAAGGGGGTGTGGCTTATGTGTGTGTTCTGTCACTTTAATGGATGGAGGTGTGGCCTCTGTGTGTGTTCTGTCACTTTAATTATAGGGGTGTGGCCTCTGTGTGTGTTCCATCATTTTAAATAAAGGAGGTGTGTCCTTTGTGTGTGTTTTGTTACTTTAATTGAAGGAGGCGTGGCTTCTGATTGTGTCCTGTCACATTCCTTGAAGGGGCGTGGCCTCTGTGTGTGTTCTGTCACTTTAATTGAAGGAGGCATGGCTTATGAGTCTGTGCCTGTCACATTAATTTATAGGAGCATGGTCTAAGTGTGTGTTCTGTCACTTTAACTGAAGGGGGTGTGGTTTACAAGTGTGTTCTGTCACTTTAATTAAAGGAGGCGTGGCTTCTGATTTTGTCCTGTCACTTTAATTGAAGGAGGCATGGCTTCTGTGCTTATTCGACTTCTTTGTGTGTGTGTGTGTGTGTGTGTGTGTGTGTGTGTGTGTGTGTGTGTGTGTGTGTGTGTGTGTGTGTGTGTGTGTGTGTTGTGAGACTGAAGTGTTAGCATAGCATCTGTCAGTGTGCTAAGCCTGGACATGCTAACATACTGTCCCATGCTAGTCGCGTGTGAACCTTCCGTCTGTTGGTGTGTGATGGTGTGATTAGCATATGAGCTGAGAGAAAGGTCAAAACACACACACACACACACACACACACACACACACACACACACACACACACACACACACACACACACACACACACTGATTATGTCAGTCTGGAACTGAGAATGCCCAGCGTACATTTCCAGCTTCAGGTTCTAGCGTTATTTGTGAAGTGGAGGTTTTAGCTGCTTTCTGATGCACCCAAGTTCTGGTTTACTATTAGCACCAAGTATCTCAAGGTTTTTATCAGGTCCAGGTTCAAGCTATATGGTTGAGGTTTTATCAGATTCTGTTTGTAGACCTCAACCAGGTACATGTTCTACTGTAGATCTCTACCAGGTTCAGGTTCTCTCTCTAGTATCAGGTTCCAGGTTGCATCCTTATTTCTTAATCAAGTCCAGATCCTTGGTGTGGTTCTCTGGTCCAGGTTCTGCTTGGTGCCCAATGTTTAGAGCTACTGAGTTATGAACCAAACTCTGGATTCCCTGTCCATCTCCCTCACTTCTACTGTGCTATTTTCTCATTTTCTCATCTTTCATTCATGCCTTTTTGGAATTTACAGTAGATCCCATTTTCCCTCATTTTTTTGCTCCCCCTGCCTGAGGTTCTGTAAATCCAACAGACTGTGGTGTTGAGATCTTCTGATTCTTCGTCAGCAGGTCTTTAATTGCTCACAGATGGAGTTTTGGTTTTACTGGCACTGGTGCAATGATCTGGATCCGAGTCAGCATTCTGAGGCCAGACTGTCTCTCCACCTCTCTCTCTCTCTCTCTCTCTCTCTCTCTCTCTCTCTCTCTCTCTCTCTCTCTCTCTCTCTCTCTCTTTCTCTCTCTCTCTCTCTCTTATTTAGAACCATACATTCTCTCACTGCATGTTGAAATCAAGGCTTCCTTAATACAGCGCCATCTGGTGGCGGCTTTCAGATTGTCAGGAAATGACTAGAAATGCACGTATTCTTCAGAACATCAGACTGAGAAGATCAGTACACACAGTACATAAACTGTTTGTAGGTTCAGATTCTACATTTAGTATTTTATCTTCTCAAAGTTCATCTATCTGCCTCAGGTTCTAACTTTAGCTTTTTATCTCCTATACATTCAAGTTCTAGTTTTTTATCTTCTCCAGGATCCACATTTAGTCCTTTATCCCTTCTAGTTCTTTATTCTCTCCAGGTTCAGGCTCTTTAGTTCTTTATCTCCTCTATGTTCTACCTTCAAGCTGTAGTTCTTTAAGCTTTGCTTCTCGATCGCCACCAGGTTCCAGCATTAATTCTTCATCTCCTCCAAGATCTAACTTGAGTCGCAACATTAGCAGTCCCAGACCAATCAGAATCAAGGATTGTGTGCATGTGTATGTGTGTGTGTGTGTGTGTGTGTGTGTGTGTGTGTGTGTGTGTGTGTGTGTGTGTGTGTGTGTGTGTGTGTGTTTGTGTGTGTGGAGAAGTGTCGCACAGCTCCAGGTTGTTTTAGGAATACAGATCATTTCGTATCGTCTCATCAGAGCGCTAATGATCTGTAGCAGCTGTGATCTTGGCGTTAGGAGAAATGACTCTCTCACTGCGATTTGTTCGTTTACAGATTGTGTGAGTACGACCAATACGAGAATCACTCCTGCAGAACACCACAGATCTCACTCACCACCATGTCTCACTCATCACCCTATCTCACTCACCACCATGTCTCACTTATCACCCTATCTCACTCACCACCATGTCTCACTTATCACCCCATCTCACTCACCACCATGTCTCACTTATCACCCTATCTCACTCACCACCATGTCTCACTTATCACCCCATCTCACTCACCACCATGTCTCACTCATCACCATTTCTCACTCACCACCCCGCCTCACTCACAATCCCGTCTTACTCACCACCCCGTCTCACTCACCATCCCGCCTCACTCACCACCCCATCTCACTCACCATCCCGCCTCACTCACCACCCCGTCTCACTCACCACCCCATCTCACTCACCATCCCGCCTCACTCACCACCCCGTCTCACTCACCACCCCATCTCACTCATCACCCCATCTCACTCACCACCCCATCTCACTCACCATCCCGCCTCACTCACCACCCCGTCTTACTCACCACCCCGTCTCACTCACCACCCTGTCTTACTCACCACCCCGCCTCACTCACCAACCCATCTCACTCATCACCCCATCTCACTCACCACCCCATCTCACTCACCATCCCGCCTCACTCACCACCCCGTCTCACTCACCACCCCATCTCACTCACCACCCCGTCTCACTCACCACCCCGCCTCACTCACCACCCCGTCTCACTCACCACCCCGTCTCACTCACCACCCCATCTCACTCACCATCCCGCCTCACTCACCACCCCGTGTCACTCACCACCCCGTCTCACTCACCAACCCATCTCACTCACCACCCCGTCTTACTCACCACCCCGCCTCACTCACCACCCCGCCTCACTCACCACCCCATCTCACTCACCACCCCGTCTTACTCACCACCCCGCCTCACTCACCACCCCGCCTCACTCACCACCCCGCCTCACTCACCACCCCGTCTCACTCACCACCCCTTCTTACTCACCACCCCGCCTCACTCACCAACCCATCTCACTTATCACCCCATCTCACTCACCATCCCGCCTCACTCACCACCCCGCCTCACTCACCAACCCATCTCACTCACCAACCCATCTCACTCATCACCCCATCTCACTCACCATCCCGCCTCACTCACCATCCCGCCTCACTCACCACCCCGCCTCACTCACCAACTCATCTTACTCACCATCCCGCCTCACTCACCACCACCTCTCATTTACCACCCCCTCACTCACCACACCATCTCACTCACCAGCCCGGCTTACTCACCACCCCGCCTCACTCACCACCCCCTCTCACTCACCACCATGTCTCACTCATCACCCCATCTCACTCACCATCCCGCCTCACTCACCATCCCGCCTCACTCACCACCCCGTCTCACTCACCAACCCATCTCACTCACCACCATGTCTCACTCACCCCCCTTTTTCAATCACTATCATGTCCCACTCACCACCCTGTCCTACTCACCACCTCGTGTCAATCACCAACCCGTCTCACTCACCACCCCGTCTCACTCACCACCACGTCTCACTCACCACCTTGTCTCACTCATGTCTCACTCACCACCCAGTCTCACTTACCACCTCGTCTGATTTACCAACCAGTCTCACTCACCACTCCATCTCACCTATCAACCCGTCTCATTCATGTCTCACTCACAATCCTCGCTTACTCATGTCTCACTTACCACCCCATCTTACCTACCACCCTGTCTCACTCATGTCTCACTCACCACCCTGTCTCACTCACCACTCCGTCTTATTCATGTCTCACTCACCACCCAGTCTCACTTACCACCTCGTCTCACTCACCACCCAGTCTCACTTCCCACCTCGTCTCACTCATGTCTCACTCACCACCTCGTCTTACTTACTGCCAAGTCCCACTAATGTCTATATGTAAAAAGAGAGACTGAGTGAAAGAGACTGCAGGAGAACACGGAAGTAGTGGACTTTCCATTGTGAAGTTCACTGGGCTCTGAGCGGTCTTTGAGACTGCATGGAGAAAACTACTCGGTGAACCCTGTGACTCAGAGAACAAGTATCTGGTAAATGAATCAAGGCACTTCAGCTGTAATAATCCTTTTATTTATTAGTTTGTTTGTTTTCTGTATATTTATTTATTTATTTTAAGTTTTTTAATCCAAGCCGCTTTGTAATTGGCAGCGATATTTCTCTCACACACGGGCATCCAGCCCTCGCTCCTTATACACTGGCTACAATTCTTGTGTGTGTGTGTGTGTGTGTGTGTGTGTGTGTGTGTGTGTGTGTGTGTGTGTGTGTGTGTGTGTGTGTGTATGCGATTATACACTTCACTACACCAGCACTCATTATGTTCTGGCACATGATACACCGGAGAGCCAATCAGCTGCAGCCGGGTCACGTCTCTCAGCAGCTGGCTCAGCCAATCAGAGCAAAGAGTGTGTGCGTGCGTGTGCACGCGCGCGCGCGCGCGTGTGTGTGTGTGTGTGTGTGTGTGTGTGTGTGTGTGTGTGTGTGTGTGTGTGTGTGTGTGTGTGTGTGTGTGAGAGAGAGAGAGAGAGAGAGAGAGAGAGAGAGAGAGATGCAGTGACATTAAAGGGAGATAATGAAACATGCTGTGAAACTGTGAGAAGCTGCTGATTTGGCATTTAATGGACATCAGATGTCCTGATTTCACACACACACACACACACACACACACACACACACACACACACACACACACACACACACACAGCGCTTCAATTAGCTCTGATACACACATGCGGCAATCAAGATGTAATGGAGGGAGTGAGAAAGAACAGAGTGATGTAGATAGAATCTGAGAGATAGAGTGAGGGACAGATAACAGTAGATAAAAGGATGATGAAAGAGTTAAAGGAAGAAAGAGAAAGAGAGATTGACTGAGAAGGAGTGAGATGGAGTGGGATAAACAGAGATATGAAGGGATCATGAATGAGGAAGCAAGAGACAGAGAAAGTAGAGAGAGAGATGGAGAAAGAGACAGAAGATGAGAAGCAGACAGAGGAAGACAAATAATCAGAATGAAGTAGTGAAAGATAGATAGATAGATAGATAGATAGATAGATAGATAGATAGATAGATAGATAGATAGATAGATAGATAGATAGATAGATAGATAGATGTTGGTGTGTGATTGTGAATGTTGGTGTGTGTGATGGTGAATGTTGATGTGTAATGGTCAATGTTGGTGTGTGTGATGGTAAATGTTGGTGTGTGTGATGGTGAATGTTGGTGTGTGTGATGGTGAATGTTGGTGTGTAATGGTGAATGTTGGTGTGTGTGATGGTGAATGTTGGTGTGTGTGATGGTGAATGTTGGTGTGTGAGATGGTAAATGTTGGTGTGTGATGGTGAATGTTGGTGTGTGTGATGGTGAATGTTGGTGTGTGTGATGGTGATTGTTGGTGTGTGTGATGGTGATTGTTGGTGTGTGTGATGGTGAATGTTGGTGTGTGAGATGGTAAATGTTGGTGTGTGATGGTGAATGTTGGTGTGTGTGATGGTGAATGTTGGTGTGTGTGATGGTGATTGTTGGTGTGTGTGATGGTGAATGTCGGTGTGTGTGATGGTGAATGTTGGTGTGTGATGGTGAATGTTGGTGTGTAATGGTGAATGTTGGTGTGTGTGATGGTGAATGTTGGTGTGTGTGATGGTGAATGTTGGTGTGTGTGATGGTAAATGTTGGTGTGTGATGGTGAATGTGGGTGTGTGTGATGGTGAATGTTGGTGTGTGTGATGGTGATTGTTGGTGTGTGTGATGGTGAATGTTGGTGTGTGATTGTGAATGTTGGTGTGTGTGATGGTGAATGTTGGTGTGTAATGGTGAATGTTGGTGTGTGTGATAGTGATTGTTGGTGTGTGGTGGTGAATGTTGGTGTGTGATGATGATTGTGTGTGTGTGATGGTGAATGTTGTTGTGTGTGATGGTGAATGTTGGTGTGTGATGGTAAATGTTGGTGTGTGTGTAATAGTGATTGTTGGTGTGTGATGGTAAATGTTGGTGTGTGATGGTGAATGTTGTTGTGTGATGGTGATTGTGTGTGTGTGATGGTGAATGTTGGTGTGTGTGTGATGGTGAATGTTGGTGTGTGATGGTGAATGTTGGTGTGTGTGATGGTAAATGTTGGTGTGTGTGATGATGAATGTTGGTGTGTGATGGTGAATGTTGGTGTGTGTTATGGTGAATGTTGGTGTGTGTTATGGTGAATGTTGGTGTGTGATGGTGAATGTCGGTGTGTGTGATGGTGAATGTTGGTGTGTGTTATGGTGAATGCTGGTGTGTGATGATGAATGTCGGTGTGTGTGATGGTGAATGTTGGTGTGTGTGATGGTGAATGTTGGTGTGTGATGGTAAATGTTGGTGTGTGTGATGGTGAATGTTGTTGTGTGATGGTGATTGTGTGTGTGATGGTGAATGTTGGTGTGTGATGGTGAATGTTGGTGTGTGTGATGGTGAATGTTGGTGTGTGATGGTGAATATTGGTGTGTGATGGTGAATGTTGGTGTGTGTGATGGTGAATGTTGGTGTGTGTGATGATGAATGTTGGTGTGTGATGGTGAATGTTGGTGTGTGTTATGGTGAATGTTGGTGTGTGATGATGAATGTCGGTGTGTGTGATGGTGAATGTTGGTGTGTGTTATGGTGAATGCTGGTGTGTGATGATGAATGTCGGTGTGTGTGATGGTGAATGTTGGTGTGTGATGGTAAATGTTGGTGTGTGTGTAATAGTGATTGTTGGTGTGTGATGGTAAATGTTGGTGTGTGATGGTGAATGTTGTTGTGTGATGGTGATTGTGTGTGTGTGATGGTGAATGTTGGTGTGTGTGTGATGGTGAATGTTGGTGTGTGATGGTGAATGTCGGTGTGTGATGGTAAATGTTGGTGTGTGTGTAATAGTGATTGTTGGTGTGTGATGGTAAATGTTGGTGTGTGATGGTGAATGTTGTTGTGTGATGGTGATTGTGTGTGTGTGATGGTGAATGTTGGTGTGTGTGTGATGGTGAATGTTGGTGTGTGATGGTGAATGTTGGTGTGTGTGATGGTAAATGTTGGTGTGTGTGATGATGAATGTTGGTGTGTGATGGTGAATGTTGGTGTGTGTTATGGTGAATGTTGGTGTGTGTTATGGTGAATGTTGGTGTGTGATGGTGAATGTCGGTGTGTGTGATGGTGAATGTTGGTGTGTGTTATGGTGAATGCTGGTGTGTGATGATGAATGTCGGTGTGTGTGATGGTGAATGTTGGTGTGTGTGATGGTGAATGTTGGTGTGTGATGGTAAATGTTGGTGTGTGTGATGGTGAATGTTGTTGTGTGATGGTGATTGTGTGTGTGATGGTGAATGTTGGTGTGTGATGGTGAATGTTGGTGTGTGTGATGGTGAATGTTGGTGTGTGATGGTGAATATTGGTGTGTGATGGTGAATGTTGGTGTGTGTGATGGTGAATGTTGGTGTGTGTGATGATGAATGTTGGTGTGTGATGGTGAATGTTGGTGTGTGTTATGGTGAATGTTGGTGTGTGATGATGAATGTCGGTGTGTGTGATGGTGAATGTTGGTGTGTGTTATGGTGAATGCTGGTGTGTGATGATGAATGTCGGTGTGTGTGATGGTGAATGTCGGTGTGTGTGATGGTGAATGTTGGTGTGTGATGATGAATGTCGGTGTGTGTGATGGTGAATGTTGGTGTGTGTTATGGTGAATGTTGGTGTGTGTGATGGTGAATGTTGGTGTGTGATGGTGAATTTTGGTGTGTGTGATGGTGAATGTTGGTGTGTGTGATGGTGAATGTTGGTGTGTGTGATGGTGAATGTTGATGTGTAATGTTGAATGTTGGTGTGTGTGATGGTGAATGTGGGTGTGTGATGGTGAATGTTGGTGTGTGTGATGGTGAATGTTGGTGTGTGATGGTGAATTTTGGTGTGTGTGATGGTGAATGTTGGTGTGTGTGATGGTGAATGTTGGTGTGTGTGATGGTGAATGTTGATGTGTAATGTTGAATGTTGGTGTGTGTGATGGTGAATGTGGGTGTGTGATGGTGAATGTTGGTGTGTGTGATGGTGAATGTGGGTGTGTGATGGTGAATGTTGGTGTGTGTGATGGTGAATGTGGGTGTGTGATGGTGAATGTTGGTGTGTGTGATGGTGAATGTTGATGTGTAATGTTGAATGTTGGTGTGTGTGATGGTGAATGTGGGTGTGTGATGGTGAATGTTGGTGTGTGTGATGGTGAATGTGGGTGTGTGATGGTGAATGTTGGTGTGTGTTATGGTGAATGTTGGTGTGTGTGATGGTGAATGTTGGTGTGTGTGATGGTGAATGTTGGTGTGTGATGGTGAATGTTGGTGTGTGTGATGGTGAATGTTGGTGTGTGTGATGGTGAATGTTGGTGTGTGTGATGGTGAATGTTGATGTGTAATGGTGAATGTTGGTGTGTGTGATGGTGAATGTTGGTGTGTGTGATGGTGAATGTTGATGTGTAATGTTGAATGTTGGTGTGTGATGGTGAATGTTGGTGTGTGTGATGGTGAATGTGGGTGTGTGATGGTGAATGTTGGTGTGTGATGGTGAATGTTGGTGTGTGTGATGGTGAATGTTGATGTGTAATGTTGAATGTTGGTGTGTGTGATGGTGAATGTGGGTGTGTGATGGTGAATGTTGGTGTGTGTGATGGTGAATGTTGATGTGTAATGTTGAATGTTGGTGTGTGTGATGGTGAATGTGGGTGTGTGATGGTGAATGTGGGTGTGTGATGGTGAATGTGGGTGTGTGATGGTGAATGTTGGTGTGTGTGAGATGGTGAATGTGGGTGTGTGATGGTGAATGTTGGTGTGTGTGATGGTGAATGTTGGTGTGTGTGATGGTGAATGTGGGTGTGTGATGGTGAATGTTGGTGTGTGTGATGGTGAATGTGGCTGTGTGATGGTGAATGTTGGTGTGTGTGATGGTGAATGTTGATGTGTAATGTTGAATGTTGGTGTGTGTGATGGTGAATGTGGGTGTGTGATGGTGAATGTTGGTGTGTGTGATGGTGAATGTTGATGTGTAATGTTGAATGTTGGTGTGTGTGATGGTGAATGTGGGTGTGTGATGGTGAATGTTGGTGTTGGTATAGTCTGCACCTGATTCACATGGCAGTAATGCAAACTTTGTGTTTTTGATGCATTACCCAAAACCTCCTCACAATATTCCACACAAAATCTCAGCAGGTAAACACTTTTTCTCTTTTGTATTATTGCAGGTCACTTTTTACCCTGGAAGAATCCCAGTCAGGTAAAAACGGATCATACCCGCCCTCTTTCAGCCCTGTCTTCCTCTCTCACGTCTCTCACAACATAATCTAATTATATCACTAACCACTAATCACACCAGGAGCTGAACTCTGTCTGAATGCTTCATTAATCGGTTATAACACACACATGACACTGTAATGACGCCTTCTCTCCTTTCAGTCTTGGATTTTTATATCGCAGCTTTTCTCTTTTGCCATTATATTAAAAAAGGATTATGGAAATAGCATTTAACACAAACACAATTATTATTATAATTTATTTAATTATTTGTAATTATAAAATGTTTTACTCACTGCGTCCTCTACACTGTATAAGACGGCGTATTTAACCGATACCATTAACAGGACAAAAATAATTATGCTTCATACTGTATATATTATATGGCCAAAAGTTTTAGGACATCTGATTTTTTCACCCATATGTGGTTCATCCCCAAACTGTTGTACAGGATGACTTCAGATGCATGAAGGAATTTTAGCCTTCACTTGATCTTCGAGACCCAAACCTGGCATGACAATACCCCTGTGCACAAATCCAGCTCCATGAAGATATGCTTTACATGGGTTGGATTTGGTGGAAGAGCTTTTGCTATAGAGCTATAAACTCTTTGAGATGAATTTGAACACTGACTGCACCCCAGGCAGCCATCACTACCTGACTTTAGGCATCACTACCTGACTTTAGGCATCACTACCTGACTTTAGGCATCACTACCTGACTTTAGGCATCACTACCTGACTTTAGGCATCACTACCTGACTTTAGGCATCACTACCTGACTTCACTAACACCCCTGTGGCTGAATGAATCTTCACAAAATCTAGTGGAACATCGTCCCAGAAAAGTGGAGATGTTCAGAAAGATACACCTACAATCTTATATTCAGGTGTCCACAAACATTTGGCCAGACACTGTTTAACAGTCGTCATTAAAACTTTATGGATGTACAACCAATGCTTCCAAATATTATTATAAACCATTATTTGGGGTATTAATTAATAATAAACATCCGTTTGTGCTAATAATTAGCTCCAGTATGTGTGTGTGTGTGTGTGTGTGTGTGTGTGTGTGTGTGTGTGTGTGTGTGTGTGTGTGTGTGTGTGTTTCTGAAAATGACACACTGACACTTCTTTTCATTTTGTCCTCTCGTGACTTGGGCGCTGTGTCATGGTGAATCAGCGCTCTAACAGCGACCCGCTCTGACCAAATCTGTCCTTTTTATAGTCTTCTATCCCTCGCTTTCTCTCTTCTTTCTGCTTTCTTACACTAATTACAGACTCTGTTTAATAAGCAATTAATAAAGAGTTAATGAACAGGAATTAACATTTAATCAGTGACTGAACGTTAATAAGCAGTAAATCAACAGTTATAAGCAGTAATAAGCAGAAAATTAATGGTAGTAAGCAGTAAATGAACAGTTATAATGAGTAAATGAACAGTAATAAGCAGTAAATGAACAAAACAGTAATAAGCAGTAATAGTCAGTAAATGAACAGTTATAAGCAGTAAATGAACAGTTATAAGCAGTAAATGAACAGTTATAATGAGTAAAAGAACAGTAATAAGCAGTTAATGAACAGTAATAAGCAGTAAATGAACAGTAATAAGCAGTACATGAACAGTTATAATGAGTAAAAGAACAGTAATAAGCAGTTAATGAACAGTAATAAGCAGTTAATGAACAGTAATAAGCAGTAAATGAACAGTAATAAGCAGTACATGAACAGTTATAATGAGTAAAAGAACAGTAATAAGCAGTTAATGAACAGTAATAAGCAGTACATGAACAGTTATAATGAGTAAAAGAACAGTAATAAGCAGTTAATGAACAGTAATAAGCAGTAAATGAACAGTAATAAGCAGTACATGAACAGTTATAATGAGTAAAAGAACAGTAATAAGCAGTTAATGAACAGTAATAAGCAGTAAACGAACAGTAATAAGCTGTAAATGAACAGTAATAGTCAGTAAATAAACAGTTACTGTATAAACAGTTATAAGCAGTACATGAACAGTTATAATGAGTAAATGAACAGTAATAAGCAGTAAATGAACAGTTATAATGAGTAAAAGAACAGTAATAAACAGTAAATGAACAGTAATAAGCAGTAATATACATTAAATAAACAGTCCTAATCAGTAAATAAACAGTTATAAGTAGTAAAAGCACTAAATGGGGTTGGGCAAAGATCCATCAAAATGTATTTTAAAATAAAATACCAAATATTTTAACTTTAAATGTTTTTAAATAAACTACAAAGTAAAGCAGCCACAGGTATCCTCATAAACTACTGTATTTCTGTATTTAAAAAAATACTAAACGTATTTTGATACACAATATGAAGCCATTTTTAATCAACTCTCTCAAATACTAATAACTAAATCCTCTTTTAGAATTTAAATACAAGTATCATAAATACTGCTTCTAATGAACAGTCTGTTAGTTGTTGCAGTGCCAAACCCGACTCGCACGCTCTGCCTCCAGGTTCTTTACTCTGTATGCTGCTGTATTTGCAGGTTTTGGAGCAATGGGACCCTCAAGTTGGTGTTTGTGCCCCTGTCCTGCCCCACAGCGCCCCCTACCTGCCATGGCCTTCAGCTACTGACCCCCCTCAGGGCCTTGACCTCAGCAAACCCAATCCTTTTGACCTGTACACCCAGTCCAGGGCTTTGTATGAGAGTAGGCGTAAGTAAACACCAGTTCAGGTTGAGGCTGTGGGAAGAAGCACAGCAAAGGACCACAATAAATATTTCAGATGTTTGTTTATTTATTTATTTATTTATTTATTTATTTATTTATTTATTTTATTGTCATGTGATTAGCTACCTGAGGTATTTCTTATAATATAATATTCACAAATGGCATCCAGTCTCAGTGAAGGGGGCGTGGCCTCTGTGTGTGTGTCCTGTCAGTCTCTGTGAAGGAGGCATGGCCTCTGTGTGTGTGTGTGTGTGTGTGTGTCCTGTTAGTCTCAATGAAGGAGGCGTGGCCTCTGTGTGTGTGTGTGTATCCTGTCAGTCTCAGTGAAGGAGGTGTGGCCTCTGTGTGTGTATCCTGTCAGTCTTGTTAAAGGAGGCATGGCCTG
>JBCEWE010000549.1:27500-35000 GCA_039877035.1 Silurus lanzhouensis
GAAGCGACTTCACCTACAACAAGACGAAGAGCCGAAGCACGTCTAAGTTCTGTACGTGTTATTTAGAGAGCAGACAGACGTCTGGAGTGATATCTATCATGACCTGCCCAGTCACCGCACCTCAATCCTTCTGAACTGCTCAGAGATCAAGAAGAAACATCTCCATCTAGTGAAGAACATCTCTGGAGCGTTTTAGAAGAAACACAAACAAATATTTCTGCTGAATGTTTGGAGAAATGAAGTGTTCAGATGGTGAGAGTGTGTGTAAAGATGTTCTTCATGATAATGGAGGATTTTTTTACTGGAAATAAACTCTGTATATTTATAGATTTGGTGTAACATTACTGAGCATAGAAACATAAGGAACATGCAGGTGTCTCTCGAACATCACAAAACACTGTGTAGATATAATATATACCACAATAAAAAAAATCTAAAGGCTGCCACATTGTGCTATAAAATGGTGATTTTGGTGTTTATGTTTATTCCTGTACATTCTTTAATCTTTCCGTCCACTTTCTGATCAGATGCATGCGCTGTGTATTTATAACATCGTAATATATAATATACCTCCCGTCTGTCTGTCTGTCTGTCTGTCTGTCTGTCTGTCTGTCTGTCTAACTACAGAATAACATGTTGCTCTCCGACTCTTGTTCTAACCCTAATGATTGGTCTAGGTTGTTACTTCCCCTCTTATAGGAATGGTATCTTCCAGCCTCTCCATGTGCATGAACAGTGACACGCATGGCTCCCCCTATTTCTTCCTAATGGGCCAGTCGAAAGACACGGTTTGTAACCGAGCGCATGCTTTCTAACCCCAGACTTCTCACACCGACTCAGTGTGTGTGTGTGTGTGTGTGTGTGTGTTTTGGATTTTTACTTCTCTTCATTTTTTACACATTTGTATAAATTCAGAACAGATATAGTTCATAAACTGCTAACGTTATGGTAATAATTTGTAGAGTTTAAAGAGTGTTAGTAAAGTTGTGTACTGATGTAGGTGAGGGATTGCGAAGGTCTGGGGTGCAAATAGGGTTGGAGCTCTATAGCAGGAGATCTTCCACATACATCCAACTCTTGTATAGCAGATGTTCATGAAGAGGATTGTGTGCACACGAGCTCATATCGTGAGCTCGTTTTTAAATTTGGTTGCTGTGCATGGATCAAAGTGCCAGTGAGTGTGTGTGTGTGTGTGTGTGTGTGTGTGTGTTTGGTCGTAATTATTTAATGGCATGCATGTTCTCCAGCAGATAGCTCCACCCCCTGGGATCCTAACCCTACAGCCTCCTCAAGCGTGTCGGAAGTAGCTCCGCCCCTTGAGAGCTTTTCCAACCCTTCGCCGTCATTCCATGTGAACTCATCTCCAGAGCCACCTCACGCGCCGCCGATCGACACGGAAGCCCCCGAAAGCTGCCACCAAGGTTCGAAGGTGGGCCCGGGGTCCGGCAGGGGGCAAAACCGGCACCGGGAGGGCAGTAGGTCCAGACGCAGAAGCTCCGGCGGGAACAAGGGGCACCAGAATCGCTCCAACGAGGTGAAAGCGGAATCCAACAAGAGCCGATCCAAAGAGAGGAAACGGGACCCGGGCAAACTCCTGCGTGGGAACGCCGAGGTCACCAAGGGCGGTGTGGAGGGTGCCGGAAGCGTGCAGCAGGTCAAAGGTCAGGCGTCCGAGCCAGACAGAGGGACGGGCGAGAGAAAGACGGCGAGAAACGCCGCTAATACGGCGGGCAGGAAGGTGACCGTGTCCCCAGGGCCGTGGAAAATCCCCGGATCGGATAAACTCCCGAGCAGCCTGCGTTCAGCCTCGTCCACTATCAGCAGATAAAACACTCACTCACTCACACACACACACACACACACACACACACACGCACACACACACCGTTAGCTTTGATTAGCTTCTTTAGCTCACTCAGCCCTGAAGTGACCCTCCTCCACCCAAAAAACCTTTATTGCCCTCTTGTGGACAAACAAAGCGAATTTGCTTTTAATTGCTGTGTTCTGAAATCCTTTATTTCAGAACCTTCAAGATGCTCACACTCTCACACACACACACACACACACACACACACACACACACACACACACACACACACACAAGCATTTTTACCTTCTATTTTATTTCTAAGTTATTCTTTTGAAAGACTCGGGACACCCAACACCTTAAATAAAAACGAAGTTTATTTTCTCAGTAATGGAAAGTTGATGACGATGACGATGATGATGATGATGATGACGATGGATGTGTTTAGCATCAGAGGAGAAACACCAAAACCCCGAACTCTTACACGCCTCAGAACCACACCGGGGTTTATTTTTAATACGCACACACACACACACACACACACACACACACACACTCACACACAAGAAGGAATACGTTCCACTATGATGAAGGATGAATGATGATGTTCTGCCTTAATCAAACTGCAGATCTAATAAAGACACAGAAGGTTCGAGATAAATATGTGTATTAATAGGAGGTGGTATCAGAACGTTTCGAGACTAGTTTTGTGACACTCCAACAGAGGGCAGCACAAGGCTGCACGCACAGTCACAGGGAGCACCGACCTTCAGAACTACATGTGGAGCTGTGCAACTGGTGCTATTCTGACCACGTGCGTTACCACGTCTGCTTTTCTGACCACGTGCGCACCCTGTCAGCGAGCTCCTCCTCGCACGCGAGTTTCTTGCCGGAAACAACACGATCTCGCTTCTGCACTCATCCTACTTGCCAGATTTGGCTCCTGCGGACTTCACCCTCCTCCCGAAGATGAAGCTCAAAGGTCAGCATTTTGACACGGTTGTGGAGATCGCAGAAGGTCCTCGACACGCTTCGGAAAAAAACTTTCAGAACACGTTCCAGAGGAAAGCTGGGGGGCGCTGTACTGCTGTGCGAGGGGACTGTTTTGAAGGGATTTGGTGCGGAGAAGAAGAGAAATTAAGTACTTTCTTATAGAGCGAGTCTCGAAACCTTTTTGATTTCACCTCATATATATAATAAAAGAGATATATGACATGCCACATTGTAAATATCACTCTCCCCCCCCCACTACTCTTCCTCCTTTCATCTGATTGGTCTCCTGCTCCCATCTTGCAGTTTCCATCAGCCAGTGAGCTTCGAGATGATTTTTGGATTTTCTTGCGTGCGTCTGGACGACAAAAAAGCCTTTGTTTGTATTTTCTTTTACTGTTGATCACCAGAAAACGTCTGAAATACACCCGGGTCTGGTTTAGTAGCCATTTTTAGTGGTTACACTGAATTTCTTGAAACGTGAGAAGACATATTTAGCCCCGCCCACACAATTCCATAAAAGGAAAAAAAAAACAAGACGGAATGGTGACTAAACGGGTTTGGGCTTAATGTACGCTAAATATTACGGTTTCCCAGCTCACACACACACACACACACACACAAAGACACAAACACTTCTTTTTTGATTTAAGGGACGCCATTACTTCTGACTTTTGTCTTCATTCACTGATTGAAACGTGAGGAACTGGTCAGCAGCATCGTTTTTGAGGTCACAGATCCACAGTGATTTTCCTTATGAGGAAATGTGTCATATTTTACGAACTATTTTCCCCCCAATGAGAAAAAACGTTTACTCACGACATAAACGCGATAAATGAAACGTCAGCGGATTTATTTATTTATTTTTATAATTTCTTTTGGAAAACCCGCCCCTCCATGAGCTCTGATTGGCTGTGGGCAACTTTTCCGTCGAATCTATTGAACTAACATAATTATTATTATTATTATTAATAAACGTTCTGACCGACATTCTTACATACGTCTCGAAATCGTGCGTTTTATATTTTGGATAGAGCGACGTTATTTTTTTCACAGGAAGGCGGGATTTCAGAAATTCCCGCTATATAATAGGTTACGATTACGTTATTTTCATATAAAAAATGATAGAAAAATAACACAAAATACAGAAATAACACAAAAGAAACATATATATACATATCATGAAGAACATCTTCACACACTCTCAGCATCAGGACACGTCATTTCTCCAAACGTTCAGCTGGAATATTTAGCTGTTTGTTGTAAAAATCTCCAGAGATGTTCTTCACTTCTTCATCCCAGAGCAGTTCAGTAGGATTAAGGTGCAGTGACTGGGCAGGTGGTTCTGTGATGGATAATCGTCTTCTCTCACGTCTTCTCTCCTCGTCTTCCACACGTTCTTCTTGTTGAGACAAAAATGTCCCATTTGGACTCCACAGTCTCGTTCACGGTCACGTCACTGCGTGTTTTTGATTTTCCTGAGTTTGTTGTATAGAAACGAAAAGAAAATGTTTGTGTCTTTTAAAAAAAAAACTATAAAACCCTCACGTTGTTTCTACACTTTTCAGCCTCTGTACGTTCTTCATTATTCTTCTTTGACAATAAACAACTGTTTTGTTGTTTTGTTTGTTTGAGGTTTTTTTTTTTTTTTTTTGGGGGGGGGGGGGCAAATATAAACACAAATGCATATTTTTCCTTCCTGTAATTTATTTTCCATTTATTTTTCCATAAATATGCAAAAATGTTGGATGATGATGATGATGATGATGAGTAGGTTGATTGTTTGAAAAAAATAAAATAAAAAAAATAACCAAAAAAAATCTTTTTTTAATAAATATATCACTATTAATTTGCCAGATGAAACACTGTAAATGATGTTGTATATATTGAGACTGAATCTGATCAGTAAAGAAGAGCAGCGAGAAACAGACACAAACTTATTGACTTGTTTCTGATCAGGAATGTGTGATTTATCAGACAGTAGACGAGGAAAACGTGTTCCTTGTGCTGGAATGTTTCCTCTTCTGATTTCTTGCTTTTTTTTAAATGTATTTTTTAAGGACTGTAACGATCGAGAGAAATCCTCCTTCTGCAGCTTCACGATAAAACTCAAAAGATAAGACACATCAGTGCAATGTAGCAGTGTGTATCACGCCATGTTACACAACACACACACACACACACTTATACATCAGAACAAACCAGCACCTGATACCCAATACACTATACCAAAAGTTTTTGGACGCCTGAGACCTGTTATAATGAGCTCCACTCTTCTAGGTCCTGATGTAGGTGAGGTGAGGAGTCCTGGGGTGCAGTCAGCGTTCACATTCCTCGTGTTCAACAGGGTTTAGAGCTCTCTCTCTCTCTCTCTCTCTTTTTCTCTCTCTCTCTCTCTCTTTATCCATCCATACATCCGACTATCAATCTGTCTGTCTGTCGCAGATCTTCCACCAAATCCAACCCATGGAAAGCAGATCTTCATGGAGCTGGATTTGTGCACAGGAACACTGTCATGATGACGAAGATTTGGGCCTGAAGTCGTCCTACACAAGTGTGTGTCTCGAACAGTTTACTGGCTGGAACATTTGGGTGTCCCAGTACTTTTGAGCCGTATCTATCTGACGTAGATCGCATTCAGTTTCATTTGATACGTGACGTTCGTCAGCGAGGGACATTTGATTGTAGCTGTACAAGGATAAAAACGAACCTATAACGCAGTGTGGATTGGTGTGAAAATGGAGTAAAGTGGATCAGGGTGCTCACTGTGACTCCGCCTCCTCTCCTCACTCAACACGTCCTTGATGGGGTTTTTATTGCAGCTCCACACACACACACACACACACACACACTCTTCCTCTACACCCAGTCCACTGTATGTTATGTTCTTTTATGATGAGGATGATGATGGTTATGGTGAAGATGGTGGACTGAATTCTGAATCACTGTGTAATGTTCTATATTAATAGACAACACACACACACACACACACACACACACACACACGAAGACTGTACATAAGCTATTTTTGATGAAACACAGCTGTACTGATCTCATACATTTTGCAGGACGACTTGTTTCTGGAAATAAACACTGAGAGACTCTGGTGTGCTTCTGTATCACTTTCTTCTGACTGATCCATTAGTCTCTCCACACACACACACACACACACACATATTTCTCCACACCGTCTGTCTGCAGCTGGAACATTTACCGTGACATCTGTAAAGATCAAAGCAGAAGAACAGCATTTATTTCATTATTTACACTCAGATGACCAAAACCCGACTATCTATCTATCTATCTATCTATCTATCTATCTATCTGTCTGTCTGTCTGTCTGTCTGTCTGTCTGTCTGTCTGTCTGTCTGTCTGTCTGTCCGTCCGTCCGTCCGTCTATCTATCCATCAAATAAAAGGTATATTCAACATGGATGGAGAACATGGAGAGAGATTTTAAATGGAAAAACAAAACAAATTAATTAATTAATTATTACAAAGATAAATAATCAATCTGCAGGTGACAGATTTCTTTAATGGTCAACTCGAGTCAAAATACAGAAATCATTTCAGATTTTATTTTATATTGTTTTCAATATTTTATATTGTTTATTGTTATTTATTATTTATATACATCCCTTTTTATCACATGAATTCCATACTGCGTCTTAAATTGTAAGGGGATTTTGAAATTGTAATCCAAAATATTCCTGCTTATTTTATATAAATATATAATTTGTTTATTTGCTTGTTTGTTTGTTTATTTCTCTACTTTTTTTGTTAATTTATTTTGTCAATCTAAACTTCACCACACTTCCTCGCCTCTAGATGGCGCTGTCGAATTTAACAGTTAAAAAAAATACAACAATAACAACGAAGAAGCGGGTTGTATCCCAAACGGCTGAGTACTCCCTATTCTGTGCGCTCTTTTTAGGGCATCAGACGTCACCTATTGTACCACTTCTAGTGCGCTAGGGTTGCAATTCTGCGCGGTTTGGGACGGAACCGCCGGGAGAGTCGAAGGCGCAAAACTAGCCGCGATATAAAAGCTGGGCTAATCCGAGCGAAGAGTCAAATACAGTCACAATGGACTGGTAAATATAGTTATATTTTACTTATTTTTGTTATTATTTGTAGTACGTATTTTAGTGTTAAATGTGAAAATCGGGACGGTTAAGTAACGGCTGAGTTAGCTAGCTGATCTGTTAGCTTGATGTGTTAGCTAGCTGAACTGCACATGTCAATATGAATTTGTTTACGGTTTTTTTTTATTAATAATAAAATAATAAAGTAAATATTATCTGTATTGATAAGAGAATATTGATAAAACTCACCAGACGATGTTGGATGTGTATAAAGAAGTTATTTAGCAGGAATGAACATGAGAACGGAGGACCGTTTCTTTATTTTTATTAGATGTGTTCAATATTTTTTTTAATATTAAACTCATTTTTTAATGTAGAAATGAAAAACTGCACCCGATTTCACTCATTTCTTACTTGTAGAACTTCAAGTTTTCTGGTTAAAACCTGAATTCTAATAGGATTTATTCTCGAGAGAGTCGGCTCCTTGAATCGAATCTTTTACGTGTCGTTTTGAGAGTCGACACAGTTTTTTATCCTCTTTCTTCTCTTTTTTTGTTTCTTTTTCTCTCCTTTTCTGGAGTTAAATCTTAATGTTTCGAAAACTCCAAGCCACATATTA
>JBCEWE010000549.1:42500-102500 GCA_039877035.1 Silurus lanzhouensis
ATCAGACATCGTGCCAGATGCTCGGTTTCAAGCCGAACTTATTATAAAAAATATTTTAGTGTAGAGTTTCTTACCTCGGTATGACCACAGGTTTTCTGAAGTTAATCCCTTTTAAAAAAAGCAGTAAAACATGGACGTGCTTCTCTCTGTTTCTCTCGACTCTGTGTTGTAGCTGTTGCCAGTGTGCGAGTCATGGGAGGATACGGTGTGGGCGTATTTCCGTGTGCTAGTCGACTCGTTGCTAGAGCAGGAGCTGAGATCCTCAGGGCTGAGTCGTGAGGAGCTCGAGGAACTGCCCAGAGAATACCTGGAGGCCAGGTGAGCGCTCGCACACAGCGCACACACACACACACACACACACACACACACACACACACACTCGCTCGTCTGCAGGTTATCGCATCGAGTCCCAAAATGAGCGGTCAGTGATTTCTTTATTGTTGTTCTCCATAGTTGCATATTTATATTAGTGTTTTTCTTTTCTTTCAGTTGGACGATGGAAAAGGTCTTTGAGGAGCTGCAAGCAACCGAGTCGAAGGTCTGCTTCTGAAACTGTTTTAAATGTGTGTGTACTGGGTTTCTGTGGAAAAAGTATGGAATTTGGTTTGAGTGATTTCCAGGTCTGGAATAATATTCTGGGGGGAAAAAAACATACTATTTAAAAAAATATCGTCTAAAAACGATCCACATTTTCGTTTTTAACTGCTTTCCAAATGTTGCTCATGAAACATCTCTAAAGGTCTGCTCATGTCCCTGTAACACCAAGAGCAAAACGAAGACACTTCGACCCGCGACTTTCCGGCTCTTTGAAACGTGGCGGGCAGTGACGAGGAAAAACGCCACCACATGGCAAAAATGCGTCATTGTTTTCACATTAAACTTTTTTAAATTTCAGCTCATTGTTACGTTCACTTGATCTTCTGTTCACTTATCTTCCTTTTAATCCTCCATCCATCCATCTATCTTCTCTTTTCTTATTCGTACTTTCATCCATCTTTTTGTTTACATGTCCATGCTTTCTTGCTCATCCATTCTTTTACTTTTTACCTCTCTTCTGTTTTATCCATCCATCCTTCTGCTTATCCATTCATCTTCAGCTCATTCTTACATTCATCATTACTTTCACTTCATCGTCTCTTCACTTATCTTTCCATTTACTCCTCCATCAATTTTTCTCTCTTTTGCCTCGTTCATCTATCTTTTTTTTTCATGTCTATGTTCTCTCGCTCATCCATCCTTTTTACATTCGTTCCATTTTATTCCTTTTTCAAATTTATCCATTTTGGGTATCCGTCCGAAACCACGAGGAAAAATCTGTTTTCAAAAATGGAAAAAGTGATTGTCCGTGGCGTTGGGAGCAGACTCTCAGCGCTGTCTGAAGATCGTAATGCAGTAGTTGCTGTGACAGTACAGCGCCCCCTACAGTGCAACTAAACACATCACACATCAGTGATTGTAACATAATGCATTTTACAGTTGGAGTTTAAAATCATTATTAAATATGGAATTGAAAATCTTTAGGGAAGTCTGCATGTTTGAGTCTGGAAAAGTATGGAATTTTGAAATGGAAGATGTGTATAAACCGTGTGTGTGTGTGTGTGTATGTGTATGTGTATACAGAGAGTTCTGGAAGCAACCAAGGAGCACTACCACATTATTCAGAAGTTCATCATCCTCGGAGACTTGGATGGTAAGAATTCCGGATTTGTGCATTTTGTGTGTAAAGCCAGGTATAATTCATGTTTTAAGTGTGTGTGTGTGTGTGTGTGTGTGTGTGTGTCACAGGTCTTTTGGAAGAGTTTGGTGATTGGTTAGGAAGGACACCATCATTACCGGCTCATCTCCTGCGCTTCATGACTCACCTGGTGCTCTTCTATCGCAGTCTGGGCATGCAGCTGAAGGTATACACACACACACACACACACACACACAGCAGTTTAGTAAATTGTATTCTGTTTAATATATGTGTGTGTAGGAGGAGGTGTGTGTGGACGTGCTGAAAGCCTACATCTCTCTGCTGGTGAAGGAGAAGCAGGTGGAGCTCATAGCGCACTACGTCAGTCACCTGCCTGTGGACATGAGCGTATCTCAGTACGCACGCTTCCTGGAGGAAGTGACCGAGACGGAACAGCGCCGACGCTGCCTGGAGCTCGCGAGACAAGCTGGTGAGGGACGAGGGTCGCGTCCATCCATCCATCCATCCATTCATTCATCAATCTATTCATCCATCCATCTTCAGCTTATTCTTAGATCTATCATTCCTTTTACTCAATCATCTATTCGCTTATCTTCCTTTTTTTCCATCTATTTATTTGTCCATCTTTACATCCACCCATCCATCCATCTATATGCTTATCTTCCTGTTTACTCATCCATCCAACTATCTATCCATCTATTCGCTTATCTTCTGATTTTCTCATTTGTCCATCCATCCATCCATCTGCTTACCTTCCCATTTACTCTTCTATCCATCCATCTCTTCACCTATTCGCTCATCTTCCTATTTACTTTTATCTTATTCATCCATTCATCTTTCTTTCTATTTTCATGTCTGTTCTTTTCCTCATTCATCCTTTTACTTGTCCTCTCTTCCGTCCCTATCATTTATTCATCCAACTTTCTGCTCATCCTTAAATCTTGAGCCTTTCTTACATTTATCATTCCTTTTACTTGATCATCTGTTCACTCATCTTCCCATTTACACATTCATCCATCCTTCTGTCCAGTTATTTGTCAACTCCTTCATCTGTTTTTCTTTCCCTTCTTTTCCCCCTCTCTTATGTGCACTGGTTTGTTCATCCTTCTATTTATTTGTCAGTATGGTGTTTTTTTTTTTCTCCTTCTGTCTGTCTGCTCTGTTTGTTCGTCACTTCACTTCCCCACTCTTCCGTTTTCTTCACTCATTCATCTCTCTATCTTTTTTGCCAATTAATTTCCACGTCCTCCAGTCCATTCTTTTGCATAATGTTCCTGCTTTTACTCGTCTCTTTGTCCTCATGTGTCTTTCCCTTCTTTTGCCCATCCCTTCACCCTTTCTATTGTTCACTCATCTATTCATTATCTTTTTTTCTAAAATCTTTCCATCGCTCCGTTCCTCATCCATATTTTGTTCTTATGATCATTTGTATTTGGACTCTTTCAGGTCTGGACGTCTCTGCGGTCACGAAGACGGTGGTGGAGACGGTGAGAGAGAGAGACGAAGAGGAGTTCTCACACCATGACCTCACTCCTGCTCTGGACATGGGAACTACAGCGGTACGTCACACAGGAAACCGTAAACTACACCTGAAATTTCACTAATCCATCCTGTGAGATGTGATTGGTTGGAATCGTTTTTAGCCCCGCCCACATGTATATGATGATGGCAAAGATCATTTCTGTTTCTCTGCTCCGAACAGGAGGATCGTCAGAAGATTGACGTCATCGATTGGCTGGTGTTTGACCCCGCCCAGCGAGCTGAGGCTTTGAAGCAGAGCAACGCCATCATGAGGAAGTTCCTCGGTGCGTAGTTCATGTTTTTTCATGGCTTTTTTTCCACCTTTAACCGAACCGACAGACTTTTTAAGGAAATAAAACATTTTTTGTTTTGGTTTCTTTCTTGCAGCTTCCAAAAAGCATGAAGCTGCTAAGCTGGTCTTTGCCAAAGTTCCAGAAGATTCCATGAGGGAAATCTACCGGCAGTGGGAGGAGCAGGGAATGAACACGCCTCTGCCTGCCGAGGAAGACAACGCCATCCGGGAACATCTCTGTGTCCGAGCCTACCTGGTGAGAACGTGCTGAAACTGGAGACTCCTTCCCACGTCAACACCTCCTGACCAATCAGAATCCACTTCATAGTCATGCTGAACAAGATTTATACAAGATGTATAATGTGTGTGTGTGTGTGTGTGTGTGTGTGTGTGTGTGTGTGTGTGTGTGTGTGTGTGTGTGTGTGAGAACAGGAAGCTCATGAAGCTTTTAATGAGTGGTTCAGACACATGAACTCGCCCCCAGTGAAGCCCACCCCGCCCACCCAGGCCAAGTTCACTGAGACCCTCGCATACGAGATGAAGGAGCAAGAGTACATGGTACGGACCGAGTGTGTACACACACACACACTTGAATTTGTTTTGTTTGTGCGTGTTTACTGTGCATCGGGAAAGTCTTCACAGAGCTTCACTTTTTCCACATATTATGTTACAGTTTAATTCTGAAATGGATTCAATTCATTATTTTCCTAAAAATTCTACAAACTGAACCCCATAAAGACCACATGAATGAAGTTTTAAGTCACATGTAAACAAGAATCAGTCTTTTACTCACTACTTTGTTGAGTTTGATGCTCGGCACCTGTTTTTGGAGCAGTGTCTCACATTCCTCTGCAGAACCTTTTAAGCTCTACAGGTTGGATGTGGAGAGTCGGTGCACAGCCATTTTCAGATCTCCAGAGATGTTCATTCAGGTTAAAGTTTGAAAAGATATGTACATGTTTTGCAAAGATTCTAAACAAACTCAAATTATGTTTTGTTCATGAGGTTTTGTTTGCAGAATTTTGAGCAGAATAATGAGTTTAATTCATTTCAGAATAAAACTGTAACATAACAGAATGTGGGAAAAGTAGAAGTTCTGTGAAAACGTTCTGGATGCGCTGTAGATATATTAGTGGTGTAACGCTACTCGTGTTCTTCTCATCTTCTCATTTACTCATCCATCCATCCATCTTTTCACTTGTCCGTCTATTCACTTATCTTCTCATTTACCCTTTTGTCCTCCAGAGCTTCTGGTTCGATGCACACGTTTTCTGAATGGAATCCCATTTACATGCTTAAAATCTTGAAAACGTTACAAGATAAAATTTTTCATCTTTTACATTTTATTTAATCAGTTTAATTTGGGCCAAATGAATGGATTACTCAATTTAATCAATATAATAAAAAGTGTATTACATTAATTACATTTATTCATACATAATACATTTATTTTATTTTTGTATATTTTAGTTTCAGATTATATATAAAATATATATATATATATTCAAATTTTTGTTTTATATATTGATAAAAATACAAGTAGGCATTTTATTTAAAATTGTTTAAACAAATTGTAACTTTTGGTTCTCATATGTTAATAATATTAAACTGCATTAATAAAGAAAAAATGACAAAGCAGCAACGTGTGTGTGTGTGTGTGTGTGTGTGTGTGTGTGTGTGTGTGTGTGTGTGTGTGTGTGTGTGTGTGTGTGTGTGTAGACAAAATATGAGAACTGGCAGGGGCAGCTGGATGTTCTGACTGTGGATGTGAAGGAGAGGATCTACAACGTGCTTCTGTTTGTGGATGGAGGCTGGATGGTGGATGTCCGAGAGGTAACACACAAACACACACAGATGAAATGGACATGGTGTGTGTGCACTAGTCAATCTCACTAACTCTCTCTCTCTCTCTCTCTCTCTCTCTCTCTCTCTCTCTCTCTCTCTCTCTCAGGATGGAGAGGTGGACTCGGAGCGCTCTATCCAGATGGCTCTGCTCCGGCGCTTGTGTTTGCCCATGATGACGTTCCTGCTGCTGACGGTGCTGCAGAGAACCGAGCGTCACCAGGAGAGTCTCCGCCTCGCTGACATCATCGCCTCTGACCAGCACCGACTCTACGAGGTCAGACTCCTCAACTCCTTTATTACACGGTGTATTCAGAAAGAATTCAGACTCCCTTTACTTTATTCTGTTTACACTCCTGGATTGGTGGATTTTCTGCCATTCTTCAGAGCAAATCCTCTCAGGCTGTGGCTGGTTGTATGGGGCGCGTCAGTGGAAGCCACTTTCAGGTCTCTCTAGAGATGATCTATAGGTTTGAGGTCAGGGTTCTGGCTAGGCCTCTCTAGAACATTCACAGAGTCGTCCCTCTTGGCGGTGTGTTCAGAGTCATTGTCATGTAGGTGAACCTTCAGCCCAGACTAAGGTCCTAAACGCTGTGGAACAGGCTTTTATTGATCTCTGTACTTTGCTCACCTTCACAGCGTGATGCTGCCACCACCATGCTTCAGTTTTTCGATGGTTTTGCACAGGTGATGAGCGCTGCCTGGTTTCCTCCAGACAGAACATTTAGAGGCCAGATAGTTCAATCTTGGTTTCATCAGACCAGAGAATCTTGTTCCACACAGTCTGAGAGTCTGCACTGTCTGCACTGAAGACATTTTCTTCTCCCCAGATCTGTGCAGGAATCCTGCCTCTGAGCTCTGAGGGCAGTTCCTTTGACCATGTGGTCACACACTGAGCTACATTTCAAGTGTATTGCAGAGGGTATAAATATTACAGGAAGTACATGTGATATTCCAGGGTTTGTTTTTTAGATGTAATAAAATCAGACATTTCTAAAATTTTTACTTTTGAGATTGAGGGACTGAGTGTAGATGAATGAGGAATGAAAATCATTCTGAACGATTGTAGTATCAGGCTGTAACATCATATTGAGAAAGATGAAGGAGGTGTGAATACTTTCCGAATGCACTGTGTGTTTCTGTCTCTCCGTACACACGTTAGAGGTGTAACAGTACATGTGTTTATGCAATTTATTTATTTATTTTTATTAAATTTGAAAACCTACACAACAATGTCAGGGGTATTAAAAGGAAACTAGAGTTAGCGCAGTGTCACTGTGGCTGCTCGCTCCCTACTGGAAATACCGTTTGTTTTGCGATGCAGAAAACCGCAGCTTCTTTTACAGCAGTGTAGCGCTATCAGTTCTTCAGCATTTTATGTCCAGCTTCAAGAATTTATCTTAAAAGGAGCAAATCCTGATAATCCCACATCTCCAGGAAGTGACAATGAAGGATAGAAGGAATAAAGACATTTGTTAAAGTCTGCTGAAATAAGGAGATCATATTGTTAGTAAATTAAATATTAAATATAGAATAGTTGCTATTAATTATTGTAGTAATCTAGTATTCTACCTATTATTCTGATGATTAATCGAGTAATCTGATAAGCACTTTTTCTTTATTAAAAAGCAACGCTAAATATTAAAATGAACAAGTAATTTGTTTACTTTTTTTATTAAACATGGACATTTTTATTACTAAATTTGCATACAAAAATATCTGTGAAAACTAAACCCATTTAGTGCATTTAATTTGACTAAATATATAACATCGAAATGTAAATTCAAATATATACATTAAGAAATCATAAATAAAAATTAATTTCAGTGTTTAATTTTTAGTGTTTTAGTTTGGAATGATTGGAGACTTTGTGTGGCAAAAATGTGATTCCACAGGATTCAGGCTGAAGAAAACCACAATTTTTTTTTTTTTGTCCAATTCTGACTTTATTTCTTGTAAACATCTGACATTTCTGGTGCATCCACCGGGTGTTGGGCTGAAGTGTGAAGCTGTTGGTGTATGAACGAGGCTCCTCTGCTTCATCTGCCTTCTTCTGTCTCCTCCACAGCGGATTGTTAGACAGAGTTCTCTCCAGGGTTTAGAGGATCAGTTTAATACCCTGAGATTCTACTGATTGTAGCCCATTTTATTTTGAATGTGTAAAACTTTCTGACACCACTGAGGGGCGACGCTGCCCAATTGTCAAAAAAATAAAAAAAGCCTGGATTTGGAAATAACGTCAGAATTGCGAGATAAAAAAAAACTGAATTAGGCAAAAAAGAATAATAATTTGTTCCATTTGAATCTTATTTTTATATATATATATATATATATATATACACACACACACACACACACACACACACACACACACACACACTGGCGATCAAAATTAGAGAACAATTTATAAACAATTGAACAATTCTGAAATAATGTCATCTTCACTGCAACAGTTGAAGGAGCTTTTGTCCTGTCTATACCATGCTACCAGAACCCCTTTTCCACAAACTAAGGCATTTAAAAAAAAAACCATTATTTTGCAGAAAACACACTGATCAAAATTAGAGAACACTTTCAGATACCTCCCAGTTATTGGTGTTTATCTGGCACCTGGTGCTAATTTCCTTGATTATCTGTAACCCCTATTTAACTGGCAGCCTAACTTCCAGTTTCACCGACTCTGCAAGATGGTGGGTCGTTCTAAAGTGACTGAAAGCCTCCGGCAGCAGGTTGTCCAGATGAAGACCAAAGGGACGACCCTATCCGCCATAGCAAGACAAGTTGGTCGTTCCAAATCTGTGATTTCAAGAATATTGAATCTTTACAACATCACAAACTCATTCAAGTCCGCCAAGAAGTCTGGTCGTCCACGGAAGACAGATACCAGAGAGGACGGGATACTGCGGAGGATCTCAATGGGCAATCGTTTCCACACTGCAGCTGGAATTGCTCACCAGTTCAGTGCTGAACAGGGTAAGGATCTGTCTCATCATACAGTGTCTCAACGTTTAAGAGCATTTGGACTGAAAGCCCACTGCAGTGACCAAACCTCTCATTAGCAGAAAAAATCTAAAGGCTAGACTAAGCTTTGCTGAGGAGCATGTTGTGTGGACAGAGGAGAACTGGTCCAAAGTTCACTTCAGTGATGAAAGCAAGTTAAATTTTTTTGAGTCCGATGGGAAACATTATGTTCAGCAACAAACTGGAGAAAAACTGAACCCAAAGTGTGTAAAGGAGTCAGTGAAAAGTGGAGGAGGAAGTGTGATGGTTTGGGGCATGTTTTCTGCAGCAGGAGTTGGGCCTCTTAAACAGCTACATGGCAGAGTGAATGCAAATGTTTATCAGAACCTTTTTCAACAACATATGGTTCCTTCCCTGCGTTCATCACCCAATCAGCTCGCAGTGTTCATGCAGGACAACGCTCCATGTCACACAGCAAAACAGGTAAAGCAGTTCCTTGAAACTGAAAACATTGAAATAATGACATGGCCTGCTCAGAGTCCTGATCTCAACCCAATAGAGAACCTCTGGAAAATCCTTGGTGACAAAGTTATGGCCAAGAAACCCACTACAGTCCCCGAACTGTGGAGGAGACTGGAAGAAGAGTGGACCAAAATCACACCAGAGCAGTGTGAGAGATTAGTGCTGTCCTGTGGCCGCAGATGTGCTGAAGTCATTCAGAGCAGAGGCCTGGACACGTCCTACTAATTGCTGACTGTTGTAACTTTCAGAAAATATTGTTGTAATCTTTTTCCATGCTACAGTCATTGTTGTTCTCTAATTTTGATCAGTGTGTTTTCTGCAAAATACATTTTAAATGACTTGGTTATTTTGTGGAAAAGGGGTTCTGGTAGCATGGTATAGACAGGACAAAAACTCCTTCAACTGTTGCAGTGAAGATGACATTATTTCAGAATTGTTCAATTGTTTATAAATTGTTCTCTAATTTTGATCTCCACTGTGTGTGTGTGTGTGTGTGTGTGTGTGTGTGTGTGTGTGTGTGTGTGTGTGTGTGTATAATATATATATATATATATATATACAGTGCCCTCCACAATTATTGGCACCCCTGTTTAAGATGTGGTCGTGGACTTCTAAAAATTCTCCTTTTTTTTTTAAACAACATAGAACCCAAATGCAAAAAAAGAGAAAAATCCAACCTTTTATTTAAGTACATAACTTTGGTGGTAAAAAAAAATCATACATTTAGAAAAAAAAAAAAACTTGAAATCATGTGTCTCACAATTATTGGCACCCCTAACAATTCCTCTGAAAAATGTAATTGTTTTTTTTTTTTTTAAATATATTTTTCTGTAGTTGCTAAGGTTGGTCAGGGTATCTAGGGACTTTTAATTAGTAATTCATGATTTCCTGTTTCCCTGGGGTATAAATATGACGTGACACAGAGGCCTAATTCTCTTACCCATTTGTCAACATGGCAAAGACAAGAGAACACACCATTCAAGTAAGGCAGATGTGTGTCGACCTTCATAAGTCAGGCAATGGCTACAAGAAAATAGCCACTCGCCTTAACTTGCCGGTATCTACAGTCAGAGGAATCATTAAGAAGTTTAAAACAACTGGAACAGTGACAAACAAGGCTGGAAGAGGTCCCAAGTTTATCTTGCCACAACGCACAGTGAGGAGGATGGTAAGAGAAGTAAAGAAATTTCCCAAGCTCACCGTCACAGAATTGCATAAAGAGTGGCATCTTGGGGTCACAGAGTCTCCAAAACAACCATCAGACGCTCTCTACATGCCAACAAGCTGTTTGGGAGGCATGCAAGGAAAAAGCCTTTTCTCACTAACACTCACAAACGTAAACGTCTGGAGTTTGCTAAGCGGTACTGGGACTTCAACTGGGATCGTGTGCTTTGGTCAGATGAGACTAAGATTGAGCTTTTTGGCAACAAACACTCTAAGTGGGTCTGGCGTAAAACAAAAGATGAGTATGCCGAAAAGCACCTCATGCCCACCGTGAAGTATGGTGGAGGATCTGTGATGCTGTGGGCTTGTTTCTCTTCCAAAGGCCCTGGGAACCTTGTTAGGGTGCATGGCATTATGAACGCTTTGAAGTACCAGGATATTTTAAATAAAAACCTGATGGCCCCTGCCAGAAAGCTGAAGATGGGTCGTCATTGGGTCTTTCAGCAGGATAATGATCCAAAACATGTGGCAAAATCTACACAAAAGTGGTTCAGCAGTCACAAACTCAAGGTCCTCCCATGGCCATCTCAGTCCCCAGACCTCAACCCAATCGAAAACCTGTGGGGCGAGCTAAAGAGAAGAGTGCATAAGAGAGGACCCAGGACACTGGATGATTTAGAAAGATTGTGCAAAGAAGAATGGTCAAAAATCCCTCTCTTTGTGTTCTCCAATCTTGTGAAATGTTATAGGAGGAGATTAAGTGCTGTCTTGTTGGCAAAAGGAGGTTGTACAAAGTATTAACATCAGGGGTGCATTTAATTGTGGCACACATGATTTCAAGTTTTTTTTTTTTTTTCTAAATGTGTGATTTTTTTACCACCAAAGTAATGTACTTAAATAAAAGGTTGGATTTTTCTCTTTTTTTGCATTTGGGTTCTATGTTGTTTTAAAAAAAAAAGGAGAATTTTTTGAAGTCCACGACCACATCTTAAACAGGGGTGCCAATAATTGTGGAGGGCACTGTGTGTGTGTGTATATATATATATATATATATATATATATATATATATATATATATATATATATATATATATATATATATATATAAGGAAATTAATTTCAATTCTCTTCTCCAACGTGTGTGTGTGTGTGTGTGTGTGTGTGTGTCTGGGTGTGTGTGTAGGTGTTCTCTAAAGACGAGCTGCAGAAGTTCCTTCAGAAGATCAGGGAGTCGTCTCTGCTGTTGCTGGATAAAGGGTTTGATTCTCTCGGTTATGAGATTCAGTCCTGAACCAAATAATCATCTACTGTTCCTTCTGTTTTCTATTTTGTATTGAATAAAGGTGTGTGAACCTCATGAGATCTGTGTGTGTGTGTTAGTGTGTGTTCTCATTTCTCCTACACTCTGCTCATACTGTAACTGAAAATGTACAATGTTTTGTCTGTCTGTGTAGTCGTGTTAAAATGAAAGTACTCAAGTACTGGAGTTTGTGCTTTTACATATCAGGACAATAGAAATCTGACGTCTGTCATCAGATGACAAATAGATGTATGAATGGAGGGACAGACTGATGGATCGATAGACAGCGAAATGAACAAATTCATGGATTGATGGATAAAGAGATGGACAGACGGATGGATGGCTAGATAGATGTTTTGAACAGATAGATAGATGGACAGTCTGATGGATCGACAGATGAAAAGATTGCACACACTTATACTCGCACATATTGGTGTGTATAGGTGGTGTCTGCGCTGTGTAGAGGATTGTGTGCTGGAGGTTGGAGATTTAGTGGGACAGAGAATATTGTCTTTGCCTCACACATAAACAGTGGTTTCTTGAATAATGTTGATACTCCGACTCAGTAAGGCAGAGTTTCAAATAATGAGTGTACACTGGTTTCACACATCTGTTCCCCAGCAATACAGGGCATGTTGTCTAATGTTTTTAGTTTTATCAGTTATCAGTTCATTGCTAAAGAGTTGTCGATACATTTGCCCCGTCTCCCCATGAAGAAAATCCCCCTCAGTTGCAAGTCTCCACTGGTAAAACACCTTGTGTGGTTTGGAAGAATGGTCTTTAAGAAGTCCCAGAACTGCTGCTGCACTAGGGCCTATAGAGAGCAAGCTCAGACTTCAGAACAGAAGTTTTATAGTAACATGTCCATCCCAGAGGATCATTGCTTGGTTGAAACTGGATTGGGAAAAGCCCTGCTTGCCTGAAACGAACCATGAGAAGCCCTGCTCGGTTAAAACGGACCATGAAAAGACCAGCTCATTGGAGAACCCCTGCTCTGCTGAAATTGGATTGGGAGAAACCCTGCTCACCTGAAATGGACCATAATATCCCCTGCTTGACTAAACCATAACAGAAGAAGCCCTGCTTGGATGTAACGGGTGTTGAGAAATCCCTGTTCGACTGAACCATAACAGGAGAAGCCCTGCAATACCTGAAAATAGAAAATAAGATGCCCTGCTTGGCCGTAACCGTAACAATAGAAGCTCTGTTACTGAAACGTGATCAGGAGAAGGCCTGCTTAATTGAACTGGACTGGGAGAAGCCCTGCACAGCTAAACCAAGCTAGGAGAAGCACTGCTCGGCCTAATCCGGAATGGGAGAAGCCCTACTTGGCTGAAACTGGATCGGAAGAAGCCCTGCTTTGGCTGAACCAGACCAGGAGAAGCCTTGCTTGGCTCAAACTAAAATGGGAGAAGCCTTGATCGGTTGAAATTAGATTAGGAGAAGCCCTGCTCACCTGAAATGGATCATGATTAGGCCTGCTCAGCTAAACCGTAACGGCAGAAGCCCTGCTCGGCTGTACCTTAACAGGAGAAGCCCTGTTCAGCTGAACTAGACTTGGAGAAGGCCTTCCTGGCTTGAACTGGGCTACAGGACTTGTATCATGATTTCACTGTTGTAGATATTTAGATGAAAATAGATTGGGAGAAGCACTGCTCGGCTGAAACTGGATCAGGAAAAGCCCTGTTAATCTTAATCCGACCATGAAAGGCCTTAAAACGGATTATGAGAAGTCTTCTCTGACTGAATCATAATGGTAGAAGCCCTGCTTGGCTAAACCAGACTGGTAGAAGCACTGTTTGGCTGAAACTGGATTGGGAGAAGCCCTGCTCGACTAAACCACAACAGGAGAAGCCCTGATCATCTGAACTAGACTTAGAGAAGGCCTTCCTGTCTTAAACAGCAGCACTTGGATCATGATTCCACTGTTGTAGATATTTACAGTCAAATCAGCAACATTTCCCATAATTTTTGTCTGTCTGCTGTCTTGGGTTTCACTTGTTGTTTGGTGTGTGTAGTGGAGAGTGAGAGTTTGTGATTCTGGTTCCATCTCTTCTTGCATCTGCTTTGAGGGTTTCTGGGTTGTCTCTGAGTGCCTTTATATTTTTTCCTTGTCCTCTTCAGGCAAATCATTTTTTCCCTATAGTATTTACATGTTTTCAGTTGGACGGTGAAAAACGGTGAGGATTGAATTGAAGTTCTTATGGTAGATTTATTCTGAAAATAGTTTTAAATGTGTGTACATTCCAAATTTTTGTGTTTGTGCTATTGACAGTTCTGCAAACAAACCAGGAGCACTACCACATTACTCAGAAGTTCATTGGATGGTAGTTATGATGGATTTGCACTCTAAATTTTATTCCTTTAATTTGCGTGTGTGTGAGGATTGTGTTAGCAGTTGGAGATGTGGTGGGCATGCAAACATTGTCATTTGCCTCCCTCATGAAAAATGCTCCCCATCTAAAAAAAAAAAGTCATGTCTAATGGAGAGATAAAAGGAGGGATCCATTTATCACTAATAGGTTTATTGCTAAAAAGCGTTCTCTATATAGTCGACCGGTTTCCACTGGTTAAGCGCCTTGTCAGGGACTATGGAGAGCAAGCCTCAATCTCAGTTTGCAGCCCAGAAGTCCAAAAGTAACATGTATCAGATCATGAAAAGGCCTGCTCGGCTAAACCAGACCGGGATAAGTCCTGCTCCGCTAAAACTGGTTTGAGAGAAGCCGTGCTTGGCTAAACTGGACCAGGAGGAGTACTGCTTGGTTAAATTGATTTGGAAGAAGCCCTGATTAGTTTAAATGGTTTGTGAAAAACCAGATTGGCTGAACCTGGACCTGGAGAGGCTAACAGGCTAAATAAAAGATACAAAGGTTGATCTTTAATTGGACAGTGAAGACTGCATGTCAGACACAGTCTTCATCTTATCCTCTGGAGGAACAATTATTTGTTATAATTCAAATTTTGACTAATCTATTTTACTCTTAATAGCTGATATATTCTCAAAGTGTCCTGTTTGGAAAATCCAACTTTAAATATGCAGCTTTTTATATTTAGCCAAACAACATTTAAAATCATGAAGATAAGAACAAAAGGCTTACATACATCAAGAATTATATCCTCTGCTGGGTCCAGATGCTCTTCAAAATGGAAATGTTTATCAACTGAGTCACACTATTCCTCTGAGAAGAACCATCCAGAGTGCTTCTTCCCCCATGTAGCACTCGATTTTGTCTAGTCTGCTGCCTTCATCATGTCTCTAAGCCATTGTGTTTTCAGCACAAACTCACAAATCCATGATCTGCTAAATCAGGAATGACAGCATCTGTTGCACGGTTTGAGGTTGTGGTGTTTTTTTGAACTCTACCTAAATATTCTACCTTTTGTTGGCAGAACTGCAAATTTTATATAAAATTTCTATTTCTGCAAGATTTTTGCCAACACTTGGCTAAAAATTTACGGGCTTAGACAGTACCCCTGTGGCAGCCGTGTGTTGGTTTATTGTTTTCCCCAGTAGGTGAATGTAAACAAAAACTGAGACTGGGTGCAGTGGTACACTAAAAAAAATACTGAGCATAAATCAATCGCAGTGAACCATTTAGTCCCTTCAGGGATATTTGTTAAAGAGTGTGGATGAGGCACCCAGTTTGGTTTTCTGACTGGAAAAATGGGTGTGTTGCAAGGGCTTTTGGTTGGAATTAACACTCCTGCCTCAACTAGTCCCATTAGTGCACATTAGGTTTTAATTGAATTTGTGCCAAACCTGATGACTTTACTTACCCTACATCTGTCTGATGTTTAGTCCATAGTTGTTCTGGGACCTGTTCCAATACTTGTTCTACTTCCTGTTCAGTCTGTTCTGAACCTTTTGTCTGTTGGGGCCATTGTCTTCCTGTTCCATCTGTGTTTTCACTTGATAGTCTGTTGATCAACACAGTGTATGAGTGATCACATTATCTGTTGCTGTTAGCTTTATGTTGAGGTACTTCCTATCTGGTGACACAAACATGTTTTCTTCTATGGGTATCCATACACTTGCCTGACATGCTTCCTTAACCATGGGCCATTAAGTCTTTTGATTTAAAATTTTGCTCAAACATAGGGCGGAAATGTGGAATGAAGTTCGTCTGAATACCACTGAGGGATTTGGTTCTGTAGCTGAATTGTTGTTGCTATCTCTTGCCATGATTTTCTGGCTTCCATCCAGTCAGGGTGCATATTTGTAAACCATGTCCCCCACTGGTCATACATCTTATGGATTTCCAAAGAGGTCTCCTTGAGTTCTAGCCAGTAGATTTTGTCTTGTGTCTGTTCAATCTTTCTCTTTACCATCACATATTGTTGAGCTAGATACTGAGGGAGCTCAACCCAGCCTTGATTCTTTTGAGTGTATCCCTGTTGCTGTCTTACTGGGTATTGGCAGTCCCTAATCATCTGATTGGGATCTTGGCAGTTCCAGCATCTTCCTCCTCTCGCTGGTTGGTAATATCTTGTTCTTTTTTAAATGTTCCTCTTCTGCCTCGGCCTCCTCCTTGTACACCTCCCCCATTTTGGGGTGGATACTGTTGATTTATTGCATAAACCATCTGAGGCATTGGCATTGGAAATGTGATATGTGCCTGTGGTTGGGCAGCAATCATTGGTTGTCCCATGGGCGTAAGTTGTTGATTTCCTTGGTTTTGTTGCACGATTTGAATGGCTGGAACCTGCTGTACAGTGGCTGGTGCCACCATTGCCGCTGCTTGTTTTGCTGAATTTCTCTTCTTTGTTTTTCTGTTTGTTGCATGTCAATTCTCCAAGCTGTGCTTTGTGAAGTAGAACCACAAGATCTGCCGCCTTCTTGGTTGCTTTCTATATTTTCTTATACACACTTCACTTTTTACAACCTCGCTCATCACATACAACATAAACAACAAAAACACACAACTGCAGTTAACAATTTTCTTTTTACTGTATATGTACACATGGTCATCACTTCATCACAATAATCTCAATATCCTTGGGTCCCACTCCGTTCTCTTTAGTGACTTTCCAAGCCTTACACATATACTAAACAACTCATGACCATATAATGTACCTTTCCCAGGTACTCACTCTTTACACACACATTTATACCCTGGTGTCATATGATACCTCTATTTTTCTAATTTATTTTTTCTTGGCAAATTTCCCTTAATTTTGATTGATCTTCTTTTACCTCCTTCTTTTTTTAGTTTGATTCTCCTCCCCTCTTTGTGAGTCTATATTTGGACTTCCTGTTTTACCAAGTTAACCTTATTTTTGGCCTTTTTATGTTATACTTAAAAAAAAAAAAAAAGGCATTTATATAAAACCTTCGCTTCCTCAGGTTCAGCCTCATTTTGTTCTCAACCTTCATGTGTGAACAATCATTTCTTCAGCCTATTTACCTTCCTGCATCTGCAATGTGTAGGTTTTCTACTTTTATTCTATTTTTAATGCTGTTTACTATTCTACTGTTATTAAATCAAGCTAATATTCTGTTTACGTAAATTATATGTGCATATATGATTAATTGTAATGTTCTAATTATTCATAATAATAACTTTAAGTTATTATATGCCTTAATCGTTATATGTCTCAGAGCTGACTGTGTTGAATGGCCTTTAGCAATTTATAGGCTTGTTGTCTTGTTTGTTCTTTGGTTCTGCCAGGTGCACACATTAATCTTATGTCAAGTTCATGTTATGTGGTCAGTCATGTCTTAAGTCTACTCCTTTTTGATGTTGACCTTCACAAACTTATTTTTATTCTTTATAGCTTCATTTCGCAGACATTCCGGGACAGTTGTTAGGAGCATTCTCCGAAAACAGTGTCATCAGTTTCAACTCCTCTTCCTCACGTCTGGGTTTTACCAATTTTTCGAGCATCTATCCTCCCCAACTGTTCCAGACAATTCTTTTCTGCCTCCTTACTGCTGTTTGTCATGATGAGACACAGACTGACAATGAAGATTATGGTGACCTTCGCAATCACACACCTGTATCAGCCATCCATCCTCTCCTTATCCTTCCTACTGGTCTCCTACCGATTATTCTGCCACTTCCCCTGCTCTGTCTCCCACTCATAAATTTCTTCCCATACCTTCACCCAAGTCTGACTTTGATTGCTTTCCCATATCTTCTCCAAATTCTAAGGCCTACAAGCCCTCGTTTCAGCTGGGGTAACAAAGGTGTACAGGTAAGTTGGTGAAGGGGATCTTGATGGAGCTATAAGCCCCTGATGAACTATCGATAGAAATTGCCAAACACCAAAAACCACTGTAATTGCTTCCCACTAGTGGGTTGGGGCCAATCCTTTACTGCCTGAATACTGGCCAGGTCCATCCGGCTAAGACAACAAACCAGAGAAAGGAGGTACTTGAGATGTGGTCTTATCTCTCTCCAGAGAGCAGGAGACTGGTGAGAGGGAAGATCAAGCAAGACAGTGGGATTGGCAATAGTTTACCCGCTAACTACCAGTCCAAATGGGGATTGTGCTTGCAAAGCCAGTGGAATGTGAGCATGCCCGGGGCATGAGGCGACGGGATCACCAAAAAAGTTAATCCAATTCTGTTGTCGCTCCCCGATGGTGACCTGAGGTAGCTGGGTTGATGAGTAAAACAGAGCCCCAGGTGATGACAGCTCTCTATTAGTCGGATCTACATGCTGAATTGCAATTGGAAGAGGGTAGGTTTTGCTCTAGAGGGTGTATGGTGGCAGGCTGGAGAAGGGTGATCGGTGTGCTCCAGGTGGCAAGTGAGGTCCGAGCGACGTTCCTGTTTAAGGTGGTGGGATCCCACCCGCTGTCAGTAGCATCGGTGTGGAAAAAGAATAGCCAATATTTATGAACACATTTTCCTGGCACCCACAGTGTTAATACTAAGAGTATAAAAAGCGGGAAGCACGAAGCAGACGGGGGGAGAGAGAGAGAGAGAGAGAGAGAGAGCAGTCTGAAAAAGAGAGACTGCAAACAACACATTAGTAATAAAAAGCCAAATCCTAGTCCGAATGGAAGAGAGAGTGTGAGAAGCTAAGAAATTTAAACTAAAAATAGACTGCAAGATCTTAAGGCAGCACGGAGCCAAACGAAACAATCTGGCAGTGAGTGCAGGCAGTCGGCATCTGTTTATACAGAGGAAAGATGGCTGCCGTTCTGGCGATGATCTATAATTCTTACTGTAAAGCTGCTTTGAGATGATGTCCATTGTTAAAAGCGCTATAGAAACAAATCTGAACTGAACTGAATTGAACCGTGCTCATTGCTCATCGCAATTTTATTCCTATTTCTTACACAGTGGAAGAGATTTTAAATGGGAGGTTTTTACATTTTACAATGTATTATCTCTGTGAACGCTTTCGCCTGTATTTTAAATGCTGATGTTTCACACGACTGTCCATTCTGTTCACAGAGAGAAACTCTTTTCCATGCTTTTATTTACTGCCCAGGTTTATAGTCACTGTTTGTGCTGAAGGTCTTAAATGTAATGTAAATGTATGTAAATTAATGTAAATTTTACTTAACTCATGTTTTATTCCTGTTTTCTACTTAAGCAGAAAAAAAGAAAATAACACAAAACACAGATTGTGATGTTAACAGATTATTCTCCAGACTTACTAAATCAAGGATCCTGATTCATTTTTAAGTGCTTTATTTCTGTGATTTGTTACATACATTATTCCCAAAGTCTCAATATAGAAAAAAAAAATAAAAATTCATCACCCAAAATGCAAGATAGCAGTGTAGGACAAGGGTTACAACAACTTTACCCATAACCACACAATAAAATAGTCCCGTAAATCTAATGAATACATGCAAATGTAATGTTAGAGTACATTATATCAAATAAAATTAAATTAGATACGTAAATCAAATATGCAGATTTGCTTAGTAAAATATGATCAAAGCAGTTGTTCAAATCTGTGTTTAAGAATCTGTCTTGCTCTCTTTCTTTAATCTCTTTTTCTGTTGCCTTTAGTTTTGTTTCTTCTGCACTCTCTGTCTTTTGGCCTCGCTCTCTCTGTCTTTCTTTTCCTCTCTAGGTCTCTCTCTCTTTGTATATTGTTCTCTGTTTCTCTCTCTCTCTCTCTCTCTCTCTCTCTCTCTCTCTCTCTCTCTCTCTCTCTATCTCTCTCTCACACACACACACACCTGTCAATAACTTGTTCTACTATGGATACTAAAGACTGCGGTGTGATTAGTTTTTTATATATATATATATAGTTTTAATATTAACAATGTAGCAAACTTGAGATTAGATACATTTAAATTGAAAAAACCCACAATTTATAAAGACAGGCAGTCCCCACAATTTGATCCTATAATAATAATAATGTAATGTAACGTAAAGCATGTGTGCGGTATGATACGTTGGGATGCTGCCACGATCTCCCACCTCGCCAGCGGTCGACAGAATTCAGTTGTCTCATGTTAGAGAGAGCATTTTTTTTGTGTTTTTGGTATTTCTAAGCCTAGTTATTGGTGCTGTAAAGCATCACTACTACTATTATGCAAATGTTTTATACTTATAATTTTTTTGTTTTGGACAAAATTTATTTGCATCATCAGTCCTGCAGCTTTCGTGTCAGCACCATAAAAGAGACCTTAAATAATGTGGCCCGTTGGGGGAATGTGCTATTACTTTTCTAAAGATTTGCCCCAACAATTAATGATCATTTGACCAGAAAGTTCAAATTTCTCCTCATAGAATATGAATCGGGCAGAAAACTCATGTGTCACAGCTCAGTCTTGAAATGCACATGAAGCAGGGTCGTGACTATATGCCCCCTCAAACCTGAGACCCATTTGGAATTCTGGGAAATTCCGGCCCCCAAAGAAATAAATGGGGAAAATTAGACACACTGCAGTTTGGCTGGCATTCTCCTGGCATGTCAGTACGACATGTCCACTCTTCCGGGGTGGGTAGCAGATCACACTGATTTTTGCGAGTACTACATGCTGTAGTACTCGTAGTGGGGGAATTGCTTAATGGGAAATTCTATTACCCCACAATCAATAGAAAGAAAGAGTGTAGGGGTCACAAAATCGGCTGGATCACAGACAAAAAGGAAGGGCAGACGTGACATTTCAACAGACTCCACCAAGCATAGGGAAATGCACTGTGGGTAATATAGTGACATCATATGATGCCACCATTAGCCAAAAAAGGTAAAAGATAAACTTGCTCAGAAATGGGTGATTAATATGTCAAAACACTCGGCACAGTGGGGAACCCCATTTAAATCAAGAACATCCCATGTCATTACCATGGTTGCCACACAAACGTATTAGCTTATGGCTTATGTGTGACACCTCAACACCTCTCAGCATGGGCTGGGGAATCGCTGCAAGAATGCTGTATTTACGCCGCATGATGTCTCATGGGCGTGAACATGCGAAACGGCAAAACTTGACAACAAGGGTGTGTACCACATCTAAACACTCATCACGGCGAGGGGAGTCAGGCGTTGCGTGATGTGATGACGCCCCCTTGGAAAACGAGAGCAATAACAGACGTGAGGTATTGAAATGCTCATCTCTCCGAGGACGATGAAGTTAATTGATTATGGTGTTGTAAATTGCTCTGTTTTGTTAGATTATGTGCTGTAATTTGTTAAATTATTAACCCCAAACTGATCTCCATTCTTTAAGACTACTGGGTAGGTTAGGCCATGTCTTGACAAGTTACAATGAGGTCATCAGAATGCATCTTCATTGTAACTCAGGGAATACCTGTATCTAATTACTGTGTTTGATTCACGTCTTTAAAATGTGCTGCTCTGTCTCCACAAAGCTGCTGCTGCTGTTGCACTGATCTGTAGGGAGGTGTAGCAGCTTATCTGTAATGTCAGTTGTTGTAGGATGTGCAGGTCTCCACAGATCAGGTCTTTAAGAGTTCCATGGCCTGGAAGCTGCAAATCTGTCTTTGTAGTTCAGGGAGAAAAATCTATTCTTTAAATGTCTGTTTTATTTTAAGTGTCTCAATAGGGTTTTCAATGCAAACTTTGTGGCTCTGGCTGGGGTTTTGGTGTCCCTCAGTTGGGGCTGGGAGGCTCTGGCTGTGGGTTGGGTTGCTCTTAGTGGGAAATAGGTGGCTCTGACTGGAAGCATGGTGGTTCTGGCTGGGGGCTTATTTGCCCTCAACAAGGGATTGGTGGATCTGGCTGTGACTTGGACGTTCTGGAGCAAGCCTTTGGTTCTTGTGGTTCTGGATTTGTGGTATAAGCCCATTATTTAGAGTGTTTCATTTTAAAACCAATAAAACTTGCTTTCACAGGGCCTGGTTCCAAGTCACATGAGGATGTGGTGTGGGCACATTTCCGCATCCTAGTAGACTTATTGTTAGACCAGGAACTGCATACTTTAGGGCAGAGTCGGGCAAAACTGAACTAACTGGTTGAGGACTTGGTGGACCTACCTGGAGGTTTAGTACTTGTTGAACGCTTGGTGGCTCTGGCTTTAGGGTTTGATGGATCTGGCTGTGTTTTTTTTAAACCTCAAAGGGTGCTTGCTGAGCTTTACTGTGGACTTGGTCGATCTGGCTGCTGCTTTGTGGCTCAGACTGCTGAGTTAGGTGGCTCTGGTTGAGTGCTTGGTAGCTCTGGATGTAGGTTTATTGGCTCTTGATGGCGACTTGGTGGCTCTGGCTGCATGATTTGAAGGCTGTAGATGCAGGCTTTGTGGCACTGGCTGAGAAACTGGTAGATTTATCAGGGAGTTTAGTAATTTTTGATGCATGATTGTTGGCTCTTGCTGGGGGTATCGTGTCAGGGTTTAAAAAGTCTGGCTGTGGGATAAGTGGCCCTCATTAGGGTCTTGGTGTTCCTCATGGTGGTCTTGGGGAAACTGGCTGCCGCCTGCTGGCCCTTGCTGAGCAACTTGGAGCTTATGTAGTTGCTCAATTAGATTGTTTATTATCCAGTTTCGGATGTGCACTTCTTCTCGCTCTGCATTAAGCTTTATCCTTATGTCATTGTTCACTTGTTGTACACTCTCCTTTTCTGTGTGTACATCTGCCCTGCCCACCTCTCTCTCTGCATCATAGTATATTTGTTTCAGAGTTTTTAACCTATCAAAGATACATGAAAAAGAATAAAGCCTTTCTTCAGTACCCTGGAACATGATTTTTCCACTGTTGTAGATATTTACAGTCAGTATACCACCATGTTCCGTTATTTTTGTCTGTCTTCCGTCTTGGATTTCCTTTGTTGTATGACGTGTGTAGTGTGTAGTGAGAGCTCTGTGCCAAGCCTGAGTGTTTTTTGAGTAGAACAATAAGGTTGGTGATTCTGGCTCCATTTTGTCTAGCATCTGCTTTGAGAGTTTCTGGGTTGTCTATCAGAAACTGGCATTTGTATTCTTTCTTATCGTCTTCTGTCATGTCAGCTGGGTATGTAATAAGAAGCTGTTGGAGTGCTGTCCTTATTGCATCAGCCATGGCTTATGCTCCGTTTCAAGCTGTATTACTGGGGAAATTTATATTATTATACAAATATATATTTACAAGATTTGTGTAGCATTGTGTAGAAGTTCTTACCTCAGTATTTACCACCGGTGGATCTCGTGCACGTTTTTCTTGAAGTCCTAAATAGTCGAACAACCCTGTTCCTCTTTTGTTTACTGACTATCAGTCTGGAAATTTTTTTTTATTATTATTTAGTGTAGATAATTGTTTTAGAATTTAATCCGTTTGTGTGCACAAGTGTTGTCTTGGTAAATAATTTCTTCTCACCTTTAAAACCAGTAAAACATGGATTTAATTCTATCTGTCTCTCTCTCTTGCTCTCTTGCTCTCGACTCTGTTGTAGCTGTTAAAGGTGTGCGAATCATGGGAGGATACGGTGTGGGCGTATTTCCGTGTGCTAGTCGACTTGTTGCTAGATCAGGAGGTGCGATCCTCAGGGCTGAGTCACGAGGAGCTGCAGGAACTCCCCAGAGAATACTTGGAGGCCAGGTGAGCACTCAACACAGTATTAACATTTTTATTTATTTATTTATTTATTTATTTATTTATTTATTTTTGTTCAGTCTTATGGTAGATTTATTCTGAAACTAGTTTTAAATATATGTTTGTGTAAACAAAGCAAACAAGGGTCTTCAAACTAACAAGAATCTCCAAGCAAACAAGGATCACTACTACATTATTCAGACATTTATCATCCCCGGGGAAGTGGATGGTAGTAAAGCCAGTAATGCAGTGTGTGTGTGTGTGTGTGTGTGTGTGTGTGTGTGTGTGTGTGTGTGTGTGTGTGTGTGTGTATGAGCAGCGTCTAGGACAGTGGTCAGGAACCTGTTGCTCTTTGACAGAATTACGTGGCTCTCCAGCTGACTCCCTTCACTAACATTTTATAGTTAGTTATAGTCATTTCCCTACAGAAAATACAATTACAATTCTTTTGTAATCGAATCAAAATGAATAAAGTCAGATTACAATAAAAGTTATGTCGTTTTTACCAATGTGCATATGCGGCACTGTGGGCACTGTGTTTAAGCTTCACAACACCAATAAACAGCAAACCACTTACATTTCCATGGTGACCTTGCTGTTAGATTTTTATCATGCCCAATTGAAACTTGGAGAGGTTTTCCATATGACCTGCGATACCTGTAGTCCCTTTCTGATATCAGGGAAGAATCACACCGCACACAACAAATGTTCTTCTTCGGTTCATTGCAGGCAGCAGACACGTGTGTATATATACACACATTGGAGAGAAAGCTGACCTAAAGTTGTTTTCTGTTTAGATAAGAGGATATACTAGCCGGAGATGTGTGAGCCCAGATAAAGACTCCCTGTATACCATACATACTAACATCGTAAATATTCTATAGACACTGAACAGACAAAGGAATGTGTGTGAAACAGTGTGAAAACCGTCTTAACACTAACAATGGCCACTTTAAATCATTTATGATTCAGCATCACACACCAAAACATAGGATGTTTTTCCTGGGAACAGAATCGGTGACATAAACTGCAAATGAAAAGATAAAGACAAACAAAACATACAGATTTTATTTTATTCTTTCCCTACATGCATCGTCATCAAACATGGCAAAATACAAAGTACAATTCCAACAATCAATACAAGAATCATTCCTAAAACTAAATAGTGTTCAACACTCGTGAACAAACTCTTAATCTGCACAAAATAACTTTGTTCAGCAGTTGTTTTACGTTCTCCAAGACATCATGAGGCTTCAGTGATGTTCCTCAGTGCTTGTTCAATATGTTTATGAGCAGTATTATCAGGTATACATAACAGTTTCTTCTTTGACTAATGTGTTCAAAGAGAATAAGAAAAATTCTGAATCTAGTTACAACTATGCACATATAGTTATAGAATTTAGACCTAGAGCAGGTATCAGGGTGAGCTAAACTAAACAGTCGAGTGAGTCAGATCTTCACCCCGGAGGTGGCCCCCTTTCTACTATAAAGAAAGGATCTTTCCATGGGCTCTCAACTGTTTCAGCCCTGAATACTCACTTAGGTAGGCTTCCTAGGCCAACAGACCAATTAGTGCACAGATTAAGTGGGTGCTGTTTTGATCCTGCTTGCGTGTATCCACTTTGGCTGATAATCAGTCAGAACTACAGTTCTGGTTACAGCTAGAACAGTCGCTGGACCCAGATACTTCAGCTCACCGACCTTGGTAGGCTTCAGACTTTGTATGCTGATGATTGGGCACAAAAGGGTGTGTTGGCTTATCTGTGTGCTCAGAGGAAGAGTAAGTCAAGAGTCAAGAAGCTTTTATTGTCATTTTAACCATATATAGCTGATGCAGTACACAGTGAAATAAAACAACATTCCTCCTGAACCCAGGTGCTACATACAACAACATAAAACAACAGTCACAGAACCAGAAAAACACAGGGCCAAGAACTAAGATCCTCGCCACATAAAGTGCATGTGTGCAACTGGTGCAAACAGTGCAAAAGACAACACAGGACAGTGCAGGACAATACACAAAATATAAAAATAAAAATAGCAGTTCCCAAACCAGGCAGTGATGCAGCTGCTCAGGATGCTCTCAATGGACCCTCTGTAGAACATAGTCAGGATGGGGGGAGGGAGATGAGCTTTCCTCAGCCTTCTCAGGAAGTAGAGATGCTGCTGGGCTTTCTTGGTGATGGAGCTGGTGTTGAGTGACAAGGTGTGGTTTTCCACCAGATGAACACCAAGGAATTTGGTGCTCTTAACGATCTCCACTTAGGATCCATCGATGATCAGTGGAGAATGGTCACTCTGTGTTCTCCTGAAGTCAACAACCATCTCTTTAGTTTTGTCGACCTTCAGAGACAGGTTGTTGGCTCCACACCAGGCTGTTAACCGTTGCACCTCTTCTCTGTATGCTGACTCGTCGTTCTTGCTGATGAGACCCACCACGGTCGTGTCATCGGCAAACTTGATAATATGATTCAAACTGTGCGTTGGTGCACAGTCGTGAGTCAGCAGAGTGAACAGCAGTGGACTGAGCACACAGCCCTGAGGTTTAGTGAGACATCAGCACTGATAGAATTCAATTTCTCAACCAGGGCAGAAACGTAGTTGTCCACCATCACTTCCAGGTTCCTAAGGAAGAAATGCCAGTGCGTCCCCTGACCCAAGGGGTTGGGAAAGTCCTGAACATAAAACTTTCAAAAGGTTAGTTTTGTTGAAGATAGGGTCATTCTCATTTCTGTGAGTACTACCAGGAGAACAACAGTCCAATTTCAGCCTGTTTCAATGCAGGCTTTAGTAACACGTTCCTTAATGGTTCTGTTTGTTCTCTCTACCACTCCAGCTGACTGTGGGTGAGAGGGAATATTAAAATGGCAGTCAATTGCTAAGCTTTTAGCCAAAAGTTGTGTTACCTTCGAAGCAAAAGGTGTGCCATTATCACTTTCAATCACACTAGGAATACCAAACCTAGAAATGATCTCTTTCGTTAATATTTTGTCAACCGTTTTAGCGTTCTCTGCTGCACATGCAAATTCTTCTGGCCACTTACTGAATCTGTCGACTATAACCAACAGGTATCTCAAATTTCCTACAGGTGGCATATGTGTGAAATCTATCTGTAGGTGTTGGAAAGGGGCTTCAGGAAAAGTAAGCGCAGTTTGTTGTACAGGTCGATATACGTTAGTTTTGGCACAAGTCAAACATGAATCCAACACTAGCTTGGTTGTTTTAGCTACATCAGCAATACAGTATAATGCATTTATAGCCTGTATGACTTTAGCTATGCTAACATGTGACATCCCATGGTTATGCTTCACCAACACTATTAAAGCTAGTTTAGGCAGAGCAATTTTACCATCTACATCTCTAATGATAGCAGCAGAATCTGATTTACATTGTTTGGAAGCCCAATAATTGATGTCCTCCTCATTAGGCTGACTCTGAAGTATTTTTAGGTCAGTGTCTGGTATATTGGAGATATGTGACATCATCAAGATCTACTTTTTCCGCTAATGTGTTTCCCTGAATTTCCTCTGAATCACCTACGGCATGTCCTTTAACTTTCACTATGGCCACTTTGGCAGGGAGTTGAACAGCATTTAGAAGGTCGCCTATGAGATTAAAATGTGCTATGGGCTTTCCATCAGCTGTTTTAAAGTTTCTTTGCTTCCATGTTTTGGCATAAGTGCCACCAACTCTGCAGCTGTGTGCAGATGTGTATGGTAATGATTTAGCTTCAACTATTACATCAGGTAATCTTACAACCGCATATCCACGTAAATACACATCATCAGAAGGTTTTGAACATCAACGTCTACATATAGGCAATCCCCCTCTTCCAGGGCCGTATCTAAAAGATCGGGCCCACAAGAGGTCTCTTGTTCAATGTGTTTAAGGCAATCATGTGCATCATCAAAACCATCTAAGTCAATATCGTCTAGCAGATCACGCAGAGTGACTACAGCTGAATGAGGCTGAGAAAAAGGCTTAATAGTTAAGTTTTCCGCTGCCAAGAGCGTGGTCTCATAACCAGATCTACGTTGTGCTGTCATATGTTGTGTGTTGAGGTTGTGTAAAATAGCTGTTACCTGATGTGAGGTGTACAGTATCAAAGGATGTGACAGCACCGTTTTCTTAGCATCCCGGACCATCAGAGCCGCAGCAGCCACTGCACACAAGCACGAGGGCAACCCTTGTCTTATGTTGTCTAAAGATTTGGAAAGATACGCAACAGAGACTGAGTTCAGCAAAACTGTCAGTCATTTCATGAGTCCACAGAATGAGATGTGATGGAGGAGCTTTGTGATCAATAGCACTACGCAAAACTTTATCATACTGTGTGCAGTCAGGGATCCATGCTCGGCAGCAGTTCACTAGTCCCAAGAAGCTCTGCATCTGTTTCAGTCTGAGGTCTTGAAAACCCAGTCACAAGCTGTACTCGGTCCTGCGATATCTTACATTGGCCTTCTGAGGTCACATGGCCCAGATATGAGACCTTTCTCTTCACCCACTGTAGTTTCTGGTGTGCTTTAAATCCAGCCTGAGCCAGGACATTGCAAATGATCACTGATGCTTTGTGGCAGTCCTGCTCAGTCAGTCCTGTGACAAGGATGTCATCTGCGTATTTAAGGATGTAGGTTGTTTCTGGCAGGTGAATATCAGCCAAAGTTCTGTGCACTACAGCGTAGAATACGGCTGGCGAGTCAACAAAGCCCTGAAGAAGACGGTTCCAAGTGAATTGAAGTCCCCTATAGATAAATGCGAAAAGCCGCTGCGTCTCTGAGGCCAAAGGGACACTGAAAAAAGCAGAACAAGGATCAATCACAGTAAAAAAATCTGTGAGTCGCTGGTATAGAGTTAACAATGGTAGCTACATCGGGCACCAAAGGAGCCAAACGGAATAACTATTTTATTAATCTCACGTTAATCTTGTGTTAGCCTCCAGCATTTTTTATCTGCCTTCAAGACGGGATTAATCGGTCTGTCTCGATCAAAACACCTTGTGACAATAAATTGTCAATAACTGGAGCAATGCCAACATTCTTCTCTTTCGACAATGGATATTGTTTAACAAAAACTTGATGGTGTGTTTTCATGAGTGCATGATACGGTTTTACATGGATTAAACCTGCCTCGTCTTTGAGAGAGGCCCATAATTTAGGGTTAACTTCACCTAGATTTGGTTCATCAGGCAGGACCTCTGTACTACCCCCAGCAATTGAAGAACAGGTAGCGCCAGAATCAACAAGAAAACAGGCAAAGCTGAAGGGTGATTACTGTTGGATAAAGTTATCATCGAAAAATCATGTGATTCATTGCTCTGTATGCTGCCCTATGCAGAAGTCCACTGAGTAGGATATTGCTGCTGTGTGGGCCTCTGCACAACTGCATGCTGGTCTGAGCAGCTACGCCCCTTCTCTCATCTTCCATTCTCTTTCTACAAGCTTTATCCCAATGATCAGATATCCCACAATAGTTGCAACTCCCTTTTTCCTAAAACCTCCTCCTTGAGTTTTGTACTGTGGCTGGAATGCACCACTTCCTGTTGCAGCAAAGACCATAACGTTTTAACAAAACCTGGAGCATAGTAGAAACCTCTAGCAGCATCTAAATCTCTAGAAAAAAGTATCTAGATGTGACACAATTTCACTCCAAAATGCCAAATGATCTAAATAAGGATTAGTTCAATAACAGGCACTATTCCTATACATCCAATCTTTGGGATTTTCTTCCCGGCAATGGGCGAGAAATGTCATGACCCATCTTGTTTACACAGAACAAAGAACAAACGCACAACACTTAAAACTCAGACAATACAGCTGCGCTAGGCACCAGGGGGGATCACAGTCTTCAAACAAAAAAGGTAATCCAGTCTCTCCTATTGGATCACAAATTTTGTAAGTTAGGAGAAAAAAAGCAAGCCAAAACAAAATTTTTAATTCTTTTAAAAATGTCCCTTTTTCTTTAGTTCCTTTCCTCTTTTCTCTCTTTTTTTATCAATTAATTTATTCATTATCTATTTTTTTGGGGCATATAAAAATTATTCGTGGAAACATTGTCGGGACGGAATCATCCCACCAAAGGAAATTGTTATCAATAATTAAACAACTAATGCATAACCAAGACACCATGCAGCCCTATTGGCTGGCAAAAGGGACAATCCCTGCAAACAAGAAAGTATCCTAAAACTTACCTTGATGCGTGATCTCCCTTCGGATATTGCCGGAAAGTATCCCACTTCTGACACCAAAACTGTTAGATTTTTATCATGCCCAAACAAAACTTAATTCTTGGAGAGGTTTTCCATACGACCTGCGATGCCCGTAGTCCCTTTTTGATATCAGGGAAGAATCACACCGCACACAGCAAATGTTCTTCTTTGGTTTATTGCAGGCAGCAGACACGTGTATGTATACACACATTGGAGAGAAAGCTGACCTAAAGTTGTTTCCTGTTTAGACAAGAGGATATACTAGCCGGAGATGTGTGAGCCAGATAAAGACTCCTTGTATACTATACATACTAACATCGTAAATATTCTATAGACATTGAACAGACAAGGGAATGTGTGTGAAACAGTGTGAAAACAGTGTGAGTCTTAACACTAACCTTGCACATGCAGATGCAAGCTACAACAACCATGAGTGGTGATGGCAAGAAGAAAAAATTCAAGAATTTAAAGCATTTCACTGCATGTCGTACCCTGTATGTATGTGTATGTGACAAATTAAATTTAATTTGATTTGATTTGATTTGAAATTCAGAGAACCATCGAAAGTTTCAAAATGAGTGGACAGAAGCATATGCTTTTATTGAAAGCTCTGGTGCTCTGCTCTGTCTGGTTTGTACAGAACGTATTTCCTCTTTTAAAAAATCAAACATTAAGAGACATTTTGAAATCTGCCAGATGAGAGTTTGAATGCTTACATGAAATTGAACCTGACAACTCATGAACCAGACTTCAAAGCTATTATCAAGATAGTAGATATAAGATACAAGATATACGATACAAGATATACGCAAAGTCGGAAGTCGCAATAATTGTGAGGATACTTAATAAAGGGAAATGCGCTTTTTCTGTGACTGATGTGTAATGAAGTTTTATTTTATGAAGGTTTGATAAAAGCCTGTAAGTAACAACGGCATATCAGGGCCACATTGAGATAAAAAAAAAAAAAAAAACTGGAGGGGGCAGGGAATTTCCGAGTTTAACCTGTTAGCCTTCGCCATTACTTCTGGGAGTCACAGCTGAAAATACCCTACCTAAATTTAAATGTTAACAATTACTGAGAAAAGTGGGCAACATACACAATTTATATATCTTTGGAAAGAATATATAAGAATATATTTGAAAAAGAGACACTTTGGGCTGTACTGTCAATCATTTAAATTCAAAGTTGATTTTGCTCAAAACGATAATTAGTTATGAATGATGAAGTACCTTGAATATAAATGTTCTGCATTGAACATTGTTTATTTCATATATAAATACATGAAATCAGGCTTCATTTTCTATTAAACATTTTGTTTCCATAATGCAACTGGCTGGAAATAAAAGGTTTGAAATGATAATTGGTGCAAGGAAAAACTCCCTTAGGTGTTATGAGGAAGAAACCTTGAGAGGAACCAGACTCAAAAGGGGAACCCATCCTCATTTGGGTGACATCAAGAGTTTGATCATAAGTCTTTCAACACTACAGAACACTGGAGAGTCAGAACTAACATGAGCACTGGAGTATAAGATTATCAGTAATGTTCTTTCTACAGTCTTTGGTATAAAAGTAGGCGCTACTGAGCTCAACATTTGTGATCATCATCGATCCAGCATCAGCTTCTCCATGCCAGAGCCTTTAAACAGTCCAGGAGGTCCAATGTCAAAACTCCACACATGTAGTGGGATCCAATTGGCACTGGTACGTCTCTGGATGGTACGGGATGTTTGCGGGTTCGGCATCTACTTCTTCAAAGGTCCATAATCTTCATGAGATGGGTCGTGACTGGAGCTGGCCAAACCTCAGGAAGGCATGGGATGTGGAGAGCAATTAGTGTAGCTGCTGTTCATGATATTAACAGCACAAGTTGATAATGTGCATGTGATCAGATGTTCTGGAGCACAAGGTTATGATATGTGATGTGTGTTATGTGTAGGCTTTTCTAAAAGAATATGTTTTTAATCTGCACTTAAACTGGAAGAGTTTGTCTGAACCCCAAACACTGTCAGGAAGACTATTCCAGAATTTAGAGGCTAAATATAAGAATGACTTTAGTGGACTTTGCTATTCTAGGAACTACTAGAAGCCCAGAGTTTTGAGATTTCAGGCAGCATGACGGATTGTAGCGTGTTAAAAGACTGGATAGATATATGGGAGCCAAACCATTTAGTGTTTTATAAGTAAGAAGCAGTAGTTTGTAGTCTATTCGAAACTTAACAGGAAGCCAATGTAGGGATGATAAGATCGGAGTTATGTGATCATATTTTCTTGACCTTGTAAGAACTCTGGCTGCCGCATTCTGAACTAACTGAAGCTTGTTTATTAATGACGCAGGACATCCACCTAGTAATGCATTACATTACATTACATTACTGGAGGTCATAAACGCATGGACGAGCTTCTCTGCATCAGATATAGACAACATGTTTCTTAGCTTAGAAATATTTCTAAGGTGAAAGAAGGCTGTTTTTGTAACTTGGTTGATATGATTTTTGAAAGACAAGTTGCTGTCTAAAATAACTCCCAGGTCTTTTACTGTTGAACTAGTGGTTACAGAACATCCGTCTAAATGCAGGTTGAGATGCTGGAGCTTCTGTGTACTGGTTTTTGGGCCGATGAGCTAAATCTCCCTCTTATCAGAATTTAGTAGTAGAAAGTTATGGGTCATCCAATCTCTTATTTCTTTAACACACTCAGTTATGCGAGCTAATTGAGCTATATCGCCTGGTTTTGATGAGATATATAGCTGGGTATCATCAGCATAGCAATGGAAGCTAATTCCATGCCTTCTAATAACATTTACTAAGGGAAGCATGTATATTGTGAAAAGCAGGGGTACTAGAACTGAACCTTGTGGCATGCCATAATGTACTAGCATTAGCCTGGATCGCTCTTCATTAAAGTCTACAAAATGGTAACGATCAGACAGGTAGGATTTAAACCAGCTTAATGCCTGTCCTTGAATGCCAGTGTAATTCTGTAAGCGATCTAGGAGGAGATCATGATCTATAGTGTCGAACGCAGCACTAAGATCTAGTAAAACTAACAGAGAGATGAAGCCTTGGTCTGAAGCTAAAGCTAAAAACAAAACTATTGTTTGGTTGGACCAAAATGCTTTACGGCATGTTGTTCAGTGGACTCTTATCTTTCCAGATAAACCGGAATTTGCAGTAGTGGATGTGTTTGTGACTCGTTATAACAATCATAGTCTAAGCACTGCATTTTTTAAAAATGTATGTTGTTGGTGTGTACTACTTCCCGAGTGGCCGATATCCCATTGTTCGGGGGTGTTTAACGATAGATTACATGAAAAGGGACAAAAGTAACCATGACTAGCTATTAATCTTCTAAAGGTCTAAGCCTCAAGCAGCGATTTCAGATCACTGTGTTTTGATTGAAAACGTATATTGAATGTATTTGCTATGTTTGTGTAAGCAGTACACACAAACAGCATGCATAAAAAATGCCATACTTACACATTTATTGTAATAAAGAGTCACAAACACATCCACTGCTGCAAATCCCGGTTTAATAGGAAAGATAACTGATCAACATGTCGTTAAGCATTTTTGCTCCAACCAAACAAAAGTGTTGTAATTTAGATGGATATTCTTTTGTTTTGGTTTATTCCCCACATGGGTAAGTTCTTAGTTTTATAATTCTTTAGAAACTCTTACTGGTCAAAGAGAGGAGCACGTGCACAGTAATGGACCAGGAAGTGGATGCAGCTCTCGGTTCTGCACAAACAGCTGTTTCCAGCTCGTGCTACCTGGACTTTTTTTTTTTACAAAAAAAAATAAAAAATAAAAAATGAACAGTCAAAAAAGTTGTTTTATCAGATATTTGCAAAAGCAGCGATGTGGACAATATTCTTAAAGGGTGGAGTAACAACAGAGACTTGGTGATCTGTATGGGGATGGAAAATCTGAGCCTATTTTATATCTGTAAGTTACAACTGTAATTGTAAGTTATATCTCCCTTTACAGTTTTATATGATGTTATAGGTTTTATTGCCCATTTGTTTTTATAAGAGAAATGCTTGAAAAGTAAGTGTGTGTGTGTGTGTGTGTGTGTGTGTGTGTGTGTGTGTGTATTGTTGAGATTGAAATTGCTGCACATCAATATGAATGACAAGAGGGAGTCACGTGGGACTGCCGAGGAAGATGGCAGCATAGCTGTGTAGCTCCCTAGGCCCACCCATTTTTTCAATTGATTCGAGTGTATTTACTCCGCGTGTATCTCTCAGAGTTAGTGTCCCTTGTGACTAAACACAAAAAGTGCCCGCAAAAAGCGAATGTCGACGTCCACATCTAAATATTTCAAGGGAGCGACGACGAGCCGCATGACAACCAGGCAGACTTCGCCGGCACACGAGTCATCACCCCAGCCGATTGAACAAGGTTTAAATATGGAACTTATTATCCGAAATAAGCAAAATGAGCTCCACTTTGCAAGGAGTAGCGACGGATGTGTCCTCAATCAAAGAGGCTGTTACTGATCTTAAAAACTCGGTGCATGCGATCCGAGAAAGGCTGGACGAAGCGGAGGGCCGCATCTCTAATATGGAAGACGTCACCTCGAAGCTCGTCGGAGACGGCGAGCGGCATGATAAACGTGTGGAAGTTATGTGGACCCGAATTGAGGACCTAGAAAACAGAAGCCGCCGCAACAACGTGAGGATGATCGGTCTGAAAGAAGGGCTGGAGGCAGGTGGAATGGTCAAGTGCGTGTATAAAATCTTATCGGAAGGACTGGGTATCGATCCGGATGGAGAGTTCGAAATTGAGAGGGCACATCGCGCTCCCGCTTCCAGGCCCAGCGCAGATCAGCCGCCGAGAATAGTCTTGATCAAGTTTCTACGCTCATCAGCCAGGGAGAAAGTATTACAAGCGGCCAGAGAAAAGGGAATGACCGAATGGGAGGGATGTCAGATTTCCCTCTTCCCCGACATGTCCAGAGAGTTAGCCAGAAAACGGAGGGAATTCACCGCTTCGCGGAGGATGCTGAGAAAAGTCAACGTGAAATATACACTGGCATATCCAGCCTCTCTTCGTTTTACATGGCAAGGGAGGAGTAAGGTGTTTACCTCGAGTGTGGATGCAGAGCGGTTTATTAAAGAACATTGCGGTGCGACAGAATGATGGGACCAAATACTCTTTACAAGATCGCCAAAGTGGAGCATATTAGTCAGGTGCGGTGGGTGGGCGGGTGAGCCGGATGGCGGTGCTGTCTCGGAACAGTTTTGACAGCCAAGGCAGCAGGGCTGGATAGCTGATTCGGCACCTCACGGACCGCAATCTCGAGTTGTTTGGATAGGACGGTACTCGTTGTTTGGTATGGCCGTTCATTTTTTGTTGTCTTTTTTTTATTTTGTTTGTTGTTAAGCTTTGGGTAGGGGGTTTGATAATTTGTTACTTTCTGGGGAGAAATAGCATTTTGCTGCTGGAAGTTTTGGTGTTTGAAATGTTCAACTGTCGTTTGTTAAGTTTGAGTAAATGTACATCACGGTTTAGTATACCATTCCCCGACAGGGGGCAGTCATCCAACATATCTGGTTACACGCACCGAAACGTGCGATTAATTTATATCGGGTATAGGTAGTCACATCAGGTTTATAACATGGAATATTAACGGTTGTGGAAGTCCAATTAAAAGAAAAAAGGTTCTGTCGTATCTCAAACATAAACATGTAGATGTTGCTTATGTGCAAGAGAGTCATTTGACGGATAACGAAGTGCTCAAATTGAAACGAGACTGGGTGGGGCATGTATTTCATTCATCATTTTCGAGCAAACAAAATGGGGTAATGATCCTAATACATAAGAGGCTGAATTTCGTAATGTTAACAGAAACTAAAGACGATATGGGTAGGATTATATGTATAGAAGCCCTCATTAATGGAGTAAAAGTGATTTTATGCAATGTATATGCCCCCAATAAGGCGGATCCGGGTTTTGTTCATAAAGTAAACAAAATTCTTGGTGAAAAAGGGGGGCAAATAATTTTGGCTGGGGACTTTAATCAGGTTATGGATGGGGTTTTGGATAAGAGTAAATATCAGGGATCTTCTATGCCAAGGGATAGGGCTGCCCTTCATATGCTAACAGAGGATTTTGGGTTGATTGATATTTGGCGTCTGGTCAATCCAAAAGAAAGAGAATATACTTTCTATTCTCACTGCCATAAATCCCACTCTAGGATAGATTTTTTCTTACTTTCAAATTCTATCACTGATCAGGTTGTAAATTGTAAGATTGGAGCATTAGTATTGTCAGGCCATGCGGCTGTGGAATTGGATATAGCTCTAAATACTGAAGCCGGCAGAAGGGGAAGATGGCGATTGAATACTGCATTATTGCAAGACGAGGAGTTTAGCAAATTGTTGGCTGACGATCTGACCTCCTTTTTTGAATTGAATGTGGGAAGCACTGATAGGTTGGCATCTGTATGGGAGGCCTCAAAGGCATACATTAGAGGGAAACTGATTGCGCAGGCAGCTAGAAAGAAGAAGGAGGAAAGAGACTTGTTTAAGAACTTGGAAGCGACAATTTGTACATTGGAGAAGGAGCTGGCTAGACACTACTCTAATGATTTATATCAGGATATTTGTAAATATAAATTTCGGTTACACGATGTATATAATAGAAAAGCTGAATATGCACTATTTAGGCTGCGGACCAGGTTTTATGAAGGTGGGGAAAAAGCGGGCAAGCTCCTGTCCAGACAATTAAAACAGCGAAATGCTGCTAATGTTATCCCGGCAATTAGGAGAGGAGATACTATGGTATAATTGACGAAAGAAATAAATGAGGTCTTTCATAATTTTTATGAACATTTATATACATCTTCAGGTGGTCTGGATGGAGAAGAACTGGAACAGTTCTTTTCTAATATAAAATTACCTAAATTAGATACATTGCAATCTGAATCTCTAGACCTTCCTATTACTGAAGAGGAGGTCAAAGCTGCAATCACCTCTATGAACTCTGGTAAGTCACCAGGGGCGGACGGGTTTCCAGCTGAATATTATAGGAAATATGTTGATATAGTGGCTCCAATCCTAAAAGAAGTCTATATAGAGGCGTTTGAGACTGGAGAATTGCCTGGTACTTTCAGGGAGGCATTGATAAAACACTGATACCTAAGAAAGATAGGGATTTAACGGATCTGGCTAATTTTAGACCAGTAAGTCTTATCAATGTGGACTGTAAGGTGTTGGCGAGAATTTTGGCGTCACGGTTAGAGAAGGTTCTTCCAAGTATAATCTATAAGGACCAGGTGGGCTTCATTAAAGGAAGGTCATCAGCCGATAATGTGAGAAGGCTAATTCATCTAATGTGGTTAAATTCCTCAGAAAAAGCCCCGATCGCGGCTATATTCTTGGATGCGGAAAAGGCTTTCGACAGGGTGGAATGGGGCTTTTTGGCTGCAGCCTTGTCGAATTTTGGGTTTGGCCATATATATAGGTCCTGGATTGGTTTATTATATAAGAATCCTAGAGCAGCAGTGATGAAAAATGGGGAAGTCACGCCATTTGTCATCACTGCTGCTCTAGGATTTGGAACCTCTGGCCATTATGATCAGGGCAGACCCAAACATTATGGGAGTAAGGGGGGGAGGGGAGGGGACGGAGCACAAGTTGATGTTATATGCGGATGATATTATGTTGTTATCTCGTGATCCTCTCAAATCTCTACCTCCATTGATGAGTGTTATACAATTATATTCAAGAGTGTCGGGATACAAAATAAATTGGGAGAAGTCTGAGGCTATGCCAATATCTAGAACATGTCACTCCCATACAGTGACCCAATTCGGTTTTAAATGGGTTCCTGAAGGTATGACATACCTTGGGGTTAAACTAACACAGAACTTGGAGGATATAATGATGTTGAATTATGAGCCGCTGCTGTCAAAGATAAAGCACAATGTGGACAAGTGGGAACATCTGAAACTCTCTTTGTGGGGTAAAGTCAATGTTGTCAAGATGGTGTCAAGATGGTTATTGCTCCACAGTTCAATTATATATCCATGATGATACCTGTTAACATTCCAGACCCTATCTTCAAAAGATATGACAAAATTATCAAGGACTTTTTATGGGATGGAAAAAGACCGAGGATTAGAATGAGTAAATTGACTTCCCCAAGGGATAAGGGGGGTCTTGCATTACCTGATGTGAGACTGTATAACCTTTCTTTTGAAATGGCCAAGCTGGCTAAGCATTAGGACAAGGCAGATTCTGAGTTGGACTGGATCAAGATATAACAGAAACTGGCCTCACCATTTCATCCCATTAACGTTCTCTCACAATGCCCTGGAGCTAAATGGGACTCAAATCCAGTGACAATGCACTCAAGATATGTTTGGAACAAAATTCATAAACTGTGCAGGACATCACATTATAGACAGTCGTATGCATCACTATGGAGGAATCCTAAAATCTGCATAGGTAAAGCAAGTGTGTTTTGGAAGCAATGGCATCTTAAAGGGGTAACTGTGATTGGTGATTTATATGAAAATGGTGTTTTCATGTCATACTCTGAATTGGTGGGAAAATATAATATTGGGGGTCAAGGAAATGTTTGGAAGTATCTACAGATTAGACACTCTGTTAAGAGCAAATCTAATACAAGTGATAACCCTGTTTATACCTATCTTCAGCTGCCGCATGTAGTTCAGACTGCCTCTATGTGTTACAAATCAATGCTCAATGTAAATGCTGATACCTGTGAGAACCTGAGGACTATTTGTCAAAAGGACTTGGGGATAGATATCCATGAAAACGATTGGCTGTACATCATATCTAATGTGGGTAAGAACATAAGGGAAGCTAGAGGGAGGTTCATTCATTACAAGGTAGTACATAGATATTATTATACACCATCTAGGCTTTACAGAATGGGTATAGCGGAAAATAATCTGTGCTGGAAATGTAAGGAGAAAGAGGGTACTTATTTGCATATGATTTGGGAATGTTCCTTAGTTCACCCATTTTGGTGTAAAATTCTGGGCGTAATGCAAGAGTGGATGGAGTCTAACATACCTGTGGAACCACGACTATGCCTTCTGAGAGATAAATCGGTGGTACCCAACATAGCAAAGAATGTGTTTACTCTAGTTAAGATTGGTTGTATTACAGCTGCCAGGATGATTCTACGGGATTGGAAATGCCCAAAAACCCCAGACTTGAAAAATTGGATTAATGGGATGATTGAAATTGCTTAGTACGAGAGCATGTTGGGGAGATTGCATAGTGAGGGAGGCATGAAGAAAACGTGGGATCATTTCTGGCAACATATAAAAATAGTTTGAATAAGTGGGACTGATCAACAGCTGTTTAATTTCCATGTGCCTATAATTGTAATTGTAATTAACTACAATTGTATTCCACTGATAGTGACTAGTGGCTGAATGTGTAATAGCAAGGAGGATTATTGAATGCCGTGTTGATGTGAAGTTTGGACTGTTGAACAATAAAAAAAAGTTGAATTATAAAAAAAAAAAAATAAATATGAATGACAAGAGCTTGTCTGGCTACCTTGTCATCAATATGAATGCCAAATCAATATCAATAGTCAAACATGTATAACAAAAGCCTTTAATGGTCTGTCATTCATTTCTATGCAGACAGTATGAATAGAGTATGAATGAATACCTAAGTTTAGCAGGTGGCTCTCAACAGGGGAGGGAGAAAAGGATTTTCTGGACTTTTCTGAATTGCTCCAGGACTGATTTCATGTATTTATATATGAAATAAAAATAATTTTCAATGCAGGAAATGTATATCCATTGCACTTTATCATCTATAACTTATCTTTTTGAGAAATATCAACTGTGATGATTGACAGTAAAGCTCAAAGTGTCTTCTTTCCAAAGATATTTAAATTGTGTATGTAGCATATTATTATCATGAACTGTTAACATTTAAAGTTAGGGAGGGCATTTCAGCTGTGAATCCCAAAAGCTGTGGTGAGGGCTAACAGTTTTCAGTTTTCCCCGCTGTTCTTTGATCTGTATACACACTTAACTTGTGTTGCTGTGTTGTTTTTGGGCCTAAATAAAATTGTTATTGAGATGGTATTTTCTTAATAATAGCAACATACTATTTTTTATGTCTTAGCCAAAAGTAAAACAGTGCTTTGATTTTCACTCATGCACTTACTCATGTGTTGCTTCATACATTATTTTGAGTTATTTGACACGTAAAATTATTTAAATGTAATTTTTATTATAGTAAAATATTTGTTTATTTTAAATAGCTTTTTTGACAAAAATAACAAATTCATTTGAATTTTAAAATGTGCTTTGCTCTTCATTTATGCACTTGCTCAACATGTGATGCTTTATATTTGTGTATTTTTAAGTTTTACATGGACATAAATAAAAGTTTTGCTATTGAAAACCTGTATTTTTTTAATAGTAGTAATATATATATTTTTTTCAATGCATCAAAAATAGCAGAGAGCAAGCAAAAATGGAGAGCAAGCCCCGAGCTCAGACTGCAGCCATAACATCTAATGGAGTTTTTTCTTGCCACAGGCTTGCTCATCAGGGATAAATGCACACCATTCACCTTGACTGTTGTTAGAAAGGATTCCTATTTAGTTGTAATTCCATGCTTCACCACTAGAGGCAGATATACAGTTTACCAAGCAATGACAAGCTATCTGTGACATCACAGTACACCGTCCTCCACCAAGAGTATAAAAGACCAGAACACGGAGCTGCTGCATGCATTCTGCATCACGCAACCTACTGAACAGCAGCTAGCAGAAGACAGCAAGAGTCACCTCATATACAATCAATTCTATACCCAGTAAAGTAAAGTGTTCTGAATCCTGTATCGTGTTTTTACTGACGCGCTGGGGCGAGTACAATCCACTGATCAGCGCATACCAGTTAGTGAGAATCTTTATATGGTCCTTCGAGTAAGATAAGAAAACCCCTCTAACATTGGTCCTTCGAGCTAGACAGGAAAACTTCTCAACAACTGTTGATTTCTGTAAAGCTGCTTTAAGACAATGTCTGTTGTGAAAAGCGCTATACAAATAAACTTGACTTGACTTGACCAAGAGGTTCATGTACACATGTAAAGTAACATGTACACCCAAGAGATGTCATCCTCTGCTGAACCAAACCAGGAGAACTTCTGTTTGGCTGAGCCAGACCAGAAGAAGTCCTGTTCAGCTGTACCAGAAAAGAAAAAGACCTACCCCCCTGAACCAGACCAGGGAACATCCTGCTCAGCTGAAACTGGATCAGGAGAAGTCCTGCTTGGCTGAAATAGATTGTAAGAAGCCCTGTTTGGGTGAAACAATATCTGGAGAGATGTGCAGAGCTGTCTTCTGAAGACACTGGTCACTATACCAGTGTAGGTTAATGTGGGAGTAGTGAAGATAAAGTATATAAACCCTGTTAGTACCAGCTAAGAGGAAGAACCTTGTAATCACTGTTATCCCACCTTGCACTGAGCGTGCTTTTCATATAAAAATTATCTGATGTGAGCCAGGAAATTATGTACATGCTCCCAAAAAATATCATAAAACATCAAACTTTATTATAGAATGTATTTACTTTTTTTCATGCATTTGGATGATGACACACTACACAGGTGAGAAACACTTTGGATGGCTCTGAACAGTAAATAAGAATTTACTTTCTAAGTGGAAGAGCATGACCAACAAACATTTGCAAAACTCGTGAATAGAGCAAAGCCCAACGATTCGCTAACAAGGCAATGATTCATAATAGTCAAGTTCTGGAGTTATTGGATGAAAAATGAGGTGTTTCACAAGGCCTGGCAGAAAAAGGAGTGTTTTGCAATGAGACTCACTTTTACGCTGATCATGACTTTCCCTCTAAAGTACTAAAGAAAAGCAGGAAATATGCAGAAGCCAAGAAAGTGTTAAAAGAAAAACAGATAAAGCCGGGAACCGGGTAGGCTTGAGCTATATGTCATGGGCTTGAGCTATATGGAACGCCAATAGTGCCATTACCACCTCGTACTCGGATTTTACCAGTCAATTCGCTAAGGTGTTCAGTGTAGCCTCAGGGCCACTCACTACAGCCAGCCAATTCTTTAATCTCCGCCACAGTTCTTCCTCACTCACGGTATATAGCCTCCAATTCCGTACACTGCCCGCCACTAGCGGCTGGAATGAAACTGCCCTACTCGGCATGTATCGTCAGGGACTAAACCAGAACATCAAGATAGCTATAGCAATATATGACGACGCGCTGGGCCTAGAAGCATTTATCCAGCAAGCTATACGTGTGTCCCAGCGGCTGGTTGCCTGTCCATCCCGAGAGGCTGAACCATCACTCCACCATTGCAGAACCCATGCAGATTGGTACCCAACAGCTATTGAGGAGAGAGAGAGAGAGAGAGAGCACCACCTAACGGTGGGAGCATGCCTATATTGTGGTGATCCCAGTCACATTATATGCCAGTGCCCAGTTAGACCCCCACATCCATTGATGAGTACTGTAAACCTCACCTATGAGATAACCCACCTGTCAAAATCATCACCCCATGACGTCACTTCTTGTTTCGGCCTTTGTAGACTCGGGCTCCTCTGGAAATTTCATCTCCCCAGAATGCCTAGAGCATCTCCAGCTGGCCCATGAGAGAGGGGAATGGGAGCCTGCCATACAGACGATCCAGGGGAGGCCTGTAGGACATGGCTGGGTGAGATACTGTACTCCTGTGGTCACCCTACAAGTAGGATTGCTCCATCAAGTGGAGATATGATTTCTGGTCCTAGAACACTCCACCACCAGTATCATTCTCCGATGTCCCTGGCTCTCCTGACACTCCCCTAGCTTCTCTTGGAGCTCATGTGACATAATCAAGTAGACCTACAGTGCCAGAACCGCTGTCTGATCAACCTACCTCAACCGCGACTGGTTCGAATTTTCCTAGTCTTGACGCAAATCGAAAGTCTAGAAACCAACAAAAAAAGTGGAGGTTCCCCGCCTCCTCTCGCCTGCCCCCTCATCGCACATGGGATTGCGCCATCGACTTAATAACTGGTGCAAAACTGCCGAAAGGTCAAATCTACCCTCCAGCAGCTTCCAGCTTCTTCTTCATGGAGAAGGACAGCAGCCTAAACTTAAATTCCCAAATTGTACTCCTCCCTTTCCTGCTCCTCCATTGGATCGTAATTGTATATTTGTATAGATGGCATCCTCATATACTCTCAAAGTCTGACTGAACATCAGTGTCATGTCATCCAAGTTTTGGATCGATTACGGGAACACAAACTCATCAGTCCATCAGGGGTACAAATGGACCAGGGGAAGGTCAAGGCAGTCTTAGATTGGCCTCGTCCGAGCTCCACGATAGAACTCAGATTCCTAGGATTTGCTAACTTCTTTCGGAAATTCATTCGCAATTTTAATTTGGTCACTGCACCTCCCACCTCACTTTTGAAGGGTAAGGCAAAGACTGTAGTCTGGAACCAGGAGGCCGATGAGTCTTTCACTGAGCTTAAGCAGAAGTTCAGTACCGCACCTCTCTCACAACACCCTGATCCCCAGTTTTTTGTTTGATTCAAGTGATTAGAAACTGCAGTTTCACAAGGAGAGGGAGGTGTAGCTGCCAGTCTCCATGGTCAGTGTTTGCCTGGTGTGCAGGTCTCCACAGATTAGGTCTTCATGAGTTTTTGGGTTTAGAAGCTGCACCTCTTACTGTGTAGTTTAGGAGGAAAAACTATTCTTTAAATTAACGGGAGACAATTAGAGGATGATGTACTACAGCACACAAAATGTCTTTTTAATTTTAAGCCAAGGATCTTCAATAGCTGGGGTTTTGGTGGGTCAGACAACCAGAGCCACCAAAACCCCAGCTAGACCCATCCAGCCCACATCAAAATTTACCAAACCCTCAGCGAGAGGCTCCAGAATCACCAGACCCAAAGCCAGAGCCAGATTCACCAATCCCTAATTGAGGGCCACCAAGACCTCAGCCAGAGCCACACAGCTCCCACTACGAGCAACACAACCCCCAGCCAGAGCCTCCCTATGAGGATCCTATGAGCATCTGAAGCTGAAGCTGAAGCTGAAGCTGCACACTCTGTTTAGGCTGTGTTGTGAAATCTCTTCCTTTTGGCGCAAGTGGCGCGTGTGCAGCATCTCTGGTGCGGCTTCCCTGACACGGGCATAGGCATAGGCAGCAGCGCACAAACTGCACAGCCAGGGTGCAGTCACACTCTCCATACATGACAGGTGTTAGAGCGCAGGATAAAGTTTGTGAAGCTGTAAGTGTACTCCACTGTTCCTAGACCATAGTAAAGAGTGTTAAAGGAGACCACTATGTGATATTCATTTGGCTACAGGATGTTAACGATATATAATATGTATTTTACCTATGGTTGCTGTACCTGTTATATAGCTGGGTTAGCCGCTAGCATAGCTGCTCATTAGCATCACTGCTCGGGCCAAACATGTTGCCAGTTTATTCCGTCGGCATGTCAAATTTTGTGCAATGATGTCCGGTAACTACTGTGATGGTTTATTAGTGCATTATGCAATATGTTTTCTCAGCTACTTATTGAGATTTAAGACCAATGCTTCTTGTTCGGAGTCTGTTGTACCAGTTGGCTAATGTTCGTAATAGACATGTCATGTTATGGTTTTATTGTGTGTTAAGCAGTTGTTTATTTTATTTTAATCCTAGAAACTACCTTACACACATGACCCTGTGTGTAGCAGAGGCGACTGCAAGGGAAGCTCGGCTTCCCTTATAATGTCACAAAATTAATGGTCAAATATGTACTATTGTATTAACATTTTATTGACTAAAAATGCGTTAGAAAACGTTCATCTCAAAGACGAGTTCGTTCAGAATCAGTTACATATAGCAGGTCGGCTGACTCGATTTCCTTCTCATACATTCCCGCAGCGTCACAGTGCATTTCCCTATTGAAGCCCAGCGTCCATTGACTTCAATGGGGCTGCTTTGAACGGTTTTTTTCAGCGCTTCGAAACTAGACGGTCATTGGATAAACGCTGCGATTATGTCCCGCCCACGGACGCTCAGCGTCTCTGGGGGTGAATGGGGAGTGGGCTGGCCCGGACTCCGAGCTTCTGCGTGATGATTGGAGGGTCTGTCGAAAGACTGCATCTCCTTTTGACTGACAGCGATTCTGTACTATAAGGAATCACTGAAGCTATTCGCGCTCAGGCCCATCGCGGATTTCTCAAGTTCAGTCGAAATAAAAACTGCTGCAACCTATTTCTTTGATATTTGCTTGGCGAAATTGCTTGATTTTCATCATACATTTCACACAATTATACACCATATTCCTTGTTTCAGTTTTACAGAGTTTAATATTTTTTTTTTAGATCGTTCATTCATTCATTCATTCCTTCATTCATTCATTCATTCATATAACGTTAGTAGGCCGTTTAAGTAGCCTAGCTCTGCTGGCCATTGAGAGGACACTGGTCAAGTCACTTGAAAAGACTCCTAGTTGGTACGACAGGGTCACAGACCATTTTCTTGAAAAGGAACGTAGGGCAGAATTTACTTTTAAATAAATAGACAATTTTATGATGTAGGCCGAAAATGAGCTTCCCCTCTCTGACAGACCAGTAGCCGCCACTGGTGTGTAGTGTTATTGTTGTGCAATAAATGGCTAAATTCTATCTGATGACTCCAAGTCCTTGACCAGAGTTCTGCGGCAGTCATATCCCTACTCGGCAGCTATGCAGGCTCTCCGACTGCAATATGGCCAGGCCAGAGTGAGACTGCAGCGAACCTTACAGCACCAGAGGTGAAACCAAATGATGCATGCAGCTTTCATTGTTTCGCGCTTCGTGTGCAACTCTTAGTGAGTATGCTGTTGTCATTGGAGCTAAACTGTTGCTTACATGTGGATTTCAGAGGGTAAGCGTTGCTGGAGATCTCGATTACACACACCTGAGGCTTGCAATCTAAAGAAACCCTGTAGTGACTGTGGCAGAATTCACCGCCAAGTACTTTATGGTGTGGCTCAAAGTGACACGACCCATACATCATCAGTTACCTCTGAGAGCCGTGTCTACCTTTTACCCTCTATTTTGTCAGGTAGAGTGCTTTGAAAGTGGTACCAGTGCTGCTGCACCACAAATCAAAGACAGTGGAGACATATGATATATTGGATGACGGAGCACAGCACCCCATGATTCTACCCACTGCTACCACATGAGACTCTAGCCCTTTCACTGTGTGACCAGATACCACTTACTTAAGTGGCTCTAATGTGACCTTTGAATTCTCTCAAAGAGGTAACCCAGAGAAACAATATAATGTTTCGGGAGCACTCACAGCCTCTGGCCTTAGTCTAGTGGAACAGTCATACCCAGTGCAGACACTTCAGAGGAAGTATGCACATTTAAGGAGGGTCCCTCTACAGCCGTTTCGCAAGGTCCATCCATTGGTGCTCATAGGTTCAGACCAAGTTCATCTCATCACTGCCAAAGCACCTGTTCATCAAGGCACCAAAGGGGGGCCGGTAGCCATTCATACAGCTCTTGGAATGTGGAAAGAATATGGCAGCTGGATGTGCTGCCTTTCTGCAGTGAGAGATGTGTTTGCAAATCTGAGATGTATAGAAAGGAGACTCCGTAAGGATCTCAAGAAGGCCTCAATCTACTCAGAAGAGATGACTAAACTCATTGAGGCAGAGTGTGTATTTTAACTTGAACAGAGGGAAGCAACACAGGCAGCAGGGTACTTGCCTCATCACCTGGTGTGTCATAACAATAAGTTTGGATTGCTGTTTGACTGTTCCTTCAGGCAGCATGGTTCCACCCTTGGACCATCAGTGTTAGGAGTACTTCTAAGGTTCAGACAACATCAGGTTGCAGTGAGTTCAGACTCAAGCAGGCAGTGAATCAGTTACACAGCATGTTAGCTGAGGGAGGATTCAATTCAATTCAATTCATTTTTATTTGTATAGCGCTTTTAACAATGAACATTGTCTCAAAGCAGCTTTACACAGATAATGTGGTGATTAAACGTAAATATGTTCTTTGTAAGTATGTTTGTCCCTGATGAGCAACTGTGGCAAGGAAAAACTCCCCGAGATGGCATAAGGAAGAAACCTTGAGAGGAACCAGACTCAAGAGGGAACCCATCCTCATCTGGGTTGCACCAAATGTCCATTTGAAGCAGATATATTCAATTCAATTCAATTCAATTCATTTTTATTTGTATAGCGCTTTTAACAATGAACATTGTCTCAAAGCAGCTTTACACAGATAATGTGGTGATTAAATGTAAATATGTTCTTTGTAAGTATGTTTGTCCCTGATGAGCAACTGTGGCAAGGAAAAACTCCCCGAGATGGCATAAGGAAGAAACCTTGAGAGGAACCAGACTCAAGAGGGAACCCATCCTCATCTGGGTTGCACCAAATGTCCATTTGAAGCATATATTGCGGGGTACAGTGATGATGATCAGAAGCAAACTGCACTCCCGAGTCAGTGCAGCAGACCGCCAAAACCAACTACAGTCCAATCCGTCCTCAAAAGCACCCGTTCTACTCCGGAATTATATGGAACCACCCAAGGTGTTGATGAGAGACCGTCCCAAGCTGCACAGAAGTGTGAAGATCCACGGAGGGGAGAGGGGCAGGAACAGTGGCCACTGGAGCCTCAGGAGCATGTTTAACTCGACCGAGAGAGAGAGAGAGAGAGAGAGGGTGACGGGAAGAGAAGGATATGGATTATTAAGTGTAACTATTGGTGTATGAAAGTTAATGTCACTGTGCAGTTTGGACTCCGGCAAGACTCGCTATGGCAGCATAACTAAAAGGGAGAACCAGAAGGTAACACAGACATGAGGGATCTCTGGGATAAGAGACGACCCACCACACCACCGTCAACAAACCTGAGTGAACGTGTGAATGTGAGGGGACGACAGCATACAAATATACCAGTTCACCAAACACTCTATATCCATGCTCCCTCCAGATCTGAGCCTTTACCTAAGAAAAAAATCTACTGATAAAAAGCTTGACTAAATAAATACGTTTTCAACCTCGACTTGAACACTGAGACTGTGTCCGAGTCCCGAACACTGATTGGAAGGCTGTTCCATAACTGTGGGGCTTTATAAGAGAAAGATCTGCCCCCTGCTGTAGTCTTCATTATTTGAGGAACCAACAGATAGCCAGCACCTTTTGATCTAAGTAGGCGTGGAGGATCATACTGGTACAGAAGTTCACTCAGATACTGCGGTGCGAGACCGTTAAGTGCTTTATACGTCAGTAGTAATATTTTATAATCAATGCGAGATTTGATTGGGAGCCAGTGTAGACTAATTAAAACAGGAGTGATGTGGTCGTATTTCCTAGATCTAGTGAGGACCCTTGCTGCTGCATTCTGGACTAACTGAAGCTTATTTATGCACTTACTCGCACACCCAGACAGTAAAGCGTTACAGTAGTCTAATCTAGAAGTAACAAAAGCATGAACTAGTTTTTCTGCATCCTGTAACGACATCATATTTCTAAGGTGAAAGAAGGCGATCCTGGTGATATTATTCACGTGAGACTCAAAGGAAAGACTCGGGTCAATTATCACACCAAGGTCTTTGACAGCCGTACACGCTGAAACAGAAACACCATCCAGAGATGCTACGTAATCGGAAAGTTTATTTCTAGCTGCATGTGGTCCTAGTAAAAGTACTTCCATCTTATCTGAGTTGAGCAGAAGAAAGTTATTAAGCATCCACTGTCTAATGTCCTTTACACACTCCTCAACATTGTTAAGCTGATCTAGCTCATCTGGCTTTGCTGAAATATACAGCTGTGTGTCGTCAGCATAGCAATGGAAGTGAATCCCATGTTTATGAATGATTTCACCAAGAGGCAGCATATATAAAGAGAAAAGCAGTGGGCCTAAGACAGATCCTTGAGGAACACCAAACTTTATCTCATAGAGTGTGGAGAACTCACCATTTACATCCACAAACTGATAGCGATCAGTCAAATAAGACCTGAGCCAAGAGAGAGCTGTTCCCTTTATTCCTACAACGTTCTCAAGTCTAGCAAGCAGTATAGTTTGATCAATGGTGTCAAAAGCTGCACTAAGGTCGAGCAAAACAAGTAAGGAGACAAAACCCTGATCAGAGGCCAATAACAGGTCATTTACCACCTTAACTAGCGCCGTCTCTGTGCTATTATGAGGCCGAAATCCTGACTGATACATTTCAAAAATGTTATTCATAAGTAGGTGTGAGCAGAACTGCTGTGCTACAACCTTTTCTAAAATTTTGGATATAAAGGGGAGATTTGATATCGGTCTGTAGTTGGACAACTGACATGGGTCAAGGTCAGGTTTCTTAATAAGGGGGTGGATAACTGCCAGTTTGAAGGATTTAGGTACATAACCAGTGCTAATGGAAGAGTTAATTATTTTTAAAACAGGTTTGATTACCTCTGGAGTTATCTGTTTAAAGAAACTAGTAGGCAAGGGATCGAGAATGCAGGTTGATGGTTTTGATGAGGAGATTAATGAATTTGCTACCGTGCTAAATAAAAATCTAGGATTATGTTTGTTATTGTCTATGAGGGTGGAGAAATATGCTGATCTGGCAGCACTAAGAGATTTTCTATAATTTAAGAGGCTCTCCTTCCATGCTATTTGAAATACTGTTAATTTTGTTTGACGCCATTTACGTTCTAATTTTCGAGTGTTCTGTTTTAAGGTGCGCTTATGATCATTATACCACTGTGCTAATTTTTTCTCCCTGATCATTTTGGTCTTAAGGGGAGCTACATCATCTAGAGTGTTACGTAACGTTGTTTCTAGATGTTCAGTGGCCCAGTCGAGCTCTGCGGGGTCTGACGGAGATCTATCTAATATCGTAACAATGTTGCGGGGTACAGTGAAGAAGCAAACTGCACTCCCGAGTCAGTGCAGCAGACCGCCGACACCAACTACTGTCCAATCCGTCCTCAAAAGCACCCGTTCTACTCCGGAATTATATGGAACCACCCAAGGTGTCAATGAGAGACCGTGCCAAGCTGCACAGAAGTGTGAAGATCCACGGAGGGGAGAGGGGCAGGAACAGTGGTCACTGGAACCTCAGGAGCATGTTTAACTCGACCGAGACAGAGAGAGAGAGAGAGAGAGAGAGAGAGAGAGAGAGAGAGAGAGAGAGAGAGAAGGATATGGATTATTAAGTGTCCCTATTGGTGTATGAAAGTTAATGTCACTGTGCAGTTTGGACTCCGGCAAGACTCGCTATGGCAGCATAACTAAAAGGGAGAACCAGAAGGTAACACAGACATGAGGGATCTCTGGGATAAGAGACGACCCACCACACCACCATCAACAAACCTGAGTGAACGTGTGAATGTGAGGGGACGATTTGTGAGGGGATTCAACCTCAGAAAGTGGGCCAGCAGTCATCTGTAGCTCATCCTACATCTGAAGCACGGTCTTCTGCTTCAGAGCAGTGGTTGTTGCAAACCCACAATGACCCCCTGGAGCCTGCATTAGGCCTCAGGTGGAACTGTGCAGCTGACACTCTCAGCTACCATTATCAGCCTATTGATCACAAAGCACTAACCATAAGATCCGCCTATCAGATGTTGGCAGATCTCCAGCTTGCTCATCAGGGACAAACTTACACTTACAAAGAACATATTCATTTTTTATCACCACATTATCTGTGTAAATCTGCTTTGAGATATCTTGGAGGATCTGAAGCTGTACAATCTCTTCAGGCTGTTTATTGCCTCTTTGAAGTGTTGTTGTTCTCATGCTGCAATAAGCGGCGTCTATAGTTTTTATACCTTCAAATCCAGTAAAGCTTGCTTTCTCAGTTCAAGGATTCATGTTACATGAAGGTATGGTGCATCATCTGGCTGCATGGTTTGGTGGCCCCTGATTGCATAATTTGTGACACTCACTGAGAACTTGGTGGATGTAACTGATATCTAAAACCAGTAACATTTGCTTGCACAGGTCATGGTTTCATGTCACATGAAGATATGGTGTGGGCACATATCCGTGTGCTAGTTGTTAGATCAGGAGCACTAAGCTGTGATCTTTAGGGCTTAGTCATGCAAAACTGGTCTTAGTTATGCAACACTTTTTGATGCATGCTTGGTGGATCTGGCTTCAGGGTTTGATGTATCTGGCTGTGGTCTTACTGGGCCTCAGTAGGGTCTTAATGGCTTTTACTGTGAGCTTGAAGCTTCTGGCTTTTGCTTCATGGCTCTGGTCATGGACAAACACATATATGACCTCATGTGCATTAATGATAAAGTAAAAACAAATTTAAATGAATTGAAGGAGCTGAATTTGTTTTACATTTTTCTATCTGAGCCTAGTTTGGTCTTTGTGGTCCTGGCTGTGAGATTGATGGCCCTCACTGCAGGCTTCCTGGCTCTTGCTGCTGTGTTTGGTGGCTTTGGGTGGGTGCTTGATGGCTCTGGATGTGGGATTATTGACTCTTGATTGTGGCTTGGTGGATCTGGCTGCAGGGTTTGGGAGCTCTGGATGCAGACTTTGTGACACTGGCTAAGAACTTGGTGGATTTACCTGAAACCTAAAATCAGTAAAACTTGCTTTCACAGTTCATAGTTTCACGCCATATGAAGATATGATGAGCTGCAATTATTTAGGGCTGAGTCATGCAAGTCTGGATGAACTGGTTGATGAATTAGTGGATCTATCTGGGGGGTTAATACTTTTGATGCATGCTTGGTGGCTCTGGCTTCAGGTTTGATGGATAATTTGAAGGCTGTGGTAATATTGAGCCTCAGCAGGGTCTTGATGGCCTTTACTGTCTGGATGTGGGCTTATTGGCCAATGTTGGAGGCATTTGTAAATTTGGCTGCATGGCTTGGAGGCTCTGGATCTCCATTTTTGTAAATATGTGTTTGTCTGTGTGTGAATTCAACATTTTTAACATTAATTCTTGATTTTACTTGATCGTCTATTCAGTTATCTTCCCATTTTCTCATTTATTTATTTGTCAATCTGTATATCCACCCATCCATCCATCCCTCTATATGCTGGTTTCCTGTGTTGTTTGTCCCCACTTATTCTTTTCAGTCCATACTTTTGCTTACTCTCTTTTCTTTTACTTGTGTCTTTGTCCTCATTTGTCTTTCCGTTCTTTTCGCCCGTCCACACATCCGTCTACTCGCCCATTTTCTTGCTCACTCATCCATTCTTCTTAATTTCCTAATATCTTTCCATCGCTCCCTCTGTTATCCATCCGTCATACTTTTGATCCATTTGTATTTGGAGTCTTTCAGGTCTGGACGTACAGGTACGACCCTAAGACGAATCAAGTCTTCCTAGTGGAAGAGCCCATCATCTCTTTCTTTTTTCTTTTATTTTTGTCTGTTTAATTTGTCCTTTGGGCTTTCTTTGTCATTTTCCCTCTCTCTGATATTCGCTGTGGGATTTATAGCCCTTGCTATAGGCTTGGTAGCTCTAGCTGGGGACTTAGTGGCCTGTAGGGCTTGTGTGCAGCTCATGTCCCATATAAGTCTGTTTGTCTGTCTTTATCAATTATTAATTTTATAAGCCTGATGTATGATGATTAACGTGTTAATTTATGTCTGTCTGTCTGTCTGTCTGTCTGTCTGTCTGTTTGTCTGTCTGTCTGTCTTTCTATGTCTTTCTCTCTGCTGTGTCTGTCCATCTCCATTTACTGCTTTATTTCATCCTATTACAATATAATACCTTTAATTATAGAGAAAGAAATTAAAGGGGTAACATGCATGCTCTGTCTTTCTTCCTCTCTTTCTACCTCTGGGTCGTTTTGAATTGTGTGCCCCCAATTGAAGCTGGGAGGCTCTGGCTGGGGGTTGTGTTGCTCATAGTTGAGCTGTGTGGATCTGGCTGAGCTCTTGGTGGCCTCAACTAGGGATTGGTGTATCTGGCTCTGGGTTTGGTTCTGGTGATTCTGGAGCCTCTCGCTGAGGGTTTGATGAATTTTGATGCGGGCTGGATGGGCCTAGCTGGGGATTTGATGGCTCTGGTTGTCTTTATCTTTATGGCTCTTGATATATACTGACTCGGGAGTGCAGTTTGCTTCTGATCGTCATCACTGCACCCCGCAGCATTGTATATCTGCTTCAAATGGACATTTGGTGCAACCCAGATGAGAATGGGTTCCCTCTTGAGTCTGGTTCCTCTCAAGGTTTCTTCCTTATGCCATCTCGGGGAGTTTTTCTTTGCCACAGTTGCTCATCAGGGACAAACATACTTACAAAGAACATATTTACGTTTAATCACCACATTATCTGTGTAAAGCTGCTTTGAGACAATGTTCTTCGTTAAAAGCGCAATACAAATAAAAATGAATTGAATTGAATTGAATATAACTTGGAGGATCTGCACACTCTGTTCAGACTGTTTATTGCCTCTTTGAAGTGTTGTTGTTCTCATGCTGCAATAAGCTCAGTCTATAGTGTTTTTACTTTTAAGTCTAGTAAAGCTTGCTTTCACAGTTCTAGGTTTCATGTCACATGAAGGTATGGTGCATGGTCTGGCTGCATGGTTTGGTGGCCCCTAGATGCAGACTTTGTGACACTCACTGAGAACTTGGTGGATGTGGATGGAACTGATAGCTAAAACCAGTAACACTTGCTTGCACAGGTCATGGTTTCATGTCAAATGAAGATATGGTGTGGGCACATATCTATGTGCTTGTTGTTAGACCAGGAGCTGTGATCTTTAGGGCTTAGTCATGCAAAACTGGACAAAGTGGTTGAGGACTTCAGGATTGGTTGAGGATCTACCTGGGGGTTTAGCTCTTTTTGATGTATGCTTGGTGGATCCGGCTTCAGGGTTTGATGTAGCTGGCTATGGATATTATTGGGCCTCAGTAGGGGTCTTGATGGCTTTTACTGTGAGCTTGATGATTCTGGCTTTTGCTTCTGCTCTGGTTGCGGACATAGACATATATGACCTTGTGCATTGATTATAAAGTAAAAACAAATTTAAATGAATTGAAGGAGCTTTTTCTATCTGAGCCTAGTTTGGTCTTTGTGGTCCTGGCTGTGAGATTGATGGCCCTCACTGCAGGCTTGCTGGCTCCTGCTGCTGTGTTTGGTGGCTTTGGGTGGGTGCTTGATGGCTCTGGTTGTGGGCTTGGTGGATCTGGCTGCAGGGTTTGGTGGCTCTGGATGCAGGCTTTGTGACACTGGCTAAGAACTTGGTGGATTTACCTGAAACCTAAAACCAGTAAAACTTGCTTTCGTAGTTTCACGCTACATGAAGATATGGTGTAGGCGTATTTCCAAGCGCTAGTAGACTTATTGTTCGACCAGGAGCTACAAATATTTAATATTATTTAACTCTTTGTCCTTTCCGTTCTGTACCCCCGTCCACACAGCCATCTACTCGCCTATTTTCTTGCTCACTCATTAATTCTTTCTTAATGTCCTAATATCTTTTAATCGCTCCCTCCTTCATCCATCCCTTGTTTTTTTAACAATTTGTATTTGGAATCTTTCAGGTCTGGACGACACAAAGAAGGTGGTGGAGAAGGTAGGAGAAAGAGATGTAGGTGGAGTTTTCACACCACAAGACCTCTGGTGTGTATCATCTATCCATCTGAACAGTATATACAGGTTTCAGAGCAACACATGCTTCCATCCAGAAAACGGATTTCAGGGAAGACCTTGTATATGTAAGTAAAACGATGCTAACTGCATACTGCATTTATTACAAAAGCATGACTTTGTAGTAGACGAGTCTGAGTGCTGAAACTGTCTGTAGTCTGGACCTGTCACCATTCAAAACATTTTTTGCATCATCAAAAAAAAAAAAAAAAAGAAAACCCAGAAATGTTCAGCAGCTGGAATCCAGTATCAGACACATATTACAGAACATTCCTCTCTCAGAACCTCAGCAACTGGTCTCCTCAGTTCCCAGATGTATAGAGACAGAAGATGTGATGCTACACACTGGGAAAAACGGCTCAGTCCCAACTTTTTTGAGACGTGTTGCAGCCAATTTAATAATGACAATTTTTTTCTTGAAATGGTATACATTCTCAGTTTAAACAAATGTTTTTATTTTATTGTGAATAAATTATGGATTTATTAGATTTGCATAACATTTTATTTTCCTAGATAGATAGATAGATAGATAGATAGATAGATAGATAGATAGATAGATAGATAGATAGATAGATGCTATAACATAAGTAATTAAAAATTTAAAGTGGATCATGTTTTGGTATGAATAAAAACACACACACACACACATATATATATATACAGTACAGACCAAAAGTTTGGACACACCTTCTCATTCAAAGAGTTTTCTTTATTTTCATGACTATGAAAATTGTAGAGTCACACTGAAGGCATCAAGGGCTATTTGAGCAAGAAGTAGAGTGATGGGGTGCTGCGCCAGATGACCTGGCCTCCACAGTCACCGGACCTGAACCCAATCGAGATGGTTTAGGGGTGAGCTGGACCGCAGAGTGAAGGCAAAAGGGCCAACAAGTGCCAAGCATCTCTCGGGGAACTCCTTCAAGACTGTTGGAAGACCATTTCAGGTGACTACCTCTTGAAGCTCATCAAGAGAATGCCAAGAGTGTGCAAAGCAGTAATCAAAGCAAAAGGTGGCGACTTTGAAGAACCTAGAATATGAGATTTTTCAGTTGTTTCACACTTTTTTGTTATGTATATAATTCCATATATAATTCCACATGTGTTCATTCATAGTTTTGATGCCTTCAGTGTGAATCTACAATTTTCATAGTCATGAAAATAAAGAAAACTCTTTGAATGAGAAGGTGTGTCCAAACTTTTGGTCTGTACTGTATATATATATATGTGTGTGTGTGTGTGTTTTTATTCATACCAAAACATGATCCACTTTTAATTTTTAATTACTTATGTTATAGCATCTATCTATCTATCTATCTATCTATCTATCTATCTATCTATCTATCTATCTATCTATCTATCTATCTAGGAAAATAAAATGTTATGCAAATCTAATAAATCCATAATTTATTCACAATAAAATAAAAACATTTGTTTAAACTGAGAATGTATACCATTTCAAGAAAAAAATTGTATATATATATATATATACATAACAGTATAAACACAGTTACAGTGATTTTGTATCACCACTAGGCGGCGCTGGATTGTGACGTGGCAGCAGCTCCTCTATGAAGCCGCTTTTGTTTGTTATTTATGTAGCCACGCCTCCTTTTGGGTCTGCCGCTCTGTGATTGGTCAGATTAATTTACTCTACCTTTCCCCATCTCGTGCCGCGCTCCAATCCGCGCGTGCGTGTACTAGGTAGTGTTTATAATAATAAATCTGCTTAAATCTACCGTGAAAATACAGTAATCATTACTTATTTATGTATTTATTCACTTAGTTGTTTATATTATCTTATATTATATTATATTACATTACATTCTATTGTATATTATAGCATAATAAATTATATTATATTATATTATATTTTAAATTATATAATATAATATAATACAATATTATTTTCTATTCTATTATAATATTATTATAAATTATTATTATATTATATCAATAATATTGTATTGTATTAATAATAATTATTTTGTATTATATTAATAAAGTCAATACATTTAAATATAAACTTTTAGGAAAGGAAAATAAAAAATGTATATAGTTTTATATTAAATAACGATTAACAATTAAATCTTTACTTTATTTATAGTTTATTTGTTGTTTTTAATATTTAATATATTTATTAAATGATCACATTTGGACAATATTCTTTTTCCAGCTGTGAGAATAAAGTACAAGCTAATATTAGTTATAAATAATTTCCATTTATAATTTTTTCATAATAAATATGTATGTAATAATGATTCAATAAAATAATAATGAAATAATTCTATTTAAGGGGTTCATTTATTTACACTTCATTTACAATTTATTTATTCATTGAATATTTCTTAGATCTTTTTATCTATAAAATTTCATTAAACATTGAAACTGAGAAATAATATTATATTAAATACTATACAGATTTGAACGTAATGTTTTATTTAAAAAGAATTAAAAAAATATTTTCACCATGACAACAAGCAAAAATGACAATTATATTTAATTTATATATATTTATTTTTATTATATATATATATATATGTATATATTTATATATTTTTTTTAATGATAAAGAATAAAACAAAATAAAAGAATAACAGATATTCCATTATATTTATATACATTTATTTATTTTAGGTTTATATATATATATATATATATATATATCCTGCAGTAGTGACTTCAGGCTGGAAGTTCTAGTGCCCTAACCCCGGGCTCTGTAGTGCCCTAACCCCGGGCTCTGTGGTGCCCTAACCCCGGGCTCTGTGGTGCCCTAACCCCGGGCGCTGTAGTGCCCTAACCCCGGGCGCTGTAGTGCCCTAACCCCGGGCGCTGTAGTGCCCTCGCTGTGGATTGGCACGAGCCTTTCCCGGCGCGTCTCAATGACGTCACATTCACGCGTCCAGCAGACGCAGGAGAAATGTGGGAGATGTTGGAGTGGTGGTGAAGGAGTTCCAGTGTGCCATGACCTGCGTCTTGTTTTACCTCACCGTCTCCTCGGGGAGTTCAGGAAGGTTCCTGTTAGCCGTTTTAGGCGCTTGAGCAGAACGTGAAACACTTCCGGAATGCTTTCGAGGCTGGGGAAGCTCTTCTCCAACAGCCGGATCGTAGTGGGTCTGCTGGTCAATCTGCTCTCCTCCATCTGCATCGTCTTCATCAACAAATGGATCTACGTGCACTACGGTTTCCCCAACATGACCCTGACCCTGGTGCACTTCGTGGTCACGTGGCTGGGGCTCTTCGTGTGCCAGAAGATGGACATTTTCTCGCCGAAGAAGCTCCGACCTGCCAGCATCCTGCTCCTGGCTCTGAGCTTCTGCGGCTTTGTGGCTTTCACCAACTTGTCTCTGCAAAACAACACCATCGGGACCTACCAGCTGGCCAAAGCCATGACCACACCAGTCATCATCCTCATCCAGACCACCTTCTATGGGAAGAGCTTCTCCACCAAGATCAAACTCACTCTGGTGAGAAACAGCAGCACGGCACACAGAGTCACATAGCAAAGATTCACCTCACACCGCAGAGAGTCACTTTACGGTACAGAGAGTCACTTTACGGTACAGAGAGTCACTTTACGGTACAGAGAGTCACTTTACGGTACAGAGAGTCACTTTACGGTACAGAGAGTCACTTTACGGTACAGAGAGTCACTTTACGGTACAGAGAGTCACTTTACGGTACAGAGAGTCACTTTACGGTACAGAGAGTCACATCACCGCACAGAGAGTCACATCACGGTACAGAGAGTCACATCACCGCACAGAGAGTCACATCACGGTACAGAGAGTCACATCACGGTACAGGGAGTCACATCACGGTACAGAGAGTCACATCACGGTACAGAAAATCACATCACGGTACAGAGAGTACCTTTACGGTACAGAGAGTCACATCACGGTACAGAGAGTACCTTTACGGTACAGAGAGTCACATCACGGTACAGAGAGTCACATCACGGTACAGAGAGTACCTTTACGGTACAGAGAGTCACATCACGGTACAGAGAGTCACATCATAGGACGTCACATCACATAGCAAAGATTCACTTCATGAGACCACAAAGAGTCATGTCATGGCACAGAGTCACATCACAGAGCGTCACGTCACACAGCAAAGATTCACTTCACAGTACAGAGAGTCACAGTACATCATAAAGCGTCACTCACGGCACAGAGAATCATGGCATGGCACAGAGAGTCACGGGACAGCACAGGGGGTCATGCCACAGAGCGACATGTCATGGTATAGTGAGTCACACCACAGCATAGAGAGTCATGTTACAGAATAGAGCATCACATTACAGCACAGAGTCACGTCACAGCTGTATTTAATTCACACAGTATCACCACAGAATAACTTCACACGTTTCTAAATGTGTGTGTGTGTGTGTGTGTGTGTGTGTGTGTGTGTATCAGGTGCCGATCACGTTAGGGGTTGTCCTGAACTCCTACTATGATGTGAAGTTTAACTTGTTGGGGATGGTCTTCGCAACGCTGGGGGTCCTGGTCACCTCTCTGTACCAAGTGGTAAGATCTTTTTCCTCAACGGTCTCCACAGTAACCACAGACCTCCATCAGGGCCTTCATCAGAGCCTTTATCAGAGTCTCTATCAGGGTCTCTCTCAGAACCTCTCTCTGAAGGTGCTGACACTGGAGACTCATTCCCCACAAGTTAAATATTACAATCACGTGTTTATGTAGAACGAGCTGTTGCTATAGAAACAGTATTAAAAAGGCCTACAGTTCGGCGTGTATGAAAAGAGTCTCCAGTGTCGGCGCTCGTGACGTTCGGAGGTTTTCTCACGTGTCTTACCACACGTCTGGCGGCTGTGTTACCATAGAAACGCACAAATTCGGGTGGTGTTCATGGCATGATCGAAGTGGTTATTCTGAAAATGGGGCTATATCTGATGATGTTTTGTGTGTGTGTGTGTGTGTGTGTGTGTGTGTGTGTGTTGCAGTGGGTCGGAGCGAAGCAGCACGAGCTGCAGGTGAACTCCATGCAGTTGCTGTATTACCAGGCTCCCATGTCCTCCGCCTTCCTCCTCACACTCGTCCCCTTCTTCGAGCCCCTCGCCGGGGAGGGGGGTATCTTCGGCCCCTGGTCTCTTCAAGCCCTGGTGAGTGTGTGTGTGTGTGTGTGTGTGTGTGTGTGTGTGTGTGTGTGTGTGTGTGTGTGTGTGTGTGTGTGTGTGTGTGAGAGAGAGAGAGAGAGAGGGAACATTCTGTTTCATTGGTCAGACACACCTTTGCCACAGAGCCACAGGAATTTCCTGAGCTCGCTCTCACACACACACACACACACACACACACACACACACACACACACACACACACACACACACACACACACAGTGAACAAAGAGCAGTGTTGTTTGGGTGGTGTGTGTTACCTCTACTCCTACACACACGTCAGGAGAGAACAGAGTGCAGTGTGTTTGGTCGCAGACGCACTAAACCCTGTTCAGATTAAAGAAATGAATATACACTGTACGATCAAAAGTTTGTGGACACCTGACCATAGTGCATGGAGTTTTAAAGCAGGAGATCTTCCACCAAATCCAACCCATGGAAAGCAGATCTTCATAGAGCTGGCTTTGTGCACAGGGTCTCCTAGTTTAGAAGGAGGGATTTCATGCTCCTTTATCTCAATATCTCCTACACAGTTATGGATCTCGAGAGTCGTCTCACTGCTGAAATCTAGCTTCTGAACTTTTGACCAGCTTATCTCCTCTTGATCCTTCGTTCATCACACGACACAGTTAATCAGTCACGAACAACAAGCTGTTCATCAGCTAAATCTTTCAGTTAAGTGGTTTTGATGTGACGTTCCTTTACTGTCTGGAACCTTCAGCTTTAACCAGTATACACATAGAGCACTTCAGATGATCACAGTCCCTGAATTGGACAATTTTCTTAATCACTTCAGCTTTCTGGGAGAATTTATAGGTTTATTGATCGATGAACCTGAA
>JBCEWE010000549.1:107500-112500 GCA_039877035.1 Silurus lanzhouensis
TGTGTGTGTGTGTGTGTGTGTGTGTGTGTGTGTAAAGGTGTGTGTGTGTATAAAGGTGTGTAGAGGTGTGTAAATGTGTGTAGAGGTGTAGAAGTGTGTGTAAATGTGTGTAAAGGTGTATTAGTATGTGTGTGTGTGTGTGTGTGTGTGTGTGTGTGTGTGTGTGTGTGTGTGTGTGTGTAAAGGTGTGTAAGTGTGTATAAAGGTGTGTAGAGGTGTGTAAATGTGTGTAGAGGTGTAGACGTATGTGTAAATGTGTGTAACGGTGTATTAGTGTGTGTGTGTGTGTGTGTGTGTGTGTGTGTGTGTGTGTGTGTGTGTGTGTGTTTGTATAAAGGTGTGTAGAGGTGTGTAAATGTGTATAAATGTGTGTAGAGGTGTAGAAGTGTGTGTAAAGGTGTGTAAAGGTGTATTAGTATGTATATGTGTGTGTGTGTGTGTGTGTGTGTGTGTGTGTGTGTGTGTGTGTGTGTGTGTGTGTAAAGGTGTGTAAGTGTGTATAAAGGTGTGTAGAGGTGTGTGTGTGTGTGTGTAGAGGTGTAGAAGTGTGTGTAAATGTGTGTAAAGGTGTATTAGTATGTATATGTGTGTGAGTGTGAGTGTGTGTGTGTGTGTGTGTGTGTGTGTGTGTGTGTGTGTAAAGGTGTGTAAGTGTGTATAAAGGTGTGTAGAGGTGTGTAAATGTGTAAATGTGTGTAGAGGTGTAGAAGTGTGTGTAAATGTGTGTAAAGGTGTATTAGTGTGTGTGTGTGTGTGTGTGTGTGTGTGTGTGTGTGTGTGTAAAGGTGTGTGTGTATAAAGGTGTGTAGAGGTGTGTAAATGTGTGTAGAGGTGTAGAAGTGTGTGTAAATGTGTGTAAAGGTGTATTAGTATGTGTGTGTGTGTGTGTGTGTGTGTGTGTGTATATAAAGGTGTGTAGAGGTGTGTAAATGTGTGTAAATGTGTGTAGAGGTGTAAATGTGTGTAAAGGTGTATTAGTATGTATATGTGTGTGTGTGTGTGTGTGTGTGTGTGTGTGTGTGTGTGTGTAAAGGTGTGTAAGTGTGTATAAAGGTGTGTAGAGGTGTGTAAATGTGTGTAGAGGTGTAGAAGTGTGTGTAAATGTGTGTAAAGGTGTATTAGTATGTATGTGTGTGTGTGTGTGTGTGTGTGTGTGTGTGTGTGTGTGTGTGTGTGTGTGTGTGTGTGTGTAAAGGTGTGTGTGTGTAAAGGTGTGTGTGTGTATAAAGGTGTGTAGAGGTGTGTAAATGTGTGTAGAGGTGTAGAAGTGTGTTTAAATGTGTGTAAAGGTGTATTAGTATGTGTGTGTGTGTGTGTGTGTTTAAAGGTGTGTAAGTGTGTATAAAGGTGTGTAGAGGTGTGTAGAGGTGTAGAAGTGTGTGTAAAGGTGTGTAAGTGTGTATTAGTATGTATGTGTGTGTGTGTAAAGGTGTGTGTGTAAAGGTGTGTAGAGGTGTGTAAATGTGTGTAGAGGTGTAGAAGTGTGTGTAAATGTGTATTAGTATGTATATATATGTGTGTGTGTGTGTGTGTGTGTGTGTGTGTGTGTGTGTGTGTGTGTGTGTGTGTGTGTGTGTAAAGGTGTGTAAGTGTGTATAAAGGTGTGTAGAGGTGTGTAAATGTTTGTAAATGTGTGTAGAGGTGTAGAAGTATGTGTAAATGTGTGTAAAGGTGTATTAGTGTGTGTGTGTGTGTGTGTGTGTGTGTGTGTGTGTGTGTGTGTGTGTGTGTGTGTGTGTGTGTGTGTGTAAAGGTGTGTAAGTGTGTATAAAGGTGTGTAGAGGTGTGTAAATGTGTGTAGAGGTGTAGAAGTGTGTGTAAATGTGTGTAAAGGTGTATTAGTGTGTGTGTGTGTGTGTGTGTGTGTGTGTGTGTGTGTGTGTGTGTGTGTGTGTGTGTGTAAAGGTGTGTAAGTGTGTATAAAGGTATGTAGAGGTGTGTAAATGTGTGTAGAGGTGTAGAAGTATGTGTAAATGTGTGTAAAGGTGTATTAGTATGTATGTGTGTGAGTGTGTGTGTGTGTGTGTGTGTGTGTGTGTGTGTGTGTGTGTGTAAAGGTGTGTGTGTATAAAGGTGTGTAGAGGTGTGTAAATGTGTGTAGAGGTGTAAATGTGTGTAAAGGTGTATTAGTATGTATATGTATGTGTGTGTGTGTGTGTGTGTGTGTGTGTGTGTGTAAGTGTGTATAAAGGTGTGTAGAGGTGTGTAAATGTGTGTAGAGGTGTAGAAGTGTGTGTAAATGTGTGTAAAGGTGTATTAGTGTGTGTGTGTGTGTGTGTGTGTGTGTGTCTGTGTGTGTGTGTGTGTAAAGGTGTGTATAAAGGTGTGTAGAGGTGTGTAAATGTGTGTAAATGTGTGTAGAGGTGTAGAAGTGTGTGTAAATGTGTGTAAAGGTGTATTAGTATGTGTGTGTGTGTGTGTGTGTGTGTGTGTGTGTGTGTGTGTGTGTGTGTGTGTGTGTGTGTGTGTGTGTGTGTGTGTGTGTAAAGGTGTGTAGGTGTGTATAAAGGTGTGTAAATGTGTGTAAAGGTGTATTAGTGTGTGTGTGTGTGTGTGTGTGTGTGTGTGTGTGTGTGTGTGTGTGTGTGTAAAGGTGTGTAAGTGTGTATAAAGGTGTGTAGAGGTGTGTAAATGTGTGTAAATGTGTGTGTGTATAAAGGTGTGTAAATGTGTGTAAATGTGTGTGTGTATAAAGGTGTGTAGAGGTGTGTAGAGGTGTGTAGAGGTGTGTAAATGTGTGTAAATGTGTGTAAATGTGTGTGTGTATAAAGGTGTGTAGAGGTGTGTAAATGTGTGTGTGTATAAAGGTGTGTAGAGGTGTGTAAATGTGTGTGTGTATAAAGGTGTGTAGAGGTGTGTAAGTGTGTGTAGAGGTGTGTAAATGTGTGTGTGTATAAAGGTGTATAAAGGTGTGTAGAGGTGTGTAGAGGTGTGTAAATGTGTGTAAATGTGTGTGTGTATAAAGGTGTGTAGAGGTGTGTAAATGTGTGTGTGTATAAAGGTGTGTAGAGGTGTGTAAGTGTGTGTAGAGGTGTGTAAATGTGTGTGTGTATAAAGGTGTATAAAGGTGTGTAGAGGTGTGTAGAGGTGTGTAAATGTGTGTGTGTATAAAGGTGTGTAGAGGTGTGTAAATGTGTGTGTGTATAAAGGTGTGTAGAGGTGTGTAAGTGTGTGTATAAAGGTGTGTAGAGGTGTGTAAGTGTGTGTATAAAGGTGTGTAGAGGTGTGTAAATGTGTGTGTGTATAAAGGTGTGTAGAGGTGTGTAGAGGTGTGTAAATGTGTGTAAATGTGTGTGTGTATAAAGGTGTGTAGAGGTGTGTAAATGTGTGTGTGTATAAAGGTGTGTAAATGTGTGTAAATGTGTGTGTGTGTATAAAGGTGTGTAGAGGTGTGTAAATGTGTGTGTGTATAAAGGTGTGTAAAGGTGTGTAGAGGTGTGTAAATGTGTGTAAATGTGTGTGTGTATAAAGGTGTGTAGAGGTGTGTAAATGTGTGTAAATGTGTGTGTGTATAAAGGTGTGTAAATGTGTGTAAATGTGTGTGTATAAAGGTGTATAAAGGTGTGTAGAGGTGTGTAAATGTGTGTGTGTATAAAGGTGTGTAGAGGTGTGTAAATGTGTGTGTGTGTATAAAGGTGTGTAGAGGTGTGTAAGTGTGTGTATAAAGGTGTGTAGAGGTGTGTAAATGTGTGTAAATGTGTGTGTAGATTGTATATAAATCTGAAAATGGTGAAATGTTGATTCTGGATTGGGAAATTACGATTATTCTGCATTTGAAGTTTTTTAAATAAAACCGTGAAAAGCATCACAGTCTTTATAAAGAAATGTGACCTAATGTGAAATTAGATTTCACTCTGGTGATTATTTCAGACACTGAACAATCATAATTTTTCCCCTCACTGTTTCCAGGTGATGGTGTTCCTCTCCGGTATCATCGCCTTCCTGGTGAATTTGTCCATCTACTGGATCATCGGGAACACATCTCCCGTCACGTATCCTTTCTCTCTCAGATTATACACACTATACGGTAGATTGTGGACACCCTGTTTCACATTTAGTCTCCATGTGCTGCTATTAGAACCTTCAGCTTCTGGGAAGATGATCCACTAGATTTTCTGGAGATTTTATTCAGACACTCTTCTGTATAAAGCGTTACTGAGCTTCACCACTAGATGGTGCTGTGACTAATGTGAGCGCAGGAGTCTCCGAAAGATGACGTCATCAAAACGCTTCAAAATCTATACAGCATTTTTTTTCTTAGCACTTTTAATTATTTCTCCTCCGGTTCTTCTTCTTCTGTTTTAACATTTTCAGCATTTTGTTACATTTTTATATGATTTTTTTTATTAAATTTTTTAAAAATTTAATTTAAAATCTTTTCCTTCTTTCTTAAACTTCCCTCTTTATTTTTTTACCTTTTTTTGGCTCACATTAAACATTTTTCAATCTTTTTTCCTTAATTTTTAAACTCACCTTTTCCTTTTTATCTTCATTTATTTAGCATTTTCTTTCCTTTTTTGTCTTTTCCTTTTTTCCTTTTTCTTTCCATTCTGTTTCGTTTGACCACTTTTATTCCCAATTTATTATTTTTTTTCTTACTTTGTTTATTTTTATACCTCTGTTTTTAGTTTCTTTGTCGTTTCTTTTTTCTTCCGGTGTTTTTTTCATTCTTGCGTTTTTTATTTTATTTTATTTATTATTATTATTATTATTATTAATATTAGCATCATTATTTTTCATCAGATTTTCCTTCTTTCTTGTGTTTACTTTTTTTTCTGTTTTCTTTTTTCTTTTATTGCTTACATTCCTCTCTTCATGTATAAGAGTGGAGGAAGGTGCACACAGGTGGACTATGTGCTATGTAGGAGATGCAACCTGAAGGAGATTGGAGACTGTAAGGTGTTGGCAGGGGACAGTGTAGCTAGACAGCATCGGATGGTGGTCTGTAGGATGGTTTTGGAGGTGAAGAAGAAGAGGAGGAGAGTGAGGACTAAAAGAAG
>JBCEWE010000549.1:117500-389382 GCA_039877035.1 Silurus lanzhouensis
ATGAATAATAATCTATATCTATCTATCTATCTATCTATCTATCTATCTATCTATCTATCTATCTATCTATCTATCTATATCATTATTTTTACTGATAAAGTATAAATAAATATTAAGTTTTGTCATATAAATATAATAATGTTTTGCAGTGTAATAGATGGTTCATGTCTGTCAAGACATCACACAAGATCATCATCATCATCTTCATCATCACCACATTGTAGATCACATACACGCACTACATTTTTTTGATTTCTTTGTTTTTTCAATAAAATAATTTTTTTTCTCTTATTGTATAAATGATTAAACCTGTCTCAGATATTTTACTTTAATTTACAGAAAGTTCAGACTTTTTGGGTTGTCATTTTGCTGTCATTATTATAAATACTGCTACTAATAAATATAGAATTAAAAATGAATATATTATTATTATTTTAACTTTCAGGGTGTTTTTTAATCCAGTGTTTATTTCTCAGTCATTACATCACAAGTTCAGCAGAAGCTCATCACCATCAGTGCATTGTGGGTGTGTCCCAACACACACACCTCATTAGCTACACTCGTTTACACACTGTGCTACAAGTCTGTTTTAGAGAATAAATGGATTAAAACACGTGTGGAAACGCTGTAATGACTCAGTCACGGTGTTCTGTAATGTGGCTCTGTGTGAATCATCAGTTTATCACCCTGACGTTGATTAGATTCTATAGGGGAAATAAATTACGTTTCTGTTAATTGAATTGATTTATTAATAAACAGGTGTGTTTTATATTTACATCAACAATGCGCTGTAGACTGAGCTGTAAGTCAGGAGTCTGTTTTTTACATTGATATGGACTTTTTTGACTCTCAGGCATATTGGCATGAGATCTTACACTCTTGGAGACTCAAAATAATGTTTGTGTATAAAAAAGAAGGAAAATCAGCCTCAATGCACAAAGTGGTTGCAGCAAAAGTTTGACCTCAATATGGATTAGGAAATGTGACTCGATCCTGATTTGGCCTCGTCTTCAGCCCATTAAGACTCATTCCTTACTGAAGATGAGCTAGTCCTGGACTTAAACCTGAACGTAGTTGTCTTGACATATACAGTCTACTGCACAAACTCATATCTGTTACATCACCATACTCCAACTCAAGCCAGGATTCCAAACAATATCTGCTCACAGGTGGTCCATGTCTATGGGTAGATAACGTAATAATTAGTGTGTGATGAAAGTCTGTTTATTTATTTTTCTTTCTTGTAAATCCATTATTGGATGATAATTAAGGTTTTCACAGATCTTCATGAAGTTTTTAATCAGTGTCAACACCATGCATACCTTCCAGCTGTAATTCACACACTGATCAGAGCCTGACAGTTTGGAAATTAAGAGTTTTCTATTGTTGGTGAGACACATGCAGGTTTACTTTATTTCTATGCAACAAAATAGGTATTTCAACCATATGAATAAATGAAGATTTACTTTTACAATAAAGAAGTAGAAGAAAGTTCTGTGGAGTTCAAATGGGACATTTGTGTCTCTACCATAGGAACTTGTGTAAGACAGAGAACAGGAGAGAAGATGTGATCAGACTCCCTCACCCCCACACTCACACATGGAGGTGGAGGTTTAATGCGGGTTGTTTTGGAGCAGAGAAGATTCTGGAAAGTGACCCAACATGGCTTCTATTCCACACTTCATCATCATGCAGTTCCGTCTGGACTGCGGCTCGTTGGAAGCGACTTCACCTACAACAAGACGAAGAGCCGAAGCACGTCTGAGTTCTGTACGTGTTATTTAATGAGCAGACAGACGTCTGGGGTGATAAATAAATGAATGAGTGGATGAATTAATGAATGAAATAGTTGATGAATAAATGAATGAATGAGTGGATGAATAAATGAATGAAATAGTTGATGAATAAATGAATGAATGAGTGGATGAATGAATGAATGAGTGGATAAATAAATGAATGAGTGGATGGATGGATGAATGAATGAATGAATGAGTGGATGAATGAACGAATGAGTGGTTGAATAAATGAGTGAATGAATAAATGAATGAATAAATGAACGAATGAGTGAATGAATAAATGAATAAATAAATGAATGAATAAATAAGTGAATGAATAAATGAATGAGTGAATGAATGAGTGGATGAATGAATGAATGAATGAGTGGATGAATAAATAAGTGAATGAATGAATGAATGAATGAATGAATGAATGAATGAGTAATTGAATATTTTCTATACTCAATATGTGTAATGGTAAAAGACGCGGCGCGCGCGCGATTTCTAACATTCAAAAACACAAGTTTTAACGGTCCGCCTACAGAGGTCGCGCTCGAGCACGCCGGAACTTCACTTCGCCAGTCAGAGGTAGGAAACGGATTAGAGTTTTTTTATTATTATTATTGTTATTATCATCATCATCATCATAATCGTTCCTTTAGAGTTTTTTTGGGGAGCCTTTTCCGTCCCTGAGAACATATTCGGGATTTCTCTTATAGCTGTAAAGTATATGTTTTGTTAGCACGTAGCTCAAACTCTTGTTGTGCTAGTTAGCGCGCATTGGCGCCTGGAGGCCCGACACAGCCTCGGGTTTTCCTGCGAGACGCATGCGAGGGGAGCGAACTGCTAGCGGGGGGGAGAGAGTTGTTTGATTCGAGGCGAGTTTATAGTCTAATACTTGAATAAAAGGGTGTAGTATAAAGAATAAATATTAATTTACGCCGAAATCGCACATACGGTGCAACTCTGCAGTAGGAGAAGTTATATATAATGTATATTATATATTATTGTACATTATTGTGCAGTGGGATATACATGGTCGCGCTTGTGCATTTCTCAGACCCCATTAGTAGAATAGTAAAGATAATTTGCAATATAGATAGCAAGATAATTAATTTGTGTGCATATATATGTTAAGCATAGAAGTATATAGCGGTGAAAAGTTGATGTCCATGCATTTTATTCAATTCTGGGTTAGTGCAACACACACTATATGTGTGTGTGTGTGTGTATACATATGAATGCCTGCACATGTATTACACTCACTCACAGTGAAAACAAAACATTTCTACATGCATACTAGACATTCAGACATGCCCATGATGTCATGTGCCTCTCACGAGAGAGTGAGTCTCTGAGCTGTTTGGGTTAGTGTTTGGGCTAGTGTGGGGTTTAGTGATTAAGCTAGTGTTGGGTTGGTGTGTTCTCTCCTCCTCTGACGTAATGCTGGAGGTTGGCCCTGTAACTCAGAGGCATGTCCGGGCATGCATTCAGCGCACTCTCACACTTCTACTCGTGTGCTGATGAGTACTGAAAACACATGGAGCCGCCCGGTTCTACCCCGTCTTATCTAAAGCAGAACAGCATCTAAAATATTCTACAATATCAGCAAATTCTGTCTGTGATAAAGAAGGAAGTAGGCAGCTGTAGGGTGTAGTATTGAATGTGCTGTGCTGTACTACTGAGTAGGTTAGTAGACTAGTAGGCAGGCTGAGCAGTCATGCTTGGACATGTTGAATCCTTTAACTCTAGAATACAGTCCCGCCCTAAAAACGCATCAGGAGTCTCCACCATGCTAGCCCTGACATGTCTCTCTATCTCTATCTCTCTCTCGCTCTTTCTCTCTGCCCCCTCCTCTCTTAAACCCATTTAAATCAGCTGTACGCCACCTCAGACCTTCTCACTCAGCTGAGCTGAGGCACTTTATGTACAGATGAGTGTATAAATATATATATATATATATATATATATATATAATATATAAAGTTTATTTATTCGGTTTAAGGTAAGGAATTTTTGCTCTTTTCCACACCACATGCTGTAATCATATACCTGAATTTGTTGTTCATGTTTTTGTTTCTCTTTACTCCACAGATCTTCACCATGGCTATGGAAAACTGTCTGAGCAGCTCACAGATCAACAAGATTGACAATGAAAAGCTGGTGAGTTTAACACCAGGAATCTCCCCAGGAATGAACCCTCAGTGTGATGATTTCTATGGGATTTTACTTACTGCTTTACTTTTTGTCTGTAGGTAAGACCCAAAGTGCAGTTACAGACCCTGCTGAAAGATGCAGGAGCAGATAAGGAGGTTTTCACCATGAAGGAGGTAGGAGCAGGTTTACCTGTCACTTTACTACACCTGAGTGTTTCTGCTCTTCTAACAGCAGGTTTAGTCATAAAGTTTACAGAGCAGGTGCTGGGAATGTGATGGTGTTATGGTTATATTGGTAGTGTTTTATAATTGTGATGCTTTAAGGTACCAATACCTTAACTTTAATTTTTTATTTAATATACATAAAATAATTATTTGCTGATTTCTTGATGATCAGAAGGATCATGTTGAAGACTCGGTGTTATTGACGGTTTCACACTGTTGAAACGTGATCATCTGGTTTCAAACTGGTTTTCCTCCTTAATATTTGCATCAGGTTTATTTATTTATTTTAAAAGTTTATTTGATCTAGTTTGTTTTATAAAGTTTAAAATATATGAAATAGTGATTTTATTTATTTCAAAAGCAACTCGAAGAAAAAAAAAACCCCAGAATAAATGATAAAGCAAAAATAAATATGCAAAATGGAAAAAGTGCAAATAATGTCAGAAATGGATGGCAATAATTTGTTTTTTATTAGACAAGTTAATAAATATCATTTAATGAAAGAAAGAGAGACCCAAGCAGACGTTGAAGGTTAAAGGTGTGTTTGAGTTGTTCATTGAAACACTGTGGAAATTTACTTTGTGTCCTGCGAGTTATAAAAACACAGAGCTCTCAGATTTCCATTCTCCGTCCCTCTGATTAGTTCAGTCAGATTGTAAATGAGACTGATCTCTCAGTCCGGGCCGTGCCCTGTGTTTCCTTCTTGGGTGTTTGTGTGGAACTAAATGTTCTGTCAAAATATTCAGTAAAACAGTAGCCTTATTTATACATATATATAAATTGGTTTGCTGGGTTCTAATCAGATGCATTGTGGATGTGTCACTCGAGTGTGGTTTGTCTTGTGGTTACTGGAAGGAGTTAGTCATGTGGGTTAGTCAGCACTTCACTCACTTCTGCTGCAGGAAACATTAAAAATTACTATCAAAATGGGTTTATTGTTTTATATATATGCTATATATATAATATAGTGTGTGTGTGTGTGTGTGTGTGTGTGTGTGTGTGTGTGTGAACTTGGATCCTTGCATCTCATGGACCATCCATTATTTGCTCACATTCGTTTTATGCTCATTACGTGTTGACCTTATTCTCATGAATGCACTTGGCCACTTCCCATCACGTGTCTCCATGGCTTTCACTCTTCATGTGTACACATATTCCTTCTAAAACAGGAAGTCAGTTTGGGACATATCAAATAACTTACTTCCCTTTTTGGCTCCATGAACATGAGTGTGTTTTTTCAGACTGCAGATTTATATGCAAGTCAAGTCAAGTCAAATCAAGTTTATTTGTATAGCGCTTTTCACAACAGACATTGTCTCAAAGCAGCTTTACACAAATCAACAGTGATGGTAAATGGTGTGAATTTGTCCCTGATGAGCAGCCGTGGCGACTGTGGCAAGGAAAAACTCCCTTAGATGTTATGAGGAAGAAACCTTGAGAGGAACCAGACTCAAAAGGGAAACCCATCCTCATTTTGGGTGACATCAAGAGTTTGATCATAAATCTTTCAACGATACAGAACACTGGAGTGTGAGAACTAACATGATTACTGGAGTATAAGATTATAAGTGATCTTCTTTCTGCAGTCTTATACAGTCTATATGGTTAGTAGCTCCTAGTTTTATGAGCTCAGCATTTGTGATCAAATGATTAATTTTAGAGGTTCAGGCAAATTAACCCAGAAGTTAAACGAAAACATTTCTTCAGTACACAGCATTGTATCATGATCTATAGGTTATAGGTTCTAGCTATTTGTGTGTCTTTACCACTGTTTGTGTTTCTGTGTTGGATTCAGGTTATGTTCTACCTGGGAAAGTACATCATGAGTAAGGAGTTGTACGATAAACAGCAGCAGCACATCGTGCACTGCGGGAACGACGCTCTCGGTGCCGTGCTCGGAGTGAACAGCTTCTCTGTCAAAGAACCACGGTGCGTATATCTCTAACGTCCACCAACAGCTGAAACAGCTGAACACTTCATGACCTCTGGGAACGCGGGGCGGGGTTTTACGACACCACAGGTGCCTTTCTCCTCTAATCCATCTGAAAGTGAAACCATCATGCATCTTCTCTTCTGGATTTAACTGTTCATGAAGTAGAATTTGCATTTAGAACGTCAGAAATCGTTTTTTTTAACAGGATGAAACCCAGAACTTGTGCAGGATGTTATTTTTGAGTTCTTTTGTCTTTCCAGAGCTTTGTTTGCAATGATATCTAAAAATCTCATAGCAGTGAAAATTCCAGGTACAAACACTTACCTTCTTTTACTGACCTCTTTATAAGACTTGTTTAATGTTGTTTTATTTTTTTTTTCTTAAACATAATCCAGAATTGTATTCAACGTTTCGGTAGTTAATTATTCTGTCGCTTTTTTTTTCTTTCATAGAATCTCAGTCAACATCAAAAGAACGAAGATCTCAAGGGGAAGCTGACAGAGGACCAGAGGTAACACACTTTTCTTCACAGACTGATGGATCGGTTTCTCCAGCAGCTAAAAGAAACTTTATGGACAAAAGTATTGGGACACCTGACTTTTCCAGCCATATGTGATTCTTCATCTCATTTTTATGGGTGGTAGATCACTTCAACTAGCAGACATGAAAATGTTTACAACTGTGCACAAACACAGCTCCATGAACCTCCATGTCCTTTACACAGGTTGGAGTGCATTAGATCTCTGACCCTCAACCCTATTAAACACCTTTGGAATGAATTGGAAGTTGATTGCACCCCTCAGGAATCTCAACAAGAACACTCCGACAAGATCTTTCCAGAAGAGTGGAGATTATTATAACAGTAAATGTGGAATGTGATGCTGAAAAAAAGAGCTCATTAAGAATCCTTTGGTCAGTTGTCCACAAACTTGTGTCCATAGAGTGTATTTACACCACTGTAGCACATTATATTTAGGTGTAAATGTAGGAAAAGAGTGTGATTGGATCTCACTGGTGTGTGTGTGTTTGTGTTCTAGGAGACAAACCCACCATCATCTACCTCCACACCACAACAACAGCAACAACAGCGCAGGAGACGGCGAAGCAGCGATCCCGGTGTGTACACACACACACACACACACGGACACACACACATGTACACACACAACCCAAACAAAAAGGATTAACTCCGATAAGACAGAGATAATGGTGTGTGTGTGTGTGTGTGTGTGTGTGTGTGTGTGTGTGTGTGTGTGTGTGTGTGTGTGTGTGTGTGTGTCCTGAAGCCAGGAGTTTATTTCCTAGTCAAAGTCGATATGTTCAGGATTCAGCAGGAACAGTACTGTGAAGCAATAAAGCTGACTTCAGTGATCACAATCAGATGATGTTCCAGACCAGAAAGTGCTGAAAACTACACCAAACATTATAACCAAAAGTATTGGACACCCAACTTTTCCAGCCATATGTAGCTGTAGACACACAATTGGGTCGTATGTCTTTGGATGAAGAAGCATGAAATTTTCCATACACTTGAAGTAGGAGACCCAAACCTGACCTGACAATGCCCCTGTGTACAAAGCCATCTCTGTGAAGATACACTATATTGCTGAAGGTTTGGTCATAATTATGTGCTTTTTGAACATCCACATTTAGTCCCAATTTATTCTTCTGAGATGATGTTCTACTTGAGTATACTTGTGCTCATTCAGACACAAGGGTGTTAAAGTGATGTAGGTGAGGAGGCCTGAGGTGCAGTCAGTGTTCATGTTTATTAAGTTCAATAGGGTCAGAGCTCTAAAGCAGGAGATCTTCCACTCCAATCCATGTGAAGTATATCTTCATGGTGTGGACAGGGGATAGGGTGTGCTTCAGCTTTGTGATAACAGATTGGGAAAGAACCACATGCTGCTGGAAAAGTCAGGTGTCCCAATACCTTTGTCCATATAGTTTATACTTTCCCTGATTTGGAGTGGAAGATCTCCTGCTATTGAGCTCCAACTCTATTGAACATGACTGAATGTGAACTCTGACCACACCCAAGGCCTCCTCACTTCCTCACCTTCATCAGTACCTGACTTTGTGGCTGAATCATCACAAATTATAGTGGAACATCTTCCTAGAAGAGTGGAGGTTATTATAACAGTATATAAGGACTTAATGAGGAATGTGATGTTCAGTAAGAAGCACATACCATTCTTATGCTCAGGCTTCATCAATCTATGTTCATGTAGTGTAGCAAAATCAAACGCACGATTTAAAGCAGTTGTGTTCCTGCACGTTGAAAAACAAAACAAAACCGGATCTCCAAACCTGATCTAAATGCCTGAGATTCCTGCCAGCATTTTTTTTTGACACACCTGAGGTGTGTTGGTGTGTTTCCTGAACATTCTCTAAAACGCTGACACTGTAGTTGTGTGCATCTGGAACCGAAATGCACTTACTGACTCGAGCTGTAATGAAGAACCCGTCCCAGACGAGTGGTCCTGTGTTCCTGCTGAAGCATGTGGCAGCACTCATGACTACTGTCTTTATACCAGCTGTAAAGGACATGCACGTCTGGAGGCAGAACAGAATGTGCTCAGATGACCATGATTTTTTTTTTTCTCTTCATATTTTGGAGCTGTGAGCTTTTCAGACAAAGAAAGTCTGTTCCAGCAGACAAATTAAGAAAAACATCTCAAATAGTTTATTTCCCCGAGCGAGAGGTTGCGTAACGTATCGAGATGCTGAAACAGCTCCGACAAAGACCGTGTTGTTTTATTTGTTTTTGTTTTTTCAGCGAGTCTCTCAGCCGAGGAAGAATCCAGCGAGCCCAGGAAGAGGCACAAGTCTGACAGCATTTCCCTGACGTTTGATGACAGCCTGTCGTGGTGTGTGATCGGAGGTCTGCACAGAGAGAGAGGGAGCAGCGAGTCTTCAGTATCGCAAAGCAATTCGGTTCGTTCATCACACGTATAAAAAGGATTCTTTTTCTATTCCCATGTGTTTTATTCCTCCTACATCAGTTTATTTCCATCAGTTGTCTATGTGAAAAATCTGTTGCTATAGAAACTACTTATTTAGAGTTTATTGCAAATAATAGAGGATTTGATCAGATTGTTTTGACTGACCTGTATCTCTCTCTCTCTGTTCTACAGGAGGCAGGTAGATCTCACAGTGATGAGAGTGATGAGGGTGGTGATGATTCTGACTCTGATAACTTCAGTGTGGAGTTTGAGGTGGAGTCTATCGATTCGGATGCCTACAGCGAGAACGACGAAGACTCCGTACCCGGAGAGGACGAGGTCTCGCATCTATCCTGTGATACAGATACAGAAGCTCCTGTAAAAAAAAAAAAAAAAAAAAAAAAAAAAAAAAAAATAATTGAACAACAATAATTAGCCCCATTTTTGTATTTAATTTGGGAACCCAGCACATGGCTCCCTCTTGTGGTCATTGGTTGTAGGTTCGAGCAGGAATGTGGTCTGTACTGTGTTTAGATTAGTGGTATTTTATTTATTTATTTATTTTACTTCTCACGTTTTCTTTAAAGGTGTACGAGGTAACGATCATTGCAGAGGATGAGGATTCTTTTGATGAAGATACGGAGATCACTGAGGAGGTACGTCCCGCACCAAGAAAATGATTATATTTAATAATTATAATAATTGCCAAGGTTTAAGCCCTGCCCAACCCCCCCCCCCCTTTTTTTTTTAATTTTTTTTTAATTAAATTTTTTTTTTATTTTTTATTTATTTATTTTAACAAAGTCATGTGTGTGTGTGTGTGTGTGTGTGTGTGTACGTACGTTTCCTCAGGACTACTGGAAATGTGCCGAGTGTGACGAGCTGAACCCTCCGCTCCCGCGCAACTGCAAAAGCTGCTGGAAGGTGCGTCCGGGATGGCTGCCCGAGACCTGCTCTGTGCCCGAGGACCCCGGCAACCACACGCAAATAGAAACCGCCTGCAGCGACCCCGACCTCGAAACCAAGACCCCGTGCGCCGAATCTCCCACTCCGACCCTCGACCCCGACGAAGGCGTGGACGTCCCCGACGGCAAGATCCTTCGCTCGCAGAGTACTTCCTGTTCCGACTCGCAGGGCTCGTCCCTCTCCCACTCGCAACCCTCCACCTCCTCCAGCCAGGACGAAATGCCCGAGCTGGAGCGCACCACCAGCGTAAACAGCACCGATCTGTGCCTGCCCGCGTCCTGCCTCGAGCCCTGCGTCATCTGCCAGAGCAGACCCAAGAACGGCTGCATCGTCCACGGACGCACCGGACACCTCATGGCCTGCTACACCTGCGCCAAGAAGCTCAAAAAGCGCAACAAGCTGTGCCCCGTGTGCAGGGAGCCTATCCAGTCCGTCGTCCTCACCTACGTGAGCTGAGAGGAAGAGCGCGTGTCGAATTACCTCAATAATATCCGCACGTTTCAGTGCTGCAGTTCCCTCACGCTAGCAAGAGACCACAGTTTCTACTTTTCTGCTTTAATGTAAAAGTTCCTGTGACCTGTTCTGTTAAAAACCCGTTCCGTATCTCGAGTTGTTCTTAATCTGAGAAGGAATCCGGAGTTACGCAAAATCAACCAGTGTTTAATCCCAGTACTTATTATTATTATTATTATTATTATTATTATTATTATTATTGCTAAACAAAATCCTCCCCCCGATTGCTCTCTTGCTAGCGTGATGCATTAAATACGCAGACCGAATATATACATATATAATTTTTCTTTCTAAATATTGTTAGTATTGTTTACAAATGATCTATTTAAAGGCAAACCTCATATCAAAAGTATGTGTGTAAAACTCTTTCGAGACTCCGCCTTATGCAAATGAAGCACGTTTTGTTCGAATAAGCAACGTTTTAGTGAGCAACATTTAAAATTCTATTCACAGCAGAGTGATTTTGCTTTCGTACACATTTTTTTTACAAGGTTTATTGTGTGACTCAAACAAGGTGAGTTTTTCTCTTATTGTATTTTTTTTGCTTGAGATATATTTTTCATCAAATGCATACAGATCAAAAATGTAAATTGTATAATGTTGTGTCCTGTTTAAAAGCGTTCTATTTATAAAAAAATGTCCATTTTAATTGTTATTTATGATCATTTGACAGTTTTTGGATTAGTTTTGGTGGTGATTTTCAGCGCTGTGTGAAGTTATTGTTCAGTTTATGGAGGGGGGGGATTTAGAGAGTGTGTGTGTGTGTGTGTGTGTGTGTGTGTGTGTTGACAATTGTATAAAATTTAATTTATATTAAATCTAAAGGTGGAAATGAGTCGTATGGGTTTGGGGTGTGGAGATGTTTTGAATTTTGAGTAATAAAGAATTAATGTTCTACTCAATTTATTTATTTATTTATTTTTGACACCCAACCATAAGGGTGTATCTGCTTCATCTCATTCCACATCTCCATTTGCTGTTATAATAACCTCCACTCTTCTGGGAAGAACTTCCTTGGATTTTGTGGAGATTTCTGATCAGTTGGGTAGGTGAGGAAGTGAGGAGGCCTGGGGTGCAGTCAGCATTCAAATTCATCATGTTCAATCAGGCTGGAGCTCTATAACAAGAGATCTACTCCAACGCATGGAAAGCAGATCTGCATGGGGTTTGCTTTGTGCACAGGGGCATCGTCATGCTGAAACGTTAAGATCTTCTAGATCAAGTGATGGAAATATTTCATGCCACAGCATACAAAGACATCGTGCACAATTGCGTGTCTTTATCTTTGTGGTAACACATATGTTTGGGAAAGTCAGGTGTCCCTATACTTTTGTGCATCATGTATCTATATACAACCCCTGGCAAAAAGTATGGAATCACCCCTCTCAGATGATGTTCATTTAAATGTTTAATTGTGTAGAAAAAAAAAAAAAAAACAAGCACATATATACCCCAAAACTATTTTCACTCAACAATCAAAACTTCTGGCTGTAAAAAACACTTAAAAAAAAAAAAAACAACAAAGACAACTATAGTCAATTACAGCTGTTTTTACAGGTCAAAAAGAGGAAAAAAAATCTGAGGAAAATTATATGGAATCATTATGCACTTTGCATTTCTAAAACAAACACCTGTATCTGATTATAACTGCTAATTAGTCTGCAGTTGAAAAAGAGTGCTTGCACACATTAGTGATGTGTTGAACCAAGATGATTGACATAACTCATGGCTCCAACACGAGAGATGTCAGTTGAAACAAAGGAGAGGATTATCAAACTTCTCGAAGAAGGTAAATCTTCACGGAATGTTGCAACAGATGTTGGTTGTTCCCAGTCAGCTGTGTGTAAAATCTGGACCAAGTACAAATCAAATGGAAAGGTTGTAAAAGGGAAGCGTACTGGTAGACCAAGAAAGACATCAAAGCACCAAGACAGAAAACTTAAAGCAATATGCCTTGAAAACAGAAAATGCACAAGAAAACAAATGAGGAACAAATGGGCAGAAAGTGGAGTCAATGTCTGTGACCGGACTGTAAGAAATCGCCTAAAAGAAATGGGATTTACAGAAAAGCCAAACGAAAACCAAAAAACAAGGTTTCAGTGGGCTAAAGAAAGACAATCTTGGGCTGTGGATGACTGGATGAGAGTTATATTCAGTGATGAATCACGAATCTGCATTGGGCAGGGTGATGATGCTGGAACTTTTGTTTGGTGCCGTTCCAATGAAATGTATAAAGACAACTGCCTGAAGAAAACATGCAAATTTCCACAATCATTATTGATAAGGGGTTGTGTGTCAGGTAAAGGTATGGGAGAGATGACCGTCATTACATCTTCTATAAATGCACAAGTTTATGTTGAGATTTTGGACACTTTTCTTATTCCATCAATTGAAAGGATGTTTGGTGATGATAGCATCATTTTTCAGGATGATAATGCATCGTCTGAGAAGGGTGATTCCATACTTTTTGCCAGGGGTTGTAGTGTAATTTAGTCATGGTCTTATCACACATGGCTTTACAGAAAAACAGTTTTACTGTGTTCCTAATTTGAGAGCCAGAAGCACCAGTGGCAAAGAAAAATTCCATGAGACGACAAGAGACGAGGATGAAACCTTGAGAGAAACCAAATTCAAAATAAGTGATGATCTTGAAACTTCTACATCTGTATCATACACTTTGTTTCTCTCTTATGGCTTTGGTGAAGTAATTCAGTATACATCCAGTTCATCACACAGCTCAAGCATCTCCACTTCCTTAAAGGTTGCTAAGGGAACCTGCTAGTTCCTGTTTATGCTTGAGACATGTCCTGGCCTGTTTTGTGTGTGTGTGTGTGTGTGTGTGATGGAAACCAGTTCAGACCGACTCATTCACATGCACCGTTAAAGATCCATGTTGGTAGTAACAGTCCAAAATTTGACAATTCAAAGCATCAATCTTTCAGATAATTATGCGTCTTAACGTAACATCGCTCCAGTTCCAACCTTTTATATAAATAAATGAAGTTCACAACACCTTGTGATGGACTTCACACCTTCCTAACACACTTCATATTCATGTTCACGCTTATGTTGGCTCTCATCATTAGAGGTAATTATGACAAACGCATGGCTGTGGGATAAATATCTCTATCAGGCATTGAACTCTAATCTTCTATACGTTTTACTGAACTATAAAACATTGAGAAAAAAAAACTGCACTGGCGAAGCAGAACACGGAGTCACGCCGTAGACTTATTCCTAAATATCATAAAATCTAAAGTGCAAGGAACCATGGGCTGTGTATCGGCAGGAATCTGGCCATATGATATGGATCATGATCCAGAAGCTGCAATGATAGTTTGCACATTGTGATATTTCTTAGTTCATGAATAGAATATAATTTTAGTAAATCGATCATTAAGAACACACCACCATATGCAAACCTTAGCAAAAAAAAAAATTTCAATCGGAACATAGTGGGATCTGCATTTGCATTAATTCATCTAAAATGACGCTGCTAACCCAAACCTCCTAAACCAACCAATACCACGAAACCTGTGCCAGTCTTACCCATACCTGTGCCAGTCTTACCCATACCTGTGCCAGTCTTACCCATATCACACCTCAGTGCCATCAAGTGTTTAGTATCTTTTTATCTAACAAGGTAAGTAAATTTTTTATTCAATTATATGCACAGTCGTTCGAGGGATTAATAAGTGTATTGTATTTATATCTATTAGCATTAGGCTAGTAGTCCTCAGCGCTGTGTTTTCTGTTCTGTAACTTTATGTTCTTAAATGTAGCATCATTTCACTGTGTACTGCGTCGGCTCTATATGGGTAAAATGACAATAAGCTTCTTGACTTGCAAGATCTGAGCTCTAACTAGCGTTTGACATCTACAAGCTACGATCCCAAAGAGGCAACAAAATAAAGAGTAAGAAACACTATTATTACGTCTATAAACGAAGACAACGTAGTGCATTCTAGCTTTAGGTTTGTGTATAGGAACATTTTCCTGCCTGAAAAATAAACAAAACATTCCCTTCGATGAAACTCAGAGCCCCCTGGAAACAGGTTGATATTCACACTAACCTTAGTGACTTGGCCTTATGCTAGAACTTCCTGTCACTGTCTGGTTCCTCTCAAGGTTTCTTCCTTATGCCGTCTCGGGGAGTTTTTCCTTTCCACAGTCGCCACCGGCTCGTTCATCAGGGACAAACTTACACTTATAAAGAACATATTAATTTTATCACCACATTATCTGTGTAAATCTGCTCTGAGACAATGTTCATTGTTAAAAGTGCAAAACAAATAAACATGAATTGAATTGAAGTTCGGAAATAAGAAGACTGCGATCTATCTAGTAGCCCGGATCTAAACTTAAAACAAAACAACTACATCTTTTATGAATCATTTTTAAATATCGATATTGCGTTGTTGAGAACCGATACCGTATCGCCAAACTCACATATAACAATATTTTTTTACAATTCTAATATAATACAAGTATAATTCAAGATTTATTTTCATTTAATTTCATTTTATTTAAATCAAGTTTGATTATTGGTTCTTCATTGGAAAAAGGTTTGTGTACCTGGGCTGTAGAGAAAATTCAGAACATTTCACCTTCAGTCTCATCTCACCTTTCATCTTTCCATACATTAGTTTTTGAACATTGTTTTCAGTCGAGTGAAATCAGTAAACGTTCAAAGTATCGTTATGTTCATCGTTATAATTAAACTTTATAGAAATAAAGGTTGTACTTTGATTGAATTGTAAAGCACTTTTGGTCAACTTGTGTTGTTTTAAACATCTATAAATACTGACATCATGTAAACATCACGTCATTTTACTGAACTACGTTCTAAGACCCCCCTTGAGATCCTAAAATCTGTGAATTTTGCACCCCCACAGCCCCTATGGTACCTTTAGTGAACTCATCTATACGTTACGTCACTTTAATACAATAATGTATTTTTAAGATTTCATGAATTTTGTTACTGAAAACAGTTTAAAATGTTATTCCTAACGTTCCTGAACATTCCGTAGCGCTGCAGATTTCTGCAAATTTTAAGATCATCTGCAACTCGCCGTTAGTTCCAGATCAGAACCTGCAAAATTTCCGAACCGCAAATTATCGGGGGTTGACTGTTCACACAAACGTATTTGGAAACCGGAATTTTCCAGCCATATGTGGTTCTAACTACAGAAATGGAGACACAATTGTAAAGGACGTCTTTGGATGCTGTAGCATTCATATTTTCCTTTCACTTAAACTAGGAGACCCCAAAACCTGTTCCAGAATGACAATGCTCTTGTGCACAAAGCCAAAGAATCTGACCTTGAGTCTTGTTTTGTCCTTCAGCTGTTACATACTAGAAGAGGAGCGTACATTTTTATGCGAGGAACCGGATTCTGAAGAGCAACGTTGACGAAGGAGAAGTTCATCCATGTCGGGAACAAGGATGATTTTTAGATTGACAGTAGAGACAGTAGAGAAGGTCAGAGTACGCCCTGATCAGCCAGACGCTCCGGGAACATGCAGATGATGGGTGTGAGAAACTCTGCAAACATCTGGATCATGTGGACTTCATGCCACTGGAACACAAACACAGAAGAAATTGGAAATGAGCAAAAGGAAAAAAGCTGAAAAGGTTCTACAAATCAAACCACCATAAAAGATTTTATTATGGATTGAGAAGAAAAACTTCATAGACTTGAGAGATCTGACCATTTCATTAAATAATGATCACACTAACGAATAATTTATTGATGTACCATTTTACATAAAAGCCTCTCTATTTGTACTTTAAAAATTATTTGGTAAAAAAACCTAATTTATTTAGTCTTTATAATCTGTGGTTCAAGCAGAGAGCTCCAATACACTCACACCGATTTAGAAAATAGATACAATTAATAATACACGTGTTTTTTTTTTTTTTTTTTTACATTTTTTATATCTTCTAGCTGAAGTAATGCTGAAATCCAGAGTTTATCCCTGAGTCCAGCATTGTATGCATTATATAGCTATTGTGTCACACTGCCCTCTAGTGGTTAACGGAAGAAGACACGTCACATTAATTAGCGGTAGTATATTCATTTGTTCTTTTAGCCAATCTAGTAAATTGGACAAAAATATCCAGAGAGCATCTAAAGCTACATCAGAATCTTTAGCTCTCTAATATTTCTTCACACAGCAGAGTATACAAATGTATTGAGCTGATCCCCATAACAACTCCCATCTTCAGCAATCTTTAAAATGTCAACTCACTATGTAAAATCTCAGATTACCATGAAATGAAGAATGATGGAAGAATCACCTCAGATTGCTGTGGATGTTAATGGTAATGCTAAGTAGCTCGCTCGATGCTTATTTATTACTGATGTATTCAAAGACTAAATAAAAAGTGCCATCTTCCTAATAATTCAGAAGGAATTGTGCATTGTGAAACTCTTCAGCAACCCCGGAGTGGATCCTAATTTCAAAATCCTGAAGATGGAGGTGTGAAACTCACTGTAGGTAACAGGACATACTACACTCATGTACAGGGGTCTCCAACATATCTCAAACATACACTATATGGACAAAAGTATTGGGACACCTGACCTTTCCTGCTGTATGTGGTTCTTCTTTAAACTGTTAGCACAAAGCTGGAGGGACACAATCGTACAGGACGTCTTTGGATGCGGTCAAATAAAATGTTGCATTCAATTGAACTTGGAAACTCAAACCTGTTCCAGCATGGCGATGCCCCTGTGCTTGTGCAGCTCCTTGAAGGTCTGGTTTTCATGCTTTGGAGAGGAAGTTCTCCTGCTATAGAGCTCTGATCTCATCCCTGCTGAACACCTTTGGGATGAATGTGAACGCTGACTGCACCCCAGGTCTCCTCACCTACATCAGTACCTGCCTTTACTAACACCCTTGTGGCTGAGGAACACAAATGTCCACAAGCACATTTTGTCTCCACCAGAAGAACTTTTGTAAGAAGGAGAACAGGAAAGACGATGTGATCGGACTTCCTCACCCCCACACTCACACATGGAGGTGGAAGTTTAATAGTTTGGGTTCAGTGAAAGGAAGCCTGAACCAACATGTCTCCCATTCCGTACTTCATCATCCATCATGCAGTTCCGTCTGGACTGCGGCTCATTGGATCGACTTCACCGTGCAACAAGACGATGAGACGAAGCGCACGTCTGAGTTCTGTACGTGTTATTTAGAGAGCAGACAGACGTCTGGAGTGATATCCATCATGGAACGACCTGCCCAGTCACCAGTCACCGCACTAAATCATGTTTAAGGAGGATTTTTCAGTGAAAATATAGTGGATATAACAAATATATCTGTTTGGTAAAAAGACATTTTTAGGCATTAACTCTTTACATCACCAAGTTTGTTACATAGAAACATGAGGAACATGCAAACATGCTCCCAAAAATCAAAACAATACCGGTTTCTAAACCTTTTACCGTCTCTGTTTCAGTTAAATGCTGCTTTTCCACTCTTTTTCTCATCAACATCTCTCTCTCTCTCTCTCTCTCTCTCTCTCTCTCTCTCTCTCTCTCTCTATCTCTCTATCTATCTCTATCTATCTCCCATTACTTGGTCTTTTTAATTTCCTAAACTAAAGAAACTTTTGAGAGATCTACAAACTCCATACAGATTAACACACAAAGTCTAAGGTTAACCCAAATAATCATATAATCCTAAAAATTAAAAAATGGCCTTTGGTGGACTCACGAGTGACATCATATGAGTCTTTTGAAAAGAGACAAGGTCAGAATTTGACTTAACCAGCAAACAACTTGTTTTCATGTACAGATTTTGTACTTCCTGCTGGGAGAAAAAACACAAACACAAATACAAACCATCACAAAATTCAAATGGTTCCCACTACAACTACTATTACAAACCATCAGCTTTTAAACCTTTAAAACCATCACACAAAGGTTTCCATGAGTGTGTGTGTTTGTGTCCATTATTATATCATAAACTCAAAGAACTCAGTGTAAACTTACTGGAAACTGGATTCTTAATGACGTCATAATAGTCAATAAAGCAACAAATTACCAATAAAAAAAACCCAGCGACCATTAAAGTTTCCATTAAAGCCGATAGAATTCCCATTATAAGCATTAAAACCATTAGAAATTCACGGAGAGTTTGTATTGTTCAATTTCAGCGCGGTGGTGTTTATAGTGCGGAGTTTGTTGCCCTCTAGTGGAGTAACAGAGAATAGCCTCCTCATCAAAAAGTTTGTAATTCAATTACAGTCGATAAAACAAATATCAGTTTATAATAACGACTCTAAATGGTTGATTCCTTGTTTTCCCTAATTTTTATAATCATTATCATTTAATCATTATCATCTTCTTCTATATAGCTTCTTTAAGAGAGAGTTCCTTGTGTCAAGCCACTCCTGAACCAGAGACAACGTCAGAGGTGTCTTACCTGGGCTAAGGACAAAAAGGACTGGACTGTTGCTCAGTGGGCCAAAGTCGTCTTTTCATAAGAGGAAAGAAAATGTTGCAATTCATGTGGAGATCAAGGTTCCAGAGTCTGGAAGAAGAGAGGAGAGGCGGTCAGTGCACAGTCAGTGGTGGTTTGGGGAGCTGTGTTTTTTTTATTGGTCTTATGAAGTATTACAGTTTTCTGAGATGGTAAAACTGGTGGGTTTTTGTTAAATGTGAGCCAAAATCATCAAAATTATGCACCTGTGTATATATATATATATATATATATCCCTTGTTTCATCTCTGGATTTATGTAAGTCATAGTGACAGTTGTGAGCAGTGCTTTGGTCTCAACACAGTTCCTTTTAAATATAATTCGGTGGATATTTATATTTTCAGCCACCAGGGGTCACCAGAGTACAAAAGAAGAAAACATGAACGTATCTCTAAACAATAAAACCCTCAGTATCTTTACACTTTGGGCAGAGCCAGGTACTGGGTCATGATGTGGTGTTGAGTTTGGTTTGTTGGAAAAAACATAAACACAATTACAAACATCACAAAATTCTAATGGTTCCCACTACAAGTACTATACCAAACCATCAGGTATAAAACCATTACACAAAGGTTTCCATGACATTGTGTGTTTGTGTCCATTATTATATCATCACCACCCAGAGAACACAGTGTAAACCTACTGGATTTTGGATGCTAAATGATGTCCTAATGCTTCCTAATGGTGTCCAGTAGACTCCATCATGTCATCTAAAAGCTTCCAAAAGTGTTCTGTTGGCTCCTAATGGTCTCAGACCAAATGTCTCAGACGCAAAATGTTACTAATATAAAGCAAAAATAACCAATAAAAATACTACAGGGATCGTTAAAGTTTTAATTAAAGATTCCATTAAAACCAGTACAAGATCTTGTAGGATTTGTATCATTCAGGTTTAGAGTGGTGGTGTTTATAATGCCGAGTTTGTTGCACCATTTTGCCCCCTAGTGGAGCAACGGAGAATAGCCTCTTTATAAAAAAAAATTAATTCAATTATTGTCCACAAAACAAATGTTACATTTTAAATGGTTGATGCCTTGTTTTCCCTAACTTTCATTATCGTCTTCTTCTATATAGCTTCTTTACGAGAGAGCACCAAATTAGCCACAGGTAAATAAAACGCCATTTGACTCTTCATTAGCAGAGTAAATATCTGATATAAAAGACAATAATGAATGTAGGCCATATAAAGGTGTAGATTTGATTAAACTAAGTAAAATTGACGATGTATATTTGAGTAAAGATAACAATACATGATTTACTGTTATATTGTGTTTTTGTATTGTATTGATGGTTTCTATAATTGCTACGTGATAGTGGTGGTTTTAAGAGGTGGATTAATTTGGGTAAGTCCCCACTGAAGAGTTTTACTGAACCAAGTTGAACATCTGGTGAAGTTTCTGTTCTATTCTGGGAGAAATGAAACTATTCACAGTCACATTCATGTAAATATTAATTACACCTCTGTTACCACTTTTGGTTCTCTGCAAAATGAGAATTTTAATGTAGGTCATTTACAAATAAAAGCATAATCTAAATCCTCAAAAACAACCACGAGGTTAAAAAGCATGATGATAAAAAGTGGTATTTTATGTGAATAAAACATAAATGTAAACCTGAAAAATAAAATAATCAGATAGAGTGCACAGTCAGCACTTCTGATTTAAAGAGAAAGCTGTTAAAAATTAGATCTCTCATGAGAAAAACCTCAAAGTTTAATGTACTGTGTTTAACAAAAACAAAAAGAAAATCAACTATTAAATGCCACTAGTCCTCCTGGGTATAATTATATACACCAGACCCGTCTAAATGTCTGAGGAGGCAGTGTCACAGTTATTTATCATAATCAATGCACGAAAAAAATAAAATTTTGTAGTTTTTTACACCAACATAACATATGCAGCTTCCAAAAAATGTCCAGTCAGTCATTTGTATTAATTATTATTTTTGATTTACAGGGTCCCATTCTGAGGATTTGTATTGTTCTGTTTCAGCGTGGTGGTGTTTATAGTGCTGAGTTTGATGCTTAATTTTGCCCCCTAGTGGAGAAAAAGAGAATAGACACCCCTCTAAAAACTTTGTAATTCAATTGATGTCCATGAAACAATTTAGACTTCATAATGTGGACTTTACATGGTTGACACTGTGGTCCTGATTCTAAAATGATAAATATTAGAAATTCCTAGAAGATCTTTATATAAAGAGAAAATAAAACTTATGTCTAATGATGATTTACAGCCCAGTACAAACTGTACACACTGAGAATATAAAAAGTACAAAAAACAACACAAAACAGCTCTTATGAGGCAAAATTTCTGTTTTATTTCTGAGACTTTTTTTTTTTTATCAGCCATGATACAGCAGCCCTGGAACACAGAGGGTTAAGGGCCTTGTTTAAGGGCCCAAAAGTGGCAGCTTGATGATACTGGAGTCTGAACCCCTGACCTTCTGATCAGTAACCCTGAGTTTTACCCACTGAGCTCCTACTTCCCATTCTGAGTTACTGAGTTCATCCTTCTGATGTAAATGTTTCCTGTCTGTGACGTCCCTTTCATAGGAGTGACATACAGTATTTTATATTTATTCATTTTTATTACTATTACAAAATCTGCACTTTAATTCAGCTTAATCTTTATAAAATAATAACTGTAAACTATAAGTTTATTTTTTAAAAAGAATTTAGAAATGTATTTTCACACTTTTATTAATTCTGTGTTTTATACTGATGTGAGAATGAAACTGAATGAATGATGATCTAATGGTTTGTTAATAAATAAATACATGTTCAGTTAAATATCAGTCTCAGCTCTATAATGTGTCTATTTAATAAATATTAATGTTTTAATAATAAAATATGAACTTTATAATAATGTTTAATAATCATAAAAAAATGTTGAGTAACTTATATTTACAACAAAATATAAATATAATAAATATTTCCATAAGTCTGTAAAATGGGATGAAGATAATGATTGTGCAGAAAATCAGAAAGATCAGGAAATGTTTGTAAATCTACAGATGTAAAAGATGGACTCCTGTTACAGATGTGTTACAGATGTGTGTATTAGTGTGTTAGTGTGTTGTGTTTTCTCTCATCCACAGTGTGTGTGATTGTGTGTATCACATCCTCTCCCTCAGCACCTGCAGTCTCTCCCAGCTGCAGCAGTGCTTCTCTGTACACTCTCACTGACCGAGGTTTTTGTACGATGCTCTAACACTGTGTGAACACACCACCACTATGGTAACTCTGACAGTAGTAATCTCCTGCATCTTCAGTCTGGACTCCACTGATGGTCAGAGTGAAGTCAGTATTCGATCCACTGCCTCTGAAACGAGCTGGAGTTCCTGTGTATAAATTTGTAGCCTCATAGATCAGGAGTTTAGGAGCTTCTCCAGGTTTCTGCAGGTACCAGTGCAGGTAGTAACCACCATGCACACTGCTACTGGTTTTACAGTTGATGGTGACTGTGTTTCCTGGAACAACAGTTTGCACTGAAGGAGTCTGAGTCACAGTCACCTGACCTCTGGATCCTGTAGAGAAACATAGATTGTGTTTGTATGCTGTAAAGTGGTGTAGAATTAGTATGAAATGAAGTGTGTGAAGCTGTGAGTTGATGTTAAACTCTCACCTTGAGTCCAGAGAGCCAGTGTGCAGATGAAGACGCTGATCAAAGTCATGGTTGCTGTGGGTGAAGTTGTTGATCAGCAGCTCTCAGTCATGAAGTGTTCAAGTCACAGGACTATAAACACTCACAGAGCACTGAAGCATGGACTGCTAATGCAAAGTGTGTGTGTGTGTGTGTGTGTGTGTGTGTGTGTGTGTGTGTGTGTGTGTGTGTGTGTGGTGTGTGTGTGTTGTGTGTGTGTGTGTGTCTGTGTGTGTGTGTGTGTGTGTGTGTGTGTGTGTGTGTGTGTGTCTGTGTGTGCGTGTGTGTGTGTGTGTGTGTGTGTGTGTGTGTGTGTGTGTGTGTGTGTGTGTGTGTGTACTGCAGTGTGATGGAGGTTTTTGTACGACGGTTTCATTAGAATGTATCACTGTGGTACACTTTTGGTGGAGGCTCCAAACTCATGGTGAACAGTAAGTGTGTTTTCTTCTTTTTAATATAAAAGACATTTATTTCATTATTAATTACATGAATAAATAAACTTCACCTGAAGGAATGATTTATATTTATAATTGTGTGATTGATATTTATTGTGTATTATTATGCTGTGATGAGGAAAACATTTCAGTATCAGAACTGATCCCATAGAAATGTTCCTGAACATTCAACAAATCTACAATGATGATGTTAAATATGTAAGAATTCCACACTTGCTATAAATTCCACATGCAATAACTTTATAATAAACATGTCATAAATAGAGTTCCTTTGTGCTGATGTTAAATCCAGATGAAAGCTGCTGTGTGTGTTTGTGTTACACAATGAATCTTTCTGGAATCTGCTCCATTTGTATTTGCTGCAGTTCCACATGCTGAAGGTTTGAACTATAAAGTAATAAGACTTGTGTGAAAAATGATGTTTCCCAGATAAATGATGGTGTGGAACATGTTTGTTTTGTCTCTGCACTGAAACTGATGTCAGATAATAAAGTTCTCAATGAAAATCAGTCATGAAGTCAGACTTTATTAGACTTAATGACTCTGTAAGATCAGTCAGTTCCACAAAGTTCCACAAAGAGTTCTGATGTGTGTATGATGTGTGTGTGTTTCTCCTCTCCAGCGGGTCTCGTGGTGAAGCCGTCCGTGTCTCTGCTCCCTCCGTCCCCTCTGCAGCTGTCTGAGGGATTGTCCTCGCTGCTCTGCCTGCTGTCTGGCTACTCTCCACAGGGGGCGCTGGTGAGCTGGACAGTGGACGGCTCAGTGGTGAAGACCGGCGTTCTGAACAGCGCAGAAGAAGAGAAGAACGGCCGTTACAGCCTCAGCAGCACCCTGACCCTCAGCAAAGACCTCTGGGAAAAGGGGGAGGAGTTTATCTGTAAGGTCTCCCATAACAACGTGGATCATCCAGTCACGTTCAGAAAGAGTCAGTGTTAAGGTGAATAGATCCAAGCTAGAGTTTAACATAGAGCTGCTTCTGATCATCTACAATAGAGTTTCAATTCTACACAACGCTGCATTTCTGTCTTTACTCTGTTCACTGTCCTGTTGCTCTTCCTGTAGTTTTTGCTGAAATAAAGCTGAGTTTTGGACGTTGTGTGTTTCTTTTATTGGAGTTAATAGTGATGATCAGTGTGATGAGAGAGTGGGATTAGCTGCAGATTCAGTGTGTGTGTTGTGCTTCAGTGAGTTTGACTGAAGGAAGTTGAACATCTGGTGAAGTTTCTGTTCTATTCTGGGAGAAATGAAACTATTCACAGTCACGTTCATGTAAATCTCATTTACATCTCACTGATCTCTGTAATGTGAGAATTCATATCTTGCCTATTTTTAAGTTTATTTTCAAGTAAATTAATAATCCTAAACCTAAACAACAACAATTTCACAGATCATGAGTTCAGATGCTCCCTGAAATGACAAAACCATGAGGATAAACCTGAAACTACAGCAGCTCTACAGCAAATCTAAAACAGTAAAAAAGCAACATTTAGCATCTATAGCAGGACTCCAGCTCATGAGTCGTCTCAGGAGAGTCTAAGTCACGACTCTCTTCACTCAGAGTGAAACTTTCTGATTGAGCAGCTCCATCTCTCCACCCTTCACCCTGTTCTGTGAAATGTCTTTTCTTATAACAGTGATACCTACAAATTATTTTCTAGTCAATAAAACATATACAATTATTATTATTGTTTATTGGTTCATTTAGGATGCAGTTTACAAATGTTTTAAAATTCCTGCTTATTTATAATGAGTTAATAAGGGAAGAATTTGCTGGAACAGTGTGTGTGATTATTGCACTATAACTAGAGATGCTAAAGAAAAAGCTAAACCGGGAGACTCTGTGCTTTGAAGTAGGTCACGTTTGTTTGTACTCAAATAAACAAATGTTCTTTATTAAAATAAAGAAATAAAATTTAGGCTTCTGAAACTTCCAGCTTTTCAATATGTGTTTCATTCAATTAGATTTTCGAGGCGGAAGCCGAAATACAGCTCACACACAAGCACACACACACACGCGTGCACGCGCGCACTCGGCAGTCTTCAGGTTGAGAGAGTCCGAGGTGCGCTTGGGGGGAAGCGTAGCTGATCCGAGATGCGCGGGGAGGAGAAGCTCAGCCGGTACAGGATGGCGGAGTCCGAATGGAACGGAGAGCACAGCATCCTGTGAGTGGAGTCCAAATGGAATGGAAAGCAAGGAGTCCTGCGTGAAACATAGAACCAATACATTCAATAAAGAACAAGGGAGGGAATGAGAGTGAGGAGCTTATGTAGAAGTGGGGTGGAGTGATGATGAGCCCCAGGTGTGCATAGTTAAGCCTGGAGCTCCAGAGAGAGCGGAGGCATGAGTGACAACGAGCTCCATGTGTGCGTGGTTAAGCCTGGAGCTCCAGGGAGAGCGGAGGCATGAGACCACAAAAGTGGGCGTGGCACGTGGATCCCTGACATTATCATTTATATCTAGTTGATTATGTAGTCTGGTGTTACCACAAATCACTGATCAGTATAGTACAAACTGAAGGCTCATGAATGGATGGAGCATAGAGCACAACATCTGGGACCTTCTGATTTCTTACTATCTCTGACTTAGCAAGTTATAACAAAGGGACTAAATCAACTATTCTTTATGCATTAGCAAGCACTGAGCAGCTATTTAAAGAACATTAGTTAGCAGTTATATCCTCTGACTAAGATTCAGACTGGCCAAATTGCCTCCGTGAGCAGGTATAGTTGGCAAAGCTCCAGACTCTAAGCTTCTTTAATATGACAGAAGAAATACAACTAATAAGGTGATCAGCTTAAATGATATATATTCAAGTTAAATCTTTATTACAAATTGGAGTCAGATTAGAAGTTCAATTAGATTCATGTAACAAATTGCAATCTATTTTAGTATTTATTACAGCAGAGTAAGAAAGACTTACACGCAGCACACCTTCACCCACACCAGTGGATTCTGTCGTTGGGCCATTGGGTGGGCAACCTACACTGTAATGATTGGACATTCTGTGACGTGTTCCTTTTGAGTCTGGTTCCTCTCATGGTTTCTTCCTCATACCATCTCAGGGAGCTTTTTCTTGCCACAGTTGCCACTGACTCACTCTTTAGGGCTAAACATACAATTCTAAGGAACAAATTTATAGACACTAAATGTATACATTCTTTGACACATCTTTAATAACGTCTTATACCTCTAAAGCTGCTTTAAAACTATTTCCATTGTTAAAAATGCTCTACAAATAAAAATGAATTGAATTATGTAAAAATCAGCACTAGACTACCCATTAGACTATCTGTACCAATTACCCATCAGCCCCTGCACACATCACATAATAGCCACGTCCCTAATGACAGACATTTTTTCCTTGTTGCCCCGTAATAACACGTTTATTTACATTTGAGTTTCTGTGTGTGTTAAGTTTTTGATGATGTTTTTATCTTCATGTATTTTTATTTGTATTTAACTTTTTCAGTTTCTGGTCTTTGTGTAATAATCATTTTTTTTTGTTTTCTTAGTTTTGGTTGTTTTGGCATCGTCTTTCAATGCTGCTGTGCCTCTCTGTCCTGTGGAGGATGTAGTTGTGGTAGCTCCATGACCTCTGAGAACATCACCTTGCCTACATTTACATTTAAATTTATGGCATTTGGCAGATGCCTTCATCCCAAGGGACTTAGAATTATCACATTCATAACCCTGAGCAGATACGGGGATAAGGGCCTTGCTCAGGGGCCCAGAAGTGGCAAACTGGTGTGGCTATGACTTGAAATCATGACCTTCAGAGACAAAGTCGAATGCCTTAAACACTAAGCTACCAGCTCCTGCTCTTTGACCTGTTGAGGACATTACCTTGTCTCTCAGCCAGGTGAGGATGTTGTTCTTATTCCATGTCTAACTCAGGATGTTGCCATGCCTCACTGTCCAGCTGAGGACGTGGCTCTCCCTTGTTGTGCACGACACCTTGTCTCTCTGCAACGCAGTGTGTCAGATCCTGGCCTTGGCATGCATGTTGCTGTCTGCTTGGATGAGAGCATTCCTGTGCTGCCTGAAACTTTGTTCCACAAACAGGAAGCAGAGGAAATCTTCTGTAGCCACCCAGGACCCCCCAAGATGAGGATGGGTTCCCTCTTGAGTTTGGTTTCTTTCAAGGTTTCTTTCTTATGCCATCTCAGGGAGATTTCCCTTCATTTCCTTTCTCCATTAGAGACAAACTTACACTTATAAAGAACAAACGTATTCATTTTTTCCTACCACATTATCTGTGTAAAGCTGCTTTGAGACAATGTCCATTTTTAAAAGCGCAATACAAATAAACATGAATTGACTATAAGATGGGACATTTGCGAGTCAAGACTTAAACACTAAAGGGAGGAGGATTGTAAAGATGTTAAAATCAGCACTAGACTGCATTAGATATCAGCCCCTGCACATATCAAATGACAGCCTCATGTCACTGTTCATTCACATCCCAAAATATCAAACCAAACTCTCAAAGTTTACGTTTCTGTGTGTCTTTGTTAAGCTTTTATTAATGTTTTCATATTCATGTTATTTTATCTGTATTTCAACTGTTTCTGATTTTTGTATTGCATCCATAATTTTTTTCATATGATATTGAAATATCCTTCATGAACTTCATGGTTAATCAGCTGAGAGAATTCTGGGTAACTGATCAACCCTGTGTTTTGTTGCAAAGATGATGAACAGTCGCATTAAATGATCTGTTTGCATGTTTAAAACTAGATGAAATCCAAAACTAATCCTGAGATACTTGCTGGATCAGGAATTTAGATCTTGTCCAGGTTCCTGTGTGTTCAGACAATATCTACACTGGTCCTGCAGCTGATAATAACAATCTCTTCTGAAGAAACACACAGAGACTAAGGGAGAATGAGAGACGACTCTCAGTGTCTCAGCAGTAGAATTAGTACTTTATGGTTTTATCTGACTGCATTATGTGGTCATTAGTGTCACTGTGACATGCAGAAAAAATAAAGTGTGTTTTCTCTCATCCACAGTGTGTGTGATTGTGTGTATCACATCCTCTCCCTCAGCACCTGCAGTCTCTCCCAGCTGCAGCAGTGCTTCTCTGTACACTCTCACTGACCGAGGTTTTTGTACGATGCTCTAACACTGTGTGAACACATCACCACTATGGTAACTCTGACAGTAGTAATCTCCTGCATCTTCAGTCTGGACTCCACTGATGGTCAGAGTGAAGTCAGTATTCGATCCACTGCCTCTGAAACGAGCTGGAGTTCCTGTGTATAAGCTTGTAGCGTAATAGATCAGGAGTTTAGGAGCTTCTCCAGGTTTCTGCAGGTACCAGTGCAGGTAGTTACCACTATACACTCTGCTACTGGTTTTACAGTTGATGGTGACTGTGTTTCCTGGAACAACAGTTTGCACTGAAGGAGTCTGAGTCACAGTCACCTGACCTCTGGATCCTGTAGAGAAACATAGATTGTGTTTGTATGCTGTAAAGTGGTGTAGAATTAGTATAAAATGAAGTGTGTGAGGCTGTGAGTTGATGTTAAACTCTCACCTTGAGTCCAGAGGGCCAGTGTGCAGATGAAGACGCTGATCAAAGTCATGGTTGCTGTGGGTGAAGTTGCTGAGCAGCAGCTCTCAGTCATGAAGTGTTCAAGTCACAGGACTATAAACACTCACAGAGCACTGAAGCATGGACTGCTAATGCAAAGTGTGTGTGTGTGTGTGTGTGTGTGTGTGTGTGTGTGTGTGTGTGTCTGTGTGTGTGTGTGTGTGTCTGTGTGTCTGTGTGTGTGTGTGTGTGTGTGTGTGTGTCTGTGTGTGTGTGTGTGTGTGTGTGTGTGTGTGTCTGTGTGTGTGTGTGTGTGTGTGTGTGTGTGTGTCTGTGTGTGTGTGTGTGTGTGTGTGTGTGTGTGTGTACTGCAGTGTGATGGAGGTTTTTGTACGACGGTTTCATTAGAATGTATCACTGTGGTACACTTTTGGTGGAGGCTCCAAACTCATGGTGAACAGTAAGTGTGTTTTCTTCTTTTTAATATAAAAGACATTTATTTTATTATTAATTACATGAATAAATAAACTTCACCTGAAGGAATGATTTATATTTATAATTGTGTGATTGATATTTATTGTGTATTATTATGCTGTGATGAGGAAAACATTTCAGTATCAGAACTGATCCCATAGAAATGTTCCTGAACATTCAACAAATCTACAATGATGATGTTAAATATGTAAGAATTCCACACTTGCTATAAATTCCACATGCAATAACTCTATAATAAACATGTCATAAATAGAGTTCCTTTGTGCTGAAGGTTTGAACTATAAAGTAATAAGACTTGTGAAAAATGATGTTTCCCAGATAAATGATGGTGTGGAACATGTTTGTTTTGTCTCTGCACTGAAACTGATGTCAGATAATAAAGTTCTCAATGAAAATCAGTCATGAAGTCAGACTTTATTAGACTTAATGACTCTGTAAGATCAGTCAGTTCCACAAAGTTCCACAAATAGTTCTGATGTGTGTATGATGTGTGTGTGTTTCTCCTCTCCAGCGGGTCTCGTGGTGAAGCCGTCCGTGTCTCTGCTCCCTCCGTCCCCTCTGCAGCTGTCTGAGGGATCGTCCTCGCTGCTCTGCCTGCTGTCTGGCTACTCTCCACAGGGGGCGCTGGTGAGCTGGACAGTGGACGGCTCAGTGGTGAAGACCGGCGTTCTGAACAGCGCAGAAGAAGAGAAGAACGGCCGTTACAGCCTCAGCAGCACCCTGACCCTCAGCAAAGACCTCTGGGAAAAGGGGGAGGAGTTTATCTGTAAGGTCTCCCATAACAACATGGATCATCCAGTCACGTTCAGAAAGAGTCAGTGTTAAGGCGAATAGATCCAAGCTAGAGTTTAACATAGAGCTGCTTCTGATCCATCTACAATAGAGTTTCAATTCTACACAACGCTGCATTTCTGTCTTTACTCTGTTCACTGTCCTGTTGCTCTTCCTGTAGTTTTTGCTGAAATAAAGCTGAGTTTTGGACGTTGTGTGTTTCTTTTATTGGAGTTAATAGTGATGATCAGTGTGATGAGAGAGTGGGATTAGCTGCAGATTCAGTGTGTGTGTTGTGCTTCAGTGAGTTTGACTGAAGGAAGTTGAACATCTGGTGAAGTTTCTGTTCTATTCTGGGAGAAATGAAACTATTCACATTCATGTTCATGTAAATATTCATTACACCTCTGTTACCACTTTTGGTTCTCTGCAAAATGAGAATTTAAATGTTGCCACTTACAAGTAAAAGAATAATTTAAAGCCTCAAAATCAACCACAAGGTTAAAGTGCATGATGATACCATTTGTATATAATTATACCCCAGCCCCGTCTAAATGTCAGAAGATGCAGTGTCACAGTTATTTATAATAATCAATGAAAAAAAAAAAACATATGTAGCTTCCAAAAAATGTCCAGTCAGTCATTTGTATTAATTATTATTTTTAATTTCCAGGGTCCCATTCTGAGGATTTGTATTGTTCTGTTTCAGTGTGGTGGTGTTTATAGTTCCGAGTTTGATTCCCCCTAGTGGAAAAACAGAGAATAGACTCTCCTCTAAAAAATTTGTAATTCAATTGATGTCCATGAAACAATTTAGACTTCATAATGTGGACTTTAAATGGTTGACACTGTGGTCCTAATTCTAAAATTATACAAATTCGACAATCCCAGTAGATCTTTATATAGAGAGAAAAGAAACAAACTTTGTCTTATGATGATTTACAGCCCAGTACAAACTGCACACTGAGAATATAAAAAGTACAAAAAACTACACAAAACAGCTCTTACGAGGCCAAATTCCTGTTCTACAGAAGAGAATACACTCACAAATACATCAGGAGTAAAATGCAGAATGATTTATTTGAAAGACAAGAATGAAATGTATCAGTTACAGTGTAAAATCTTAACACCTGTGACTAGTATTGTTAAGTAATTTCTGTAAAACACTCTGTTTGAATAAAATACATTATGATGTGATGCTTATCCAAATACTTTGGTCTTCTTCTTTATTATTTTATTCCTCTGCATATCTTTTGGATGACATTCCCGTGACATGTTCATGTAAATCTCATTTACACCTCACTGATCTCTGTAAAGCGAAATTTTAAATGTAGGCTATTTAAAAAGATGTTTTAGAATAATTTTTTAATAGAAGAAGATTAAATAGCATGAAGCCAATTACAATTTAAAATGGCACGATGGTGATACTGAATAAACAGCAGCTTTAAATTAAGAATAACAGTGAAAAAAACAACCGAGAATTAATGTCTATAGTATCTACAGTGAGGATTCTCTTAACTCAGCGATATAACTCTGATTGTAATCGAATAGCTCCATCCCTCTACACTTCACCCTCTTCTCTTCATTTTCTATTTTTGTAACAGATTGTTTTATATTCTTATTTAAAGAAAGACTGGGTTTGAGAAATGTGCTACATAAAAACAAAAACAGTTTTATTTTTCATCCGTTTTTTTTTTATTGTATAATGGTTTATTTTGGTCCCATTTCAGAGGTAAATCTCTGCTTTATAATTAGTAGATGATTGAACAATTGGAGTGTGGAAAGTGAATGGACATTTATATATGCAGCACTCAGGTGAAAACAATAGGAATCTAATTATGGACACAGTAACACAATGGTGACATCTGGTGGGGAAAAAACCGGGAAACCCATGAAAAGAGAAACAAAAATGGCAGAAACATTACATGATCACTGGGGTCCCTTACAAACCAAAAAGAAAAAAAACACCTTTTTCATCTGATTAAGTGGATGAATAATTTATGACCCAGTTTCAGAGTTATGTTATGTCTTTTTACCTGTAGTGTCTGGTGTTATTTCGTGTGCTTCATGTAATTCACTGTGGTTGAAAAAAAAAAATGTTATCCTCTGCTGTGATATAAAGGTGCATTTACACATTTTACACATTACTTTGGGTGTTCCTGTACACCCCAGAACTCTGCACCTTCCATTCTTTCACATATTATTGGCCAATGTGAGGAACTGTCTAAGTGGACATCCTGGTTAGAAACAGAAGCCGTGTTCTCCGGCTATCTTCACTTCTCCTCATACTGTTAAGAATCCCATTGCTGGTTCTTCCCCTCTTACACCCACCTTTTTTTTTTGAACAGACTATATGCTATTTGTGACTTAAAGGCATACAGATGCATCTTGTCAGCTCTCATCATTAAATTATCAGCACAATCTCATCTGTAGATCAGCCAACATGTCACCACTGCCATATCAATCTAATGAATGACTAGATGGTGATGGTGAGACATTTTGATCTGATGTTAGTGCGATATAAAGCAATCAATACATTCAACAAGTCAACACCATGTGCTGATTGTAAGTGGATCCTGCTGCAGGACTGCAGGGCTCTTGCCTTCCATAGAACACCTTAGTAATTTTTTCTGGAAAAATGTGTTAAAAGAAGTAAAATTAACCATGTGATAATATGTGATGACATCAAAACACATTGTCAGCAAAAATATCCTTTAAAAACATGCATTTATACATTCACACATTTTTTATTTTGTCAGAGAACCACTTGCTCAGCCTCTCCTTTCAACTAATCACCCACACCTGTTCCCAATCTACACTTTCCTTTATAAGGCCTCTGTTTCCCCTCACTCACCGTCTGATCTACAGGTTACTCGATAGATCTTTACTTCGCTCTGGCCTCTACCAGCAGGGATTTACCACCCACTTCTAGTAGCCCGATGGCTCCTCCGGCTTTGTATTCCAGAGAAGCAGCCGAGTGCAACGGCTTCCTCCTGCAAGTCAACTTATATATGGAGATGCAGCCTCACATGTTCCCCACTGACCGATCCAAGGTAGCGTTTCTGATATCTCTGTTAACTAAGAAGGCTCTTTTAAGGGCGAGAGCCATATGGAGTGCCAATAGTGCCATAACCAACTCATATACGCTCTTCACTCACCACTTCGCGGAGGTGTACTGCACCGCCACTGGGGCCCTCACCACGGCAGAACTCTTCAGTCTGCACCAAGGGTCCTCCCCACTGACCGAGAACAGTCTCCGCTTTCACACCCTAGCTGCCAGTAGCGGCTGAAACAAAACTGCTCTCCTGGGCGCATACTGTCAAGGGCTGAATCCAGACATCAAGCTGGCCATAACCATCTATGACAACGCACTGGAACTCAAAGCATTCATCCAGCAATCCATCCGCATCTCCCAGCAGCTGGCTGCCTGTTGTTCTCTGGAGATGGAACTGATGGCACACACTGCCGTTTCTCCCATCCCGGAACGCAAACCAATGCAAGTCGGATCCCAACAGCTAACGAGAAGAAAAAGAGAGAGTGTCGCCTCGCGTAGGGGCCGTGCCTGTATTGTGGTGATCACGGACACTTAATTCCCCAATGTCCTGCCCGACCTCTGTGCCCGACGGTGAGTACAGTCGACTTCACCTCTGAGACCACCCAATTATCAAAACATCTGGTCACGCTCATAACCACCACGATCTCCCTTTTGGTTTAGGCCCTTGTAGATTCTGGCTCCGTGGGCAAATTAATTTTCCAAGAGTGTCTAGAGCGCCTTCAGCTGGGCCAGGAGAGAGGACAGTATTGGACGGATTGGTCTCGGACTGTTCAGGCGTATCACATTTTTTCCATTACAAAACGAAGCCCTTGCTAATGCGAAGTCAACGCAAAGTTGATCAAATCACTCAGTTGAGCAGAATCATTTCAGTTTCTCATCATTTTATGATCTGGATGTGTTTTGGAACACGATCAAAGAATTTGCATAAGTAGACACTTTGGGGAAATTTGGCTCTTAAAAAACTCACAATAATCTGCACTGATCTGTAAAGCGTGAGCTTCTTTAAGAGACAAGAGCAAATCAGCCACAGGTAGAGGAAATGCCCTTTTACTCTTCATTCACAATGTAAAAAACTCATATAAAAGACAGGAACATGAGCAAACACTGATGTAGACCAAATACAAATGCAGATTTGGTTAAAGTATGTAAAAATAATTAAACATATATGAGTAGTTATAACAATACATTACATACTGTTTGTCACTCCTATGAAAGGGACGTCACAGACAGAATCCATTTACATCAGAAGGATGAACTCAGTAACTCAGACCAGCAAAGAAAGAGGTGAAAACTGTAGACGTCACTGGGGGACTTTTTTTTACTTGTCTTTTACTTGTCAGTCTCAGCTCTTATAATGAGTTTATTTAGTGAATATTAATGTTTTTATAATAAAATATTAACTTTATAATAATGTTCTATAATAATCATAAAGAAATCTTGAGTAAATTATATTTAAAACAAAATATAAATATAATAAATATTTCCATAAGTCTGTAAAATGGGATGAAGATAATTATTGTGCAGTAAATCAGAAAGATCAGGAAATGTTTGTAAATCTACAGATGTGAAAGATGGACTCCTGTTACAGATGTGTTACAGATGGAGCGAAGACCAAAACACAAACGAAGAAAACTAAAGAAACAAAATATAAATCCAAAACAAAAAAAGGCAGAGCAAAAGTTCAAAACACTGGAAACTAAAATCTGGCCAGAGAAAAACAAAATATAAACAGAGTCCTTATTGGAGAAATGCAAAACAAAGGATATAATCGATGAGAAATTACAAACTACAAAGATGGACTTTGAACCAAGAACACAAAAAGCTGGAGACAACAGCAACACTCACAAGGGTAAAAGCAGATGATAAAATAACAAACTTAAACAGAATTGAAGGAAAACATAGCAAATAAACACATATAAATAAAGAACATAATGAATCTGAGCATGAGGCAAAATAAAATAATGAACGAACAGAACAAACATAAAGACAGATGTGAGACAGTGAGTGGTGTAAGAGGCGGATCATCCGTCTCCATTCCACCCTGTCCTCTACATCTGCCTCTTTCACACCAACTACCTGCATGTCTTCTCTCACCACATCCATAAACCTCCTGCTCCTCATTTCTAATCATGTCCATCCTCATCACTCCCAACGAAAACCTTAACATCTTCAGCTCTGCTACCTCCAGCTCCACCTCCTCATCACAGTCCTATAAACTTTCCCTTTCATTCTTGCAGATACTCTTCTATCACAAATCAGTAAGAGGTAAAACTTGTATAAGTGCTAATTACTGACACTGTGATTCAGGTCTGAGTGATCAGAAATCTGAGACTGAGTAGTCTGAGGGTGCAGTGGCTGCTGGGAAATGTAGACTATATTAATAATACTGATGGAGCGTCCCCTTTATTGTGTAGACCAAGAAGTAGAGTAACATATTTATTCAAACCAGGAAGTAGAACAATGTTCTTAGCCAGAGCAGGTACAGGAACATTGTCCTCAGAAGATAAACATGAGACAATGAGTCCTGTGAAAGGGGAGAATTATTTTGAAGTTCTTGATCCTCTAATCGTACACACGGCTATGTAACAGATCATCCCCTGCAATTTCACAACTTTTTCTTGGCCAATGTCTGATTCTGCTCTGTCTGCAAATCATCCTTTGTTTTGTTTATACCTCGTCTAGAAACGTCTTACTTCTTCTAGCTTTACCAAACCAGGGCTTTAGTTTTAACACACCAGCTCTTTTCTTCAAATGTTTTTCCTTTTTCTTAACTTTTCTTACAATCTTCTCTGTTCTCAAAAACATTTCTTGCATACCATAGTCCCTCTTTATATGGAATTCCTGTCTTTTCTCTCATCCTGCCTCCATCTTAAGCTCATGCTCTCATAGAAACCTCGTGTGTTTTGGGTATTGGATCTTTCATACAATTCTCACAACTTTCCTACGTTCTTTATTATCTGATGATGTGTTGTGACTATTACACTATTACTCTTTTCATTTTTATATCTTTCATATTTTTTTTTTTTTACATAATTTTTCCCTTAGGTTTCTGCTTGTGCTTTGAATATATATGCATAAATGCTGTTTAAATGTAGTTAATACATGTTTCCTGCATGCTGGTGATCGTCAGCTCTCCTATATGACTACGGCGCAAATTCTCTTCCTGGAGCGACTTACTGGTCCTCAGATACCTCGCTATTTTCCACCTCGAACAATTCCTCCGGTTTCTCCATTTCATACACACAACTCCTCTACTTAAACTGATCTCGAGCTTTACTCTAAACATGACTATTGATTCTTTGTGAACTCACGTTATACTGAGATCTCTGCAAAGCTGAGTATTATACTATATTAATGCTGAATAATGGTTACATGTATTAAGCTTGGATTTAAACTAATATAAGCAATGTTATGTTATCTGAAGCATATTGCTAAATGATATTATATGTTACTAGATTCTACTACTGATAGCTGAAGACCTGAGATTAATTACATGGGTGAACTTTATGCACTCTATTATGCAGGATGAGGAAGATGTCATGCGGTTGTTCTGTAAATTCTGTAAAGCTGCTTTGAGACAATGTCCATTGTGAAAATCACTACAGAAATAAACTTGAACTTCAAAAACCCATGACCAAGAAATCTCAAGGTGCAGTGGCTGCTGGGAAATGTGGTCTCTGCCCATAATCCTGAAGAATATTAAACAAACATGTTAAACAAAGTCTTGGCACCACAATTTGACAGAATGATCACATCACAAACTAAAGAAACTATTGGATTTACTGAAAATCTCTTGATTACTAATGCAGTTGAAGGTTGAAGTCTCCAGTTCAGGACGTTGCAGACACATTTTTGGTTAGAACATCAACAACATCAGGGATCATTTGGATGTAATGTATATAAGAATGACAGATTTAATGTTCTGGCCAGTGCGAGAAAAAATAACGTTCACACACAAGTGTATTTTTCTCTCCCACTAGTGATAAAGGAGAATTTAAAATCTCCATCATTGCACTGGATGTTCTGTAACGTTCATCATGAAGTACATTTTACACTCGAGTGATTCAGGATCAGTTGAGTTTTACCAACATGTTCTTTAAAGTAGCACAGACTAACAGAGGTTTAAGATGAACGTGATCTACATGTGATACGAGTGGATTTGCTTTTGCCTTCTGGTTCTATTGTCATGTGATTGTGTTCTTACAGTCTCCATTTGAGCCCAGAGTCACAGAGAAGGAACCTTCAGAGGATGTGTGATGGTGGTCTGGAGAGAAGGACATCAAGACCAGTGGAGTAGAGAAGAAAGTTTTTAACATTTAATTAATTTCTATAATTTCTGATTTGAGAGCTGTGTGTCTGCATCTGTGTATGTGTGTGTGTATTTATGTATTAGTGTGTTAGTGTGTTGTGTTTTCTCTCATCCACAGTGTGTGTGATTGTGTGTATCACATCCTCCCCCTCAGCACCTGCAGTCTCTCCCAGCTGCAGCAGTGCTTCTCTGTACACTCTCACTGACCGAGGTTTTTGTACGATGCTCTAACACTGTGTGAACACATAGCTACTACTGATCTCATGTAAACTCTGACAGTAGTAATCTCCTGCATCTTCAGTCTGGACTCCACTGATGGTCAGAGTGAAGTCAGTGTCAGATCCACTGCCACTGAAACGATCTGGAATTCCTGATTCTAATTCAGTAGCATCATGGATGAGAAGTTTAGGAGCTTCTCCGAGTTTCTGCAGGTACCAGTGCAGTGTATCACCACTATACACACTGCTACTGGTTTTACAGTTGATGGTGACTGTGTTTCCTGGAACAACAGTTTGCACTGAAGGAGTCTGAGTCACAGTCACCTGACCTCTGGATCCTGTAGAGAAACATAGATTGTGTTTGTATGTGTAAAGTGATGTAGAATTAGTATGAAATGAAGTGTGTGAGGCTGTGAGTTGATGTTAAACTCTCACCTTGAGTCCAGAGGGCCAGTGTGCAGATGAAGACGCTGATCAAAGTCATGGTTGCTGTGGGTGAAGTTGCTGATCAGCAGCTCTCAGTCATGAAGTGTTCAAGTCACAGGACTATAAACACTCACAGAGCACTGAAGCATGGACATGGGATTAGCTGCAGATTCAGTGTGTGTGTTGTGCTTCAGTGAGTTTGACTGAAGGAAGTTGAACATCTGGTGAAGTTTCTGTTCTATTCTGAGAGAAATGAAACTATTCACAGTCATGTTCATGTAAATATTAATTACACCTCTGTTACCACTTTTGGTTCTCTGCAAAATGAGAATTTAAATGTAGACCATTTACGAGTAAAATAATAATCTAAAAAAAAAAATTTCTTTCGGCTTCTCCCATTAGGGGTCGCCACAGCGGACCATCCGCATGTTGGATTTGGTACATGTTTTTATGCTGGATGCCCTTCCTAACGCAACTCTCCCCATTTATCCGGGCTTGGGACCGGCACTAAGGCTTGTGCAACCCTATTGGCTAGGGTTGGTTTCCTGACCGGGGATTAAACCCGGGCCACAGTGCTTGAAACGCCATTTTCTAACCACTAGACCACCAGGGAACCTAAGTAAAGTAATAATCTAAAGCCTCAAAAAACAACCACAAGGTTAAGGAGCGTGATTATAACAAATGGTATGTGATTTGAAAAATACATAATACATTCCCCCAAAATAATTCATAATTCAATTATTGTTCATGAAACAGTTTTTTTATTTATAATGTGGACTTCATAAAAAAAGGAACATGAGCAAACAATAACCCAGATAGCAAATTTTTTCTGGGCCAGAAAGGGCTGAGTTCAGGCTGTTCTTTTGGCTCACATACCACCACGGTTTACGGTCCTTAATTGGCTCTAAAGCTGCATGCCTGAAGTAATCCAGACTTTAGCCAAAAGCAGACCATAACTCAGCCACAACCCATTCACACCTCCAGAAATCAGCCACAGCTGTCCCGCTACAAAGCCTGAATTTCCAAATTGACCAGATTTACCCCAGAACCCACCCACAACTTATCCAGAAGCCCACCAAAAAAAGCCATAACTGTACCAAAATGATTTAACTATGTAAAATGTGTATATTCGAAAAGCACAACCACACAAATGCAAATTAACATGTTTATTGTAACTGTTGTTTTAAAAAAAAAACATGGTTATAAATTATACCAAAGCAATCAAATCAAAATACAAGAACACCACAGAGCAAAGAAAAACTACATTATAAACAAAATTAAACCAATAGTACAATTAAAAACAAATGTAAAAGTTTGTGCATAAATTAAAAGAAACCAAACAAAAGCTAGTTATGAAAGACCAAAAAGATTTTAATACCGTGAAAGGCAAATATGAAAAATGACAAAAGAAATGTGAAAACAAATGGTGAAACAAAATTAACTTGTGCATAAATGGTGTAAAATAACCCAAATGAATGCTGGTTAAAAAATAAATGTACAAAGTGTAAAGAAAATATGAATAAAACTTAAAACAGCCACAAATAAAATGGAAATAGTCACACAAACAAAAACAAACCAGTAGTGCAATTTAAAACTAATGTAAAAGTTGTGCATAAATGAAGTAAAATAAACCTACAACCAGCATTCATTTGTTGAAGATAAATTAAATAAAGTAAATCTACAAATGTGCAAATAAAGTAAATGAATAAACGCAAAGCAACAAAGTCACAATAAAAATAAGACAAAATTTAAACCAACCAAGCAACAGTGCAATTTAAAACAAAATGTAAATGTTGTGCATAAATGCAGTTATGCTGGTTGTAAGAGACAAATTAAATGAATGAAATCTACATAAAGTGAATAAATAAACATTAAATTAGGCAAACAAAAGCTGGTTGTAAACAGAAAAGGGGTAAGGCAATGGTTTGATTAAAATCTTTGCAATGGTGTTCTTTTTTTCCTGCCGCCCTCCCGATCACCAGCCAGATAAAACCACCGCCTAATAACCTTTTCGACTTCTAGCTCTGTTGTCTGAGAGCATGCAGGGTTTCGTCTCACAGGGTCTAAAATAGAAGCATACAGACACAAGGTTAAATACATTTACATTATTGCTTTCTGCCCCTATGTTTTATGTATTTAGATTACATGACACAAAGATTCTTAACATTCCTCCATGTGAAAGTCATGAAAACAAAAGCTGCAAGACGACATATAAAACTACTTACCAATCACAACGTTTTTCAGTTCAAGACCTTGGAATGGTGTTTTTCCATTTGCGCCTTTCCAGTTCATTGTTATTGCAAAGTCATTTTTTATTGTCTGTTTCATTATACGCCAAATTGTGTCCTTAGCGTCCACCCCACCAAGCAATCCAAGTTCAATTACCTGAAATGTTAAAACATGCTTTAGTGTTTGAACACTTGTGATTCAACTGATAAATTCAAAGTATTTTTTCTGTTAGATTGCATTGCGTTGATCACACACACACTACAACAGAAATTAGAACCAGGTTTGTAAGGGATAACAGCAGACAACAGTGCATAACTTTTACTGTTACCTACCACTTTCCGTCTTGTTTCAGGACTGGATCGAAGATTACTTTCAAGGGAAGTTAGGGACCTTAAATCTTCCACTGGAAAAAGGGAGGGACTTATTTCGTTTTCCTCTGTGATCTCCCTTACATTGTTGGATTTCAGGTCTTGAATCATCCTTAAAATGTGTCTTTGCTGCTCCATAACGACTTCAAGCTTGGTTAACACATCATGAAGAAGTGCTGAAACATTAAACAGTAATTGTAAGGTTATCACTCCATCCCTGCTATGACATAAGCCTTAAACAAACATTGAAAAACGGTTTCCCAGACAGGGTTCAGATTAATCCAGGACTAGGCCCTAGTTATATAAGGACATTTAAAAAATAAATAAAAGAAAACATTTCTACAAACAAACCTTGCAAAAACAATACTGTTGTGGGAGAGACAAAAAAAAAATCTTGAGACAAAACAATGGCACTGATACATGTTAAGATGTCAGTACAAGGCGTTTTAAATTGAAGTGTCTGGAACATGCATTTTATTCTGGGACTAGGATAAGCACTGTCTGGTACACCGCCCTTTGTGTGTGAATTAAATAGAACTTACATTTTTTGAATAGATCATCCATTGAATAGCTTCTTCTGGGTGTTTCACAATGCCACAGAGGTTGTGTTGGCTCCTCGGGAGATTGTAGAGCAACCTCATCCTCACTTTCATGAACATCAGTCTCAAAACTCATATCAATGGCATCTAAAGTTGGCCTCTTTTCAGGCTGACAACTTATTTCTTTTTCTAAAGACTCAAACATCTTATTTACTCTTCTAGCAGCCCTTTTTCGCATGTTACTTCGCTCACTGTATGCCCACATGTTGTCCATTGTGCACTGTAAATGGGAAATGTAGTACTTCTAGCACAGCCACAAATACTGCACGAGAGCCAGAAACTAACTGCACATGAACAATAAACCAATCGTTTACCGTGCAGTAAAATAATTACTCAAATCTTCTTCTTCTTCTTTCGGCTGCTCCCATTAGGGGTCACCACAGCGGATCATCCGTCTCCATACCACCCTGTCCTCTACATCTGCCTCTTTTACACCAACTACCTGCATGTCTTCCCTCACCACATCCATGAACCTCCTTCTTGGCCTTCCTCTTTTCCTCCTACCTGGTGGCTCCATCCTCAGCATTCTTCTACCAATATAATTCATGTCCCTCCTCTGCACATGTCCAAACCATCTCAATCTCGCCTCCCTCACCTTGTCACCAAAACATCCTACATGCGCTGTCCCTCTAATAAACTCATTTCTAATCTTATCCATCCTCGTCACTCCCAACGAAAACCTCAACATCTTCAGCTCTGCTACCTCCAGCTCCACCTCCTGTCTTTTACTCAATGCCACTGTCTCTAAACCATACAACATCGCAGGTCTCACCACAGTCCTATAAACTTTTCCTTTCAATTTTGCAGATACTCTTCTATCACAAATCACTCCTGTCACTCTTCTCCACCCACTCCACCCTGCCTGCACTCTTTTCTTCACTTCTCTAACACACTCTCCATTACTTTGCACTGTTGACCCCAGGTACCTGAATTCCTCCACCTTCTGAAGCTCTTCTCCCTGCAACCGCACCACTCCACTGCCCTCCCTCTCATTCACACACATGTATTCTGTCTTACTCCTACTGAGTTTCATTCCCCTTCTCTCCAGCGCATATCTCCACCTCTCCAGGCTCTTCTCAACCTGCTCCCTACTCTCACAACAAATCACAATATCATCCGCAAACATCATAGTCCAGGGAGACTCCTGTCTGACCTCGTCCGTCAACCTGTCCATCACCACTGCAAACAGGAAAGGGCTCAGGGCCGATCCTTGATGCAGTCCAACCTTCACTCTAAACCAGTCTGTCGTACCTACTGCACACTTCACTGCCGTCACACTGTCCTCATACATGTCCTGCACCACCCTCACATACTTCTCTGACACACCTGACTTCCTCATACAATACCACAACTCCTCTCTTGGCACTCTGTCGTACGCCTTCTCTAAATCCACAAATACACAATGAAATTCCTTCTGTCCTTCTCTATACTTCTCCATCAACATTCTCAAAGCAAATAAGGCATCTGTGGTGCTCTTCCTCGGCATGAAACCATACTGTTGCTCACAGATGGTCACCTCTTCTCTCAGCCTGGCTTCCACTACTCTTTCCCATAGCTTCATGGTGTGACTGATCAACTTAATACCCCTGTAGTTACTGCAGGTCTGCACATCTCCTTTATGCTTAAAGATCGGTACCAGCACACTCCTTCTCCATTCCTCAGGCATCTTCTCACCTTCCAAAATCCTGTTAAACAATCTGGTCAAAAACTCCACTGCCATCTCTCCTAAACATCTCCACGCTTCTACCGGTATGTCATCTGGTCCAACCGACTTTCCACTCTTCATCCTCTTAATCGCTGCTCTCACTTCCTCCTTACTAATCCTATCTACATCCTGCTTCACCAACTCCACATCATCCAACCTTCTCTCTCTCTGATTTTCCTCATTCATCAGCTGCTCAAAATACTCCCTCCACCTTCTCAACACACTCTCCTCACTAGTCAACACATTTCCCTCTCCATCCTTTACTGCTCTAACTTGCAGTACATCCTTTCCACCTCGGTCCCTCTGTCTGGCCAATCGGTACAAATCCTTTTCTCCTTCCTTAGTGTCCAACCTCTCATACAGCTCCTCATATGCCTTTTCCTTAGCTTTCGCCACATCCCTCTTAACCTGCTGCCGCATCTCCTTGTACTCCTGCCTACTTTTCTCATCACTGTCTATCCCACTTCTGTTTTGCCAACCTCTTTCTCCTTATGCTCTCCTGCACTTCCTCATTCCACCACCACGTCTCCTTGTCTTCCATTCTATTTCCAGATGTCAAACCAAGTACTTTTCTAGCTGCCTCCCTCATCACTCCTGCAGTAGTTGCCCAATCATCCAACACCTCCTTAACACCACTGAGCCTCTCTCTGACCTCTTCCCTGAACCTCACACTACACACTTCCTCCTTCAGTTTCCACCATCTTATTCTTCTTTCAGTCCTCACTCTCCTCCTCTTCTTCTTCGCCTCCAGAACCATCCTACAGACCACCATCCGATGCTGTCTAGCTACACTGTCCCCTGCCAACACCTTACAGTCTCCAATCTCCTTCAGGTTGCATCTCCTGCATAGCACATAGTCCACCTGTGTGCACCTTCCTCCACTCTTATACGTCACCCTATGATCCCCCTTCTTCTTAAAATAAGTTTTCACCACTGCCATTTCCATCCTTTTAGCAAAATCTACCACCATCTGCCCTTCCACATTCCTCTCCTTAAAACCATACCTACCCATCACCTCCTCGTCACCTCTGTTCCCTTCACCTACATGCCCATTAAAGTCCGCCCCAATCACCAACCGTTCTTTCCTAGGTACACCATCTACCACTTCATCTAATTCACTCCAGAATCTTTCCTTCTCCTCCATCTCACAGCCAACTTGTGGAGCATAGGCACTGATGACATTTATCATCATCCCTTCAACTTCCACCTTCACGATCATCACCCTATCAGAAACTCTCTTCACCTCCACTACACTCTTACTGTACTCTTCCTTCAGAATCACCCCTACACCATTTCTCTTTCCATCCACACCATGATAAAACAGTTTAAATCCACCTCCAATGTTCCTGGCCTTACTCCCTTTCCACTTGGTCTCCTGAACACACAGCATATCTACCTTTCTCCTCTCCATCATATCAGCTACTTCTCTCCCTTTACCCGTCATAGTACCAACATTTAAAGTACCAACCCGAACCTCCACTCTCCTACACTGCTCCTTTCCCTGCCGTCTCTGTAGACGTCTTCCTCGTCTCCTTTTCCTCCTTCGGCCAACAGTAGCCCAATTTCCACCGGTACCCTGTCGGCTAACGATACCTGTGGCGGTCGTTGTTAACCCGGGCCTCGACCGATCCGGTATGAAATTCTCATTTGTGATCCGCATATTTGATTTGGCACATGTTTTACGCTGGATGCCCTTCCTAACGCAACCCTCCCCATTTACCCGGGCTTGGGACCGGCACTAAGAATGCACTGGCTTGTGCCTCCCTAATGGCTGGGTTAAAATAATTACTCAAATCTCAGAGTAAATTGGGATTTTAAAATGTAACAACTTACCTTGATGTACTAGAAAATACTCCAACACCAATCGAGTGCCGCACTGTAGAAGAATGAATAAAATAAATCTACAGATTAATGGGGATTTTAAAATGCATCAGTTCATAAAGCAGAGGCTAAGTGATACTCTGGCCAAACACAACATTTACTCACCCACATGTCCATGATCATCTTTCAGACAAAGACAGTTTAAACACCCAAAAGTGCATGCATGATGATTTTGTAAGAACAGTATCAGTATTTCAAAATTTATACACGACAATTGGTAGCTTCAGGTAAAGACGCCATCTTGGAACCACGTGATGAGTCCAAGCTGGCAAGTTTAAACACCCAAAAAGTGCATGCATGATTCACAGAAGTAATCTACACGACTCCAATGGGTTAATAAATGTATTCTGTGTGAATCGATGCGGTTTTGTAAGAACAGTATCAGTATTTCAAACTTTATACACGACAATAGGTAGCTTCAGGTAAAGACGCCATCTTGGAATCACGCGATGACCAGTGTATAAAGTTTGAAATATAGATACTTTTCTTACAAAATCGCATTGATTACCCACAAAATACCCCAAATTAACCTATTGAGCCGTGTGGATTACATGTGAAAAATAAATTGAGTTTTTGGGTGTTTAAATCTGGAATGTGTTCCCTGGTTCCAGTTTTCTATCATTATAAAGCTTGGAAGAGTGAGGACATTTACCAAGATAACTCCAAATGTCTTTGTTTGAAAGATGACCATGGACATGTATCTCGGATTGCTTGATGGCGAGTAAATAATGTGGTACACTTTTTTTTTTATATTTATCAGTTTTAAAAGCATCAACTTACCTTAATGTAACGTTAATCCAAAAGTTGGTAGACTCACTCCAAGAACTCCAAAAAACAAACAATTCGCGTCGCGTGATGATCAAACTCTGACTAGCAGTTTGAATATTCCCTCCGTAACGCGTGTGTAAATATAGGTGGCTGGTCGCTACCTACTTCCGGATGAGGTAAAAGTACCGCGAGAGCGAGAAATCATACGTAGAAGTCTAACATCATGTGACGTCATCCGCCTGTGGTGATTGTTGATTTATTTCTTTATTCCAGTAAAAAAGATCATGTTCTGGTTTTCAGGTTTTGTAAGTTCACAGCCAACCTATTTTCAAAGTCTACCCTTTAAATGCATTGCATAATATGGTTTTAAAGAAAAAGAAATGTACAGGTATATTTTATTACAGCCAAAACTGATTTTATAATATTACAAAAGTAGGCTTTACAGGGTTAATTACTTTGTAGTCCTCATTTTAAATAGCCTTTGATGCGTTTCTGCGACAGGAATAAATATTTTAAAGGAATTAAAAACTGCAAGAAAACATTTTATGTTATTAAAACTGGTTGGATAAAATTAACCTTATAATGGTATATACCTATAAAAGAAAATAGAATCCCCACATCTTGTTTTACTGAACAGCATGGATCTTTTTGCTTTTTGGCTAACCAGAACCTACCCATATCTCAGCCGACTATTTACTCTTTTATGGCAGACCAAACTCAAGCCAGGGCTCAACCAAAAAGGGTACCTTTTGCTTTTGGCTGGCTAGACTCATGCCACAACTCCCCCGAAAGCTGTTTCACACAAGGGTGTGAACAAAAGAGAGCCCGAATTAAGCCATAAATGCCCAGTGTAAGCCAGAATTGTGCCAGAATGTTTGCTATCTGGGTAATCGTGTCCAAATAAAAGCAGATTTGATTAATTTAAGTGATATTGACTAAAGCATATACGAGGTCACAAAACTGGTAGCTTTGAGATTCTGGAGTCTGAACCCCTGACATTCTGATCAGTAACTCAGAGTTTTACCCACTGAGCTCCTACTTCCCATTCTGAGTTACTGAGTTCATCCTTCTGATGTAAATGTTTCCTGTCTGACACTGTGTAAAATGTACATCAAATGTCAGAGACAGAAACAGGGACAGATATACTGTCAGAAACATGGGTAGGGACAGAGACAGAAACAGGGACAGATATACTGTCAGAAACATGGGTAGGGACAGAGACAGAAACAGGGACAGATATACTGTCAGAAACATGGGTAGGGACAAAGACAGAAACTGAGACATACTGTCGAAAAGCGTGACTGGAAGGACCCAAATTCAGGACTAAACAGGAACAAGGTGAAAACAAATTCAGGCACTGAAATCCAAGATGGCCGCCGACCGGAAGCGCGCACCGCGTAACCGGAAGTCTGTGCCGCGAGACCGGAAAATCATGACATTAAAACGGAGTGCAATGATTTGTAAATCTCAAAAACTAATTTTTTATTTACAATACAACAAAGATAACATGGAATGTTTAAACTGTGGAAATGTACAATTTTAGGAAAAAAATTTAATTTGGAAAGTGATGGCTGCAACACGTCTCAAAAAAGTTGGGACAGGTCCATGTTTACTGTGATGTACCGTCCCGTCTTTTTTTAAACAACAGTCTCTAAACGTTTTAGGAACTGAGGAAACCAGTTGCTGGAGTTTTGGGAGACGAATATTGTCTCATTCTGGTCTGATAGTGGATTCTAGTGGCTCAGCAGTCCTGGGTCTTTATTGGCGTGTTTTTTGTTTTTAAGATTTCTCACTTGGTGAAAAGTCTAGACTGCAGGGAGGCCAGTTTATCACCCGCAATTTTAATATACGCAGTATGCAGTAAGCATTGTCCTGCTCAAATATGCAAGTCCTTCTCTGAAAAAGATGTTTTTCTTGGTGGAAATATTTGTTGCTCTAAAACCTGTTTATAGCATTCAACACTTTTCCAAATGTACAAGCTGCTCATTCCACAGGCACTAATGATCTCCCATCCATCAGAAATGCAGCATTTGACCTGAGTGCTGATAACAAACCACATTGTTCCTCTCCTCTTTAGTCCAGAGGATGCGGCACCTCTGGTTCCAAATGAAATTTTCCACTTTGTCTTAGTACATTATTAATGAGCTTCGGTCCAGAAAGGATGTATGGTATTTGTTTGTAACACATTTCAGTATTAGCTGTTATTTATTTTTGTTTGTTTTTATTTTTAATTTTATTCTTATTAATTATTGTATCACATTTCACATTCACAATGTTATTTCTTTTTTGTATATTATTTCTTTTTGTTTATTAATTACTTTTTAATATTTGTACCACTCAGTATAACCAAAGAAAGTGTACTCAGTGTATCTACAGTACGTGTTTAACGTGTGCGCATGAGCGAAGTCTCATTCAAGATCAATAGTTCTATTGATAGTTTTATGAGTAGGTTCCTTTTCCAGAGTCTATACGTTTTGTTTCTATTAAATTATTATACTGAGAGAAGCATTGTAAATTTTGGAGATATTGGTGGCAGATAATGTGCCTGTTGTTAAATAAAAAATAAGATGCGGTAACCAATGACAAATAAGAAATTGAGGTGTTACCCAGACACTAAGAAAAGAGTATAAAAGGCCATGTTTGTGCTGTAACTTTGGACACTTCTATGGAACATCTGACTTTGTTTCTGCAGGAATAACGCCTGAAGCTTTGACATTACAACACGAGATTCTGCACTTAGTCTTTTGTTTCTGATTGGAGTCTTTACTTTGATGCTGAATTTGTTTGCGTTTGTTTCAAGTAGCTACGACAGATGTGTCATTTCTGGATCATGTTCACGCATGCCTTCTTCTTTGAATGATAGAGATTTAACCTGCATTTATGGATGATGTGGCAAACTGTGTTTACGATTTTTGGAAGTGCTACTGAGCCCATTCAGTGATTTCCATTACAGAATAAAAACTATTTTAAATAAAGTGACAGCTGAGGGCCAGAAGATCACTAGCATACAATTTTGATTTTCGTCCAGATTTTCAGAAATGTTTGATGATATTATGTACTGTAAATTATATGTTCAAAATCTTTGCAATTTTATGTTGAGGAACATTATTGTGAAATTGTTGCACAATTTGTAGACACAATCTTTAACAGATTGGTGAAGCTCTGCCCATCTTTACTTCTGAGAAGACTCTGCCTCTATTAGATACACAATTTATACCCAATCATCTTGCTGTCAATTAACCTCATTAGATGCAAAATGTTCTTCCAGCTCTTCCTCATCAGAACCAGTGTTGGGCAGTTATCGGTAACGCGTTACTTTTAACATTAACTAATACTGAAACACGTTACTTTTAAAAATAAAGTAACTCAGTTACTGTCACCGCATGGTGCGTTACCCGTTACTTTTATAAATGAATTAATTTCGGCTGAAGTGTAGACTACAGTCTAACCTGTTTACAGCAGCGTTGCATTGTAGGATTGGTGGATGAACCACTGTAAACAGGAAGAAGACGCACTGTAGGATTGGTGGATTACCCTCTGTATACAGGAAGAAGACGCGCTGTGGGCGTGTCTCCGTTTATTCAGGTCTAAGCGGCAGTAATGGCGAGTCGAGACGAGAGCAAGACGAGTTTCTCAAAGTGGAAATATGCTCATTATTTCACTTTAGTTGAGCATAAAGACAAAAACCTTTAAGTCAAATGTAAGCTGTGTCTTTCTGGTTCAAAGCTCGTATCTACTGCGATAAACAGCAACTCCAATCTGTTGAAGCTCCTTCAGAAACTCCATGCTAGAAGCTAGAAGCTAGAAGCTAACCCGGTGTTCTCTTTTACATTGTTGATAGTTTTCATACTTCAGCTGTGAAAAGAACATTTTAAAGAGCTCAACACAACAGCAGAAGCCACTTTAGTTTTTGATTCTGAAAATATTAATCAGCTAGTTTTGTTATTTATTTCAGAAATCCTTGTGATATATTCAGTTTGTGTTGGTCTGACTTTAATAAAATAGTGTTCAAAAATGACTTTGTGTTTAAGTCAGTTTTGTGTTTGTAGATCATAACGCATAAAAGGGCATTAATGGGAACATTAAAGAAGGTTCTTTAAAAAAGTAACTAATAAGTTACTTTTACCAGTAACGCATTACTTTTTGGTGTAAATAATCAACAAAGTAATTAAGTTACTTTTTGAATGAAGTAACAAGCAACTGTAACTAGTTACTATTTTTTAGTAATGAGCACAACACTGGTCAGAACCATTTAATTTGCTGCATTTTGTTGCCCTGTGACAACTTTTTTCAAGATGTGTCACTGCCATTAAATTCAAAATGATCTTTATTTTCCTTAAAATTCTACATGTTGTCAGTTACACATGATATGTTTTCAATTGTAAATGAAATATAGGTTTGTGAGATATGAAAATCATTGCATTCTGTTTGTATTTATATTTTACACAGTGGCCCAACTTTTTGAAATTTAGGTTGTACAATATTCACTTTACAATAGTGTTTAATAATAGATAATAATCCCAGTACATAATAAAGTAGATAATAATCCCTAAAAAATCAACAAAATATAAATATAATAAATATTCCCATAAGTCTGTAAAATGGGATGAAGATAATGATTGTGCAGTAAATCAGAAAGATCAGGAAATGTTTGTTAATCTACAGATGTAAAAGATGGACTCCTGTTACAGATGTGTTACAGATGTGTGTATTAGTGTGTTAGTGTGTTGTGTTTTCTCTCATCCACAGTGTGTGTGATTGTGTGTATCACATCCTCCCCCTCAGCACCTGCAGTCTCTCCCAGCTGCAGCAGTGCTTCTCTGTACACTCTCACTGACCGAGGTTTTTGTACGATGCTCTAACACTGTGTGAACACATCACCACTATGGTAACTCTGACAGTAGTAATCTCCTGCATCTTCAGTCTGGACTCCACTGATGGTCAGAGTGAAGTCAGTATTCGATCCACTGCCTTTGAAACGAGCTGGAATTCCTGTGTATAAGTTTGTCGCATAATAGATCAGGAGTTTAGGAGCTTCTCCAGGTTTCTGCAGGTACCAGTGCAGGTAGTAACCACCATGCACACTGCTACTGGTTTTACAGTTGATGGTGACTGTGTTTCCTGGAACAACAGTTTGCACTGAAGGAGTCTGAGTCACAGTCACCTGACCTCTGGATCCTGTAGAGAAACATAGATTGTGTTTGTATGCTGTAAAGTGGTGTAGAATTAGTATGAAATGAAGTGTGTGAGGCTGTGAGTTGATGTTAAACTCTCACCTTGAGTCCAGAGGGCCAGTGTGCAGATGAAGACGCTGATCAAAGTCATGGTTGCTGTGGGTGAAGTTGTTGATCAGCAGCTCTCAGTCATGAAGTGTTCAAGTCACAGGACTATAAACACTCACAGAGCACTGAAGCATGGACTGCTAATGCAAAGTGTGTGTGTGTGTGTGTGTGTGTGTGTGTGTGTGTGTGTGTGTGTGTGTAAAAACACGTTTTCTTTTTCTCTCTCAGTTTATTTTTAGAAGGTATGAATGTGCATCAATGAGGAAGATGTAGAGGAGTGGAAACATCTAAAGCTTTTTATTAATTCATTTCATTCGTCATATGATCCATAAAACATATTTTTATAGAAATAATCACCGCATTGGAAGTTTTTATGATGCCACACTGCACCCTGGTGGTGACTCCTGTAAATGTAGACACTGAAGTTTAATAAGCAGGGCTTTAACGTTACTCTTTTTCTTGTATCTGCTACTATAAATAATATTTACAGATATTCAGAGTGATTGCTGACGTCGGGTCATTTGACTTTAAATATCTGAAGTCCCTTAACAGGTGGAATGTGAAGGTGTTAGATATGATTTTAAATTTGCATGTAATGACAGTGAGTGTGCATCTACATGTGAAGCAGGTGTGCTGGTGGTCTGTCACGGGGGAGTATGTGAATCTGACAGACTCAAAATTAAAATGTAAAGACTTTAGAGAAATAATTTAAAGATTTAGAGACAAAAACTGGTCCACATGGGTGCGATCACCTCAAATTGTGAAATCAACACTATCTTACCGAGGGACCTGAAAACACACGAGGCACTGCTCAGAAAACCCTCCAGATCCTAACAGTCCCCTCCTTTAACGCACAGCTCCTTATGAATTTCTTGCAAGGTGAAGAAGTGGTGCGACATACTCAGTGAGGCACAAAGGCAGAGCAACGTTCCAGAGCAAGAGGCTGCATGACACTTTCCAGTCTCAGAGACTGGGCGATGCATTCAGTGGGGCTCGGAGACTCCCAGCAGGTTGTGGGGTCTGAAGGGTCAGCGGTCTCTCTTGACTTGAACTTTGTTTCCCACACAAGCAGCAGGAAGCATCTTCTGTGGCTACCCAGGACAAGAGGTATACAATAAAGGGAGGAGGTTTGAGAAGATTATCTCTAAATCAGCACTAGACTACATCAGCAGTTCCCAAAGTGGGGGTCGCAACCCCCCGGAGGGTCGCGGAGTGGAGGGCGGGGGGTCGCAAGATGATTTCCAGAAACTTAATTTTATTTTTATTTATTTATTTTATTTATTTATTTATATGTTAAAAAAGGTTGTAACTGGAAGAATTCATGGAGGAAAATGCACTCAGTGTTAACAGCATCAAGGGGTCTATTCAGTGGCGGCTGGCCAATAGAGGGCACTAGGGCGCTGCCCTCCCAGAACCACACACGCAAAATTATAGCCAATCAGCGTCCTCAATTCTTATCTGCAATGCTCGATTTTTTTGTCGCCCCCAAACTGCTCAAATGAGGGCTTGGCCAGTAGTGGTGCGATTTTCAATTAATGTTATGTGACAATGGCGGAGGTCCCCTAGTGGTTTAGTGGTTAAGACGCATCGCTCTCACCGCTGCGGCCCGGGTTCGATCCCCGGTCAGGAAACCATCCCCAGCCACTCTCAGTGCCGGTCCCAAGCCCGGTTAAATTGGGGAGGGTTGCGTTAGGAAGAGCATCCAGCGTAAAAACATGTGCCAAATCAAACATGCGGAGGATCCACTGTGGTGACCCCTAACGGGAGAAGCCGAAAGAAAGCTTTTATGTGACAATGGCGGACTCAGGTGTAATTAGTTCTGGACACGAAAACTCTGTAAAATCTCTACTCCAATGCCCGTTTGAGAAGAGATCTTTGGCAGAAAAACTGAACATAGTTCAGTTCCATGGTTGTACATGGTTATCCTCAGAGTCATGGAAGTATCCAGAATTTAACTGCGACTTGTAAATTAACTGTTCAGAGATGCTTTAACGAATAAACATGTGACCAGATGTTCTTAAACTGTGTCTGCATTTCAATAAATCATATTGCAGCGCTTGCTGAAATTGTTTGCTGTGCCAGTGTGCCACAGCCCCACTTAAGAAAATTTTCACCAGCCGCCACTGGGTCTTTTACGGCTCACCTTCAGTCCCTTTTGGATCACTTTCATAAGTATTTCCCTGAAGGAGACGCTCTCGACCAATATGACTGTGTAACCCAGTTAAAAACATGAAGTGATAAGTGATGCTTGTAGTATCATTTAATACGAGTATATAAATAGTGTGATTTAAAAAGGGTTTAAATTAATGTAATAAGTTATGTTTAAAAATGTTAAAAGCAGTTTAAAAATGATTGTATGTCTATTGTTTTAAGTAAAAGATATTCAGATATTTCTGAAAACTGTCTAAACCAGCATTGATGGGGTTAATAACGATTGGCAGTAGAGTCAGGTGTCGGGGTTTGCAGCAGGTGGAGATGGAGAGAGGTAGAGAGGGAGATGGAGAGAGGGAGAGAGGGAGATGGAGAGAGGGAGGAGCAGCGTGGAGTAGCCGAGTGAGGTGACAGAGAGATTTTCTGAGTTATTGCACAAATCAAGATGTAACTTGTTTTCTGATGATTGTTTGCACGACAACCAGATGAGAAGAGTGACAAGGTGCATATTGAGAAACGGGACGAATTTCTACACGAAGTTCAAAGACTGTTTACTTTTGTGCTATTGCTAATGCTAACGCTGAGTTGCTTTTAAAGAATATGCTGGAGTCAGTTCATTACAAGTGAATGACATTTTTCTAGTTAAAGTTTGACTCTCCGTTGAACAGTTTGAGGAGTTTATCTGCTGTTTTCGAGCTGAAGACAGAGAGAGGACTCATACAGAGCTTGAAGCAACCCGGATTTCACTCGTGAGTTTTACTAAAAACGTGGTGTTAAAAAGGAGATTGAGTTCGTGTTGTTATGCTGATCGGATGATGAGACTGCGACCGAGACTGTTGGTGAAAGGCTGGGACAGAAACATTATCTCAAGGTATCGTTCATTTTGTTTGCTCGCTGACGAGTGAAGCGGCCATTAAGTTTTGGGCTACTACGAACACGAGCAACGCATCAGGCCTGCTACGGTATTTTAGTTTTATAATACATTTGGTTGCCGGCTTTAGATTGCATTAAGGTGTGTTGTGGGCCCACAAAAAAGTCTGGTTTAAGTGATTAAGTGATATTGAGGTTTCTGAATTAATCCATTTAAGGGTTAATAGAGTTTAAATTGTTTTCTGTGCATTTATACATGATACAGTATTAAGTGTTTACATTTGTTGTGTTAAAAAGAGAGTTCATAGTTTAAATTGAATTCTGTGCATTTATATGGTGCAGTATTGACATTGTTTACATTGTTGTGTTAGGAAGAGAGACAATTCAATTACAGTATTTTCATTTAAAACATTTTATGTTGAAGGTTTAAAAAGAACAATTATATTTTAATTTAATTTGTTTATTTCCTTTAAGATAATAACTTATTTTTTGAGTAAATAACTAAGATATTTTCTAAAACTTGGTGTTGTGTTATTTTATTATTTACCTGGAAAGAGGTTATTATTTTATTTGGGGAGAGATCTACCTAGACACACGGTTAAAATCTTTATTAATACTATAACTTAAGAACGGTGAAGTCATAGTTAGGTAAGGAAAACATTTCATGTGGGTATTTTAAAAGAGAAATCCAACATAACATTTAAAATTGAGTTAATAAGGGTTAACACATTTAATTGATACATTAAAAGAACCGAAAAGCCTTGCCCTAGTTAATATGAATACTGAGGGGAGCGCTACATAAAATGGAGGCACCGCTGGGATAGTCTTGGATTTTTCCGTAAAAAAAAAAAAAAAAGTTAAAAGGTAAAGTGACCGACTTAAGTTACTAAGCTAATTTACAACCAGTATCAACATGAAAAAAACTGAACTAGTTTTAGAGTTAAAACGCTGGTGCCATGGTGAGGGTTTGGATGAGACTCATGCACTTATGACCATTGTCCCAGAAGAAGTAGAGATCAGTGAGGTGGAAGAAACACTGGGAACTATTAAGTCGCTAGGACGGGTGCGTGTCCGAGGGAGAAACTCCAGTGCAGGACTAAACCAACGGATGGTTTTGTGTGAGAGTAAAGAGACTGTACAAGAGGAGAGGGTTCCTTCTGAAGTTGTGCCTGTTAACGGTGGCGAGATGTGGCCTGTTATCATTATAGGTGAGGCTCAGATGGCTGCTGAAGGGTTTAAAAGTAAACTTAAAGGGTTGATGCAAGCCGAAGGGAAAACTATGGAGGACCTCAAATCATTATTCCCCAGTACACCCCCGCCCACTAGCTCCACTGAATCCATCCTTCGCGCTGTCGGAGATCTGTTGGAAAAGACAACTAAACCAGCTGATGGTGGGAGTTATGGTCGACTACGCATGTTCTTGGGAGCCCTACCAACGCCGCCAGGTGAGGAACCATTCGATCATTGGCTGGAGCAAGCATGGCTTTTAGTAGAGGAGACTGAAGGCTCTGATAGAGAAAAAAGACGCAGACTTATTGAAAGTTTAAAGGGGCCCGTACTCGAAATTGTGAAAGCAGCACGCCACATCAATCCTGATGCCAGCCCGAAAGAGTGTTTGGAAGCCCTTGAAAGTGCTTTTGGAAGTGCTGAGTCAGGTGATGATCTCTACTTTGCTTTCTGATTGATGCAACAGCAAAAGGGAGAGGAACTACCCCATTCACCAGCTGGAGTTTCTGGCTCTTAAGTGGGCAGTTGTGGATAAATTCCACGATTATTTGTATGGGGTCAGATTTACGGTACGGACAGACAATAACCCGCTTACCTACGTGTTATCGACTGCCAAGCTCAGTGCTGTGGGGCACAGATGGCTCTCTGCCTTATCCACCTATGATTTTGATGTCCAGTACCGACCAGGCAGACACAATATAGATGCCGACCTGCTCTCTAGGAAAATGCCTGAAGAGAATTCAGAGGAATGGGAGACCATACCACAGCCTGGTGTGAGATCCATCTGCAAACGGATCTGCATTCCGAGTTTGGCGGGCGGTCCACAGAGGTATATAGATCAGTTGGGAGCTTCGCCTGATTGTGTGCCTGATATTTATGCTTTCCCTACTCACCTGGAGTTGAAATCCTTGGTGCAGATGTCAAAACAGGAACTGATTGCAGCTCAGGAGGATGATGCAGCCATCAAATCTGCCATTCAAGCTGTTAATCATGGCAAATGGCCGGAAGAGAATGGATCCTGTTTAGAGCACTCTCGTCTAAAAAAAGAGATGGGGAAACTGATGATGAAAGATGGGCTACTCTATCGCTTAAGCCAGCGGCCCTCCGGTGAAGAACTCACTCAACTGGTCTTGCCCAGTGTGTTCAAAGAAGTGGTGTTGAAGGCCACCCATGATGAGCTCGGACACCTAGGTTCTTTTGGCCGAAACTAGCAGGTGATGTTGAGCAGTACATAAAGAACTGTGGAGAGTGTGTCACTCGGAAAACCCCCTGTCATAGGGCAGCACCTTTACATCACATTTCAAGCAATGGACCAATGGATCTGGTATGCATCGATTTTCTGTCCATGGAGCCAGATTCTACAGGTATCAGCAATGTGTTAGTGGTCACGGATCATTTCACCCGTTATGCGCAGGCTTTCCCATCCCGAAATCAGAAAGCGCAGACGGTGGCAAAGATCCTAGTGGACAAGTATTTCCTGCATTATGGTTTGCCAGCCAGAATCCATTCAGATCAGGGAAGAGACTTTGAAAGTCAGTTAATAAAAGAGCTCTTGAAGATGATGGGAATCCGGAAATCACGGACCACTCCCTACCACCCGCAGGGAGACCCGCAGCCTGAGAGATTCAACAGAACTCTACTTTCAATGCTGGGGACCCTGAGCAGTGAAAGGAAACGGCAGTGGAGCAAACATGTTGGCTACTTGGTTCACGCTTACAACAGTACCAAATGTGATGCTACGGGGTACTCACCGTATTTCTTAATGTTTGGCCGAGAAGCAAGGCTTCCAATAGACTTGTGCTTTGGAATTTCTACTGATGGCAAAGCTGATAGTGGCCATTCACGCTATGTAGCAAAGCTAAAAGAAGACTTGCAAAGAGCTTACAAGCTTGCCTCTGAAGCGACCTATAAGACACATCAGAGGAACAGGAGGTCATATGATAAAAGAGTGGGATTCCAGACACTGGATATCGGCGACAGAGTGTTGTTGAGGAACTTAGGATTGAAAGGGAAGCATAAGTTGGAGAGTCGTTGGAGTCCTATACCTTACGTTGTCCTGGGAAAGATGCCCAACCTTCCAGTGTATAAAGTGAAACCAGAGGATGGAAGAGGAGGAGTTAAAACTCTCCATCGTGATCATCTTCTGCCGATTGGTCAGTTTGTGAGAATGCCAACAGTGGAAACTGAGGACAACTCACGTGTCAAGACAAGACCAAGAACAAGAGCTAAGACACAAAAGAGATCAAAGGAAGTCTTACCTGAAGTACAGGAAGCTTTTCAAGAGTCGCAGTTTACAGATTCCTCTTCAGATGTGGAGTGGAGTTATGGACATGGAAAACCCTACAGTACTTACCTGAAGGAGATCCTGACAAAGGAACAGACAAAGGAAAGAGTTACTGCTGGACAGTCGAATCTCATCCAAGATGATAGTGATTTCTCCCAACAGTCAGATGGAAATCCTGCTGAGGAGAGTTTGTCAGAGGAAAACAGTTCGGAGGAGGAACATCACAGTATGAGAGAAGAGGATGGGGATCAAGATTCCGTTCCTGAGGAAGAAAGTGATCCAGAGTCTGATAACCCTTGCCACGATGAGCATCCAGAGATAATCACTAAGACAGATGTGATTAGCAAATCTGAAAATCGTCCAAAAAGGGTAGTGAAACCAGTTATCAGGTTAACTTATGATGAGCCTGGTAAGGCAAAAGATCAGCCTCTCACTATTGTGCATAGAGGTGTTATAATTAAGATTGGCAAGAGTAAAATTTAAAGTAGTCATGCACCTTTTCCTCTAGTGCACTTAAAAAATAGAGTTCATTATGTTTAATGAGGACATCAAAAACATTTAGAAGGGGGAGGGTGTAACCCAGTTAAAACCATGAAGTAATAAGTGATGCTTGTAGTATCATTTAATACGAGTATATAAATAGTGTGATTTAAAAAGGGTTTAAATCAATGTAATAAGTTATGTTTAAAAATGTTAAAAGCAGTTTAAAAATGATTGTATGTCTATTGTTTTAAGTAAAAGATATTCAGATATTTCTGAAAACTGTCTAAACCAGCATTGATGGGGTTAATAACGATTGGCAGTAGAGTCAGGTGTCGGGGTTTGCAGCGGGTGGAGATGGAGAGAGGTAGAGAGGAAGATGGAGAAAGGGAGGAGCAGAGTGGAGCAGCCGAGTAAGGTGACAGAGAGATTTTCTGAGTTAAAAAAATTAAAGTTATTAGTGCACAAATCAAGATGTACTGAGGGGAGCGCTACAACTGGATAAGGTCACCATTCAATGTAACCACGGCAAATCATCTGGCGTCAGATATGGAAGATGCGCTGAGAGAACTTTCAACCGATCGAACCCTAAAGACGGCATTTGACGGCAAGACGCTCGATGAGTTCTGGGTTTCTGTCGGGCTGGAATATCCACAGTTGTCGAAAGCCGCGTTGGATGTACTCATGCAATTTGGCTCAACGTATTTATTGCAAAAGACATTCTCCGCGCGGACTTACATTAAGAATAAACACAGGTCACGGCTTAACGTGGAAGATGATCTGTGGGTGGCGATCTCCAAAATTGAACTTAGAATGGACCTGCTTTGCTCCGCGCACAGTGCCCATCCATCACATTAGATGTTTTTGAATACAAAGTTATCATTATAATTGTTCCAAGGCTCCAGCCAACGCTGTATGCGTGTTACAGACAGCTTGTTCGTATTCTGTCTGTAAGCATTTCACAGTTATGGGATGTATTTGTTTTTAATTTGTTAATAAAATAGCCTGGCTTAGAGATTGTGTTCCTTTTTGTTTGAGCTCTGTCAGTCTGTAACCAAATCGCAAATCCTCACAAGCTGCTGGAGGAAAACACAGAGAGGAGAAAGGAGGGGGAGGAGGGGAGGGGGTCGCGGGTCGTCAGCAGTCTAATATTAGGGGTTGCGGTCTGAAAAATGTGGGAACCCCTGGGCTACATGAACTATCAGCTCCTGCACGTATCACATGACAGCCTCCTGTCACTAATCACTCACCAGGTCCTTATTGCCCCAGTGTTCTTAACAAGCCGAATTCAATTAGAGTTTTTATGTTTGTGTTCTTTGTCAATATTTTGTTGATGTTTTCAGGTTCATGTGTTTTGCCTGTATTTCAGCTCAACATCTGGCTTTTGTGTGGTATTCATGCTTTTTGTTTATGCTGTTGGTTTTCTTTCTATTAGTTGTTTTGGCTTGTAATTATTAAATTATCTGCACTTTAATATGCATTCATTCAGGTTGAGGAGAAGCAGTTACTCACTTACAGAGATGTGCTGGAGAATAGACTGGTCTTAAATATCCTGACTAACAGCTGCATGTAATTCACATTAATCAGCACAGAGACTTCTGGGTAACTGAGTTCTTTGTAGTGACTTTATCTCACTGTAAAGGGTTTATTATTATTATTATTATTATTATTATTATTATTATTATTATTATTATTATTATTATTATAGAATATGAATGATGTTAAAGAGGGCTTTGAGGGTGGGGAGCAGGTTTATCCAGATGTGTTCATTACATAATTGTTGTTTCTACACTGTTGTCTAGTGTAGCACCAGGGTTCTGGAGGAACGTTGTCTTATTTTTACTGTGTACTGTGTCCCACTGTGTGTAGTAGAAATGACAATAAAAGCCTCCTGACTTGACTAATGAACTAATACTCAACTTCTCTCTTTAGGATCAGACCCATTCCAGTGCACCTGCTATTACAGCTGCCCACTGTGTCTGACTGAGTTAAGTGAGGGCACATGACAAACCTGATGTCCTTCTAATGACCAATACTAAGAGTCATCAGGAATCTGCTCACACCAAGACCTTGTATGATGTTTTAATGAGGAGATCTGAAAATATTAGGAGATTTGGTTCTCTGAAAAATTATTTATAGACTTATAGAATTATAGAATTAATTAAATCCCAGGAAAGAGAAGAAGAACATTTCCCTTGTTGATTGTGATATGAAGTGAATTTAAGAGATTTAATAAAGACGACTAATGAAGCTTCATGTACTTGAACAATGAAAGGCTACGTAGGAGCTGAGAGATTCAGAATATGTGCAGGAGTGAACATTTTCTGAAATGAAGTGAAAACACTGATCTGATTGTTTCTTAAAGACTGACAGTCTCACTTTCTCATATCATTCTGTAGATGAGAGATTCCCTAATGAGAGAGTTTCCTCTTCCTGGTGCTACTGTCACTTCTCACTTGCTCATTAAGGAGTTTCATCATTATTTAAATGTCCCAAAACAAAGACTGGAAAACAGGTGAAAGATTAGGAGCTGGATGGAAGATGATTCTGAAAGATTTAAAAGAGTTTGTGTGTAAATGTATTGTATCATTGTGTAAAGACGTTTTATGCAAAGATGATGAACAGTGTCATTAAATGATCTTGAATTTGTGAAGGACATCAGGTGGAATCCCAAACTAATCCTGAGACACTCAATGGATCAGAAATTTAGATCTTGTCCAGGTTCCTGTGGGTTCAGACAATATCTACACTGGTCCTGCAGCTGATAATAACAATCTCTTCTGAAGAAACACACAGAGACTAAGGGAGAATGAGAGACGACTCTCAGTGTCTCAGCAGTAGAATTAGTGCTTTATGGTTTTATCTGACTGCATTATGTGGTCATTAGTGTCACTGTGACATGCAGAAAAAATAAAGTGTGTTTTCTCTCATCCACAGTGTGTGTGATTGTGTGTATCACATCATCCCCCTCAGCACCTGCAGTCTCTCCCAGCTGCAGCAGTGCTTCTCTGTACACTCTCACTGACCGAGGTTTTTGTACGATGCTCTAACACTGTGTAAACATCCAGATATTACTGATATAATGAACACTCTGACAGTAGTAATCTCCTGCATCTTCAGTCTGGACTCCACTGATGGTCAAAGTGAAGTCAGTATTCGATCCACTGCCTCTGAAACGAGCTGGAATTCCTGACTGTAAGCTTGTAGCCAAGTAGATCAGGAGTTTAGGAGCTTCTCCAGGTTTCTGTAGGTACCAGTGCAGGTTGCTACCACCATGCACACTGCTACTGGTTTTACAGTTGATGGTGACTGTGTTTCCTGGAACAACAGTTTGCACTGAAGGAGTCTGAGTCACAGTCACCTGACCTCTGGATCCTGTAGAGAAACATAGATTGTGTTTGTATGCTGTAAAGTGGTGTAGAATTAGTATGAAATGAAGTGTGTGAGGCTGTGAGTTGATGTTAAACTCTCACCTTGAGTCCAGAGGGCCAGTGTGCAGATGAAGACGCTGATCAAAGTTGTAGGGTGCCCACCCGATGGCCCAATGACGGAATCCACTGGTGTGGGTGAAGGTATTCTGCGTGTTGGTCCTTCTAGCGCGGCTGTAAAAGATTACTTAAATAGATTGTATATTGTTATATTAATCCAATTTTAACCTCTAATCTGACTCCAATTTATAATAAAGATTTAACTTGAATAGCTCTAATTTAAGCTGATCAACTTATTAGTTGTACTTCTTAATTCTACTTAATTTTAGTAAATTATTCTAAGCATTCCGTCTTTTCAATTAATCATTTATTATGGTTCTGGAGTCGCTTAGAACTTTGTGCTCGGCTAACTATACCTGCTCACGGAGGCACATTGGCCAATCCGAATCTTAGTCAGAGGATATAACGGTAAACGAATATTCATCGATTTATTTACTTGGTTATAACTTGCTAAGTCAGTGATAGCCGCTACACATGCTCACGGACACAAACTCGCCAGACTGTCCCTTAGTCAGAGGATATAACGGTAAACTAATATTCTTTAAGTAGGCCGCCAATGCTTGCTCATGCATAAAGAATACTGTATTTAGTCACTTAGTTATAACTTGCTAAGTCAGAGATAGCCAGAAATCAGAAGGTCTCAGACGTTGTGCTCTATGCTCCATCCGTTCATGAGCCTTCAGTTTGTACTATCCTGGTCACAGATTTGCGGTAACGCCAGACTACATAATCAACTAGATATAAATGATTTCAGGAAATTTCAGAGTTAATCAAGAATTTTACATTTATTTGCCAGGTAATATTCAATAAACAAATGTTACATTTAAAACAAATATTAGAAGAAAGTTACATAACATGATCAACATTAAATCAAATAATTTAGTAATACAGTTTACTAAAGAATTGTTCACTATACCTGGCAAGAGACACACAGAGACTGTGTGGGAAGTTCTGACTATCGAATGCTTCCCTGAGTGTTTTGTCAAATTTCCTTAAATACCCAAACCATCGTAAACACTTGTAAATTCAAAGTGATAAAGCTTTGCACACCCTTTCTTGGGAAAGGATGTGACCTAAAACCTAATTGTCACCTAGACCACCTGGTCAGGATGTTCTCCGGGGCAACACTTATGTCAGTAGGAGAGAATTTCCCCAAACCTGAGGTCTGTTTTACTGATATGGGACTGAGATCATATTTCCAATCACACCAAGACCTTTAAAATGATACTAAACATGTGAAGGTAAAATGTATACATTACTAAATTGTAATTATTACATTATGCAAGTAAAGTAGCTTGAATTCTGGGACCTTCTCAGTCACCTTTCCATGATCCGGCCATCTCCCCAGGAGGGAAGAGGGGGGCTCAAGGATGGGTGACTGGGCAGCTGAACAAATGGCTTTCTCTCCTCAGATCAAAGAGATCCTCTCTTCAGATTAAAAGGTTTATTGTTTTGTTGTATGGTAGTTCTCGGGGTCTGGTCTCATGAAGTTGCATGGCAGTTCTCGGGGTCTGGTACCATGAACAGATCTGACCATCCTTACAAAGTCATGGTTGCTGTGGGTGAAGTTGCTGATCAGCAGCTCTCAGTCATGAAGTGTTCAAGTCAAAGGACTATAAACACTCACAGAGCACTGAAGCATGGACTGCTAATGCAAAGTGTGTGTGTGTGTGTGTGTGTGTGTGTGTGTGTGTGTGTGTGTGTGTGTGTGTGTGTGTGTGTGTGTATGTGTGTGTGTGTGTGTGTACTGCAGTGTGATGGAGGTTTTTGTACGACGGTTTCATTAGAATGTATCACTGTGGAGGACTTTTGGTGGAGGCTCCAAACTCATGGTGAAAAGTAAGTAAAAGTTGATTCTCTTTATCAGTTACTTTAATGAATAAACTTCAGATAAACTGTAGATTAAAATGATGAGAGTTGAAATTGACATCACATGAAGGATTGATGAGTAATTTATAACAGTATCATAAAGGATCCATAATAAATGTGTATGAACATTCAGCTGCTGTCAGGTCTATAAATGATATATTATATATGAACTATGCAGTAATGAGATTTTTGTTTGATTTTTTGCACATCATTAATTTTATTATTATTTTATTTGAACACAAAGACATTATTGAGATTCGACACCAGAATAAAACTGAACAAAGTTCTAGTGGCTCCACGATGTAAAGAGGAATTAGGAATTGTTCTCCTACTGCTGGAACACATTTGTGCTGCTGCAGAGTTTCCAGTTTTGTCTCTATTGGAGTTCAGAGCGTTTACAGAATTCACTCAGTGAGAGTTTCAGTGTTGGAACCCAGTTTTAGATGCAGTTCCTGAATAGAAGTGAATGAAACATGAAATCAGAAAGAAAATGGATTCTGGTGTGCAGTTAAAACTTAATTCCCCTCTAAGAGCTTTTCTCACTGTCTAAACGTATAAAACCTTTCTGAAAGTGTTTGTGTTTCTACTCTCCAGCTGCTCCCACCGTGTCTCTGCTCCCTCCGTCCCCTCTGCAGCTGTCTGAGGGATCGTCCTCGCTGCTCTGCCTGCTGTCTGGCTACTCTCCACAAGGGGCGCTGGTGAGCTGGACGGTGGACGGCTCAGTGGTGAAGACCGGTGTTCTGAACAGCGCAGAAGAAGAGAAGAACGGCCGTTACAGCCTCAGCAGCACCCTGACCCTCAGCAAAGATCTCTGGGAAAAGGGGGAGGAGTTTATCTGTAAGGTCTCCCATAACAACGTGGATCATCCAGTCACATTCAGAAAGAGTCAGTGTGAAGGCGAATAGATCCAAGCTAGAGTTTAACATAGAGCTGCTTCTGATCCATCTACAATAGAGTTTCAATTCTACACAACGCTGCATTTCTGTCTTTACTCTGTTCACTGTCCTGTTGCTCTTCCTGTAGTTTTTGCTGAAATAAAGCTGAGTTTTGGACGTTGTGTGTTTCTTTTATTGGAGTTAATAGTGATGATCAGTGTGATGAGAGAGTGGGATTAGCTGCAGATTCAGTGTGTGTGTTGTGCTTCAGTGAGTTTGACTGAAGGAAGTTGAACATCTGGTGAAGTTTCTGTTCTATTCTGGGAGAAATGAAACTATTCACAGTCACATTCATGTAAATATTAATTACACCTCACTGATCTCTTCTATGTGAGAAATCAGATTTTGGCTATTTCAAATTAATTTACAAGTAAATGTAGAATTAAACCTTGAACCTCAACAAAGATCACGAGGCTAAATGCTACCTGAAATTACTAATCCACAAGACTGAACCTGAATAAATCACAGCTCTACAGCAAGAATAAAACACTGATAAATGAATCAAGACTTAACATGTATAACAGGACACCAGCTGCAACCTCAGCAAGAGTCTGAGGGGAGTCAGGACTCTTTTCACTCAGTGCTTTAAATATGTCTGATTGTAAATAAATATCCAATCACTTCCACGTTGTTCACCTAATTATATTTTTAGCAGTGTTACCTGTCAGGACTGTGGGGCAGGACAGTTACGTGATAAAACCCACATGTAGAGAGAAACTCAGGAGTGATGAACAATCCAGCTTTTATTATTAAAGTACACAGAAACACAAAAACACAAACAACTTCTGAGAACTTGGTTTCCAAATAACCAAAGAAGCAGAGAAAAAAATCAGGTAACATTTTGAAGAAAATGCAAAAGCAAACAAACTTAAATACTGAGTCTTACAAAGAGAAGAATCTCAGGAGAAGTCAGAAAACTTGAAAAAAACAACTCAAGGAGTAAATAAACCACACAACACAGTATACGATCACATGAGAGAAAATATAACCGGTAACATAACAGCAAAACAAAACACAAAATCTCAGTCTTACAAAAGGGAAAACCGGGAGAGAAGGCAGGCGGCTCAGGAAACACAAACTCATGGAACTCGAGAACAGGACAGGAGACTCAGGACACAAACTCGAAACCAGGAGAAACGAAATCACATCAGAGACAAAACATTACATCAAAGCATAACCAATAAGATACATAAAATAACGGTAATGAGAACAAATCAGAGAACAATAAAGAACTAAAAAGTGAGAAAACAGAGTAATTAAAGAAAAAACACTGTGATAAACAGAGACTTCCACAGGGAGCTCGAGAAACGACATAAGGCTCTGAAAACACTCTCGTAAAAAGGGGAAACATTACATCAGAAAAACATCAGAACTGAAATCACACCAAGTAAATGTAATCAAGAACAAGTACAGACATAACAGGAGAAAATTAAATACATAAAGGGTTAAAACACAAAGATAAAAACATTAAACACATTGGGCATAGATACTCCTACAGGGAGTAGGGATTAGGGCACACTAGCGGCACCTGGTGGTTAAAGACGGTAAACACTGTCACAAGCATTCTCCAAGATCCTGACAGTAAATTGTTTTTACAGGGTCCTGTGTTTGTTAAAGGTGATTTAACAAACGTGAACAGCAACGTTCACGTCTGATTATTATTGTAATAAGTTGGTTAATTTTGGACCCAGTTCAAATCGCTGTTTCATAAGGAGTAAATGAGCAAACAATTTGCAGGAACAGTGTGAATGTGATTAATGCACTATAACTTTGCAGATCCAAAAGAAGATCACACCAGGAATCTCTGTGCTTTCAGGCATTTGCTTCATCACCAAACTACTGGGTAGAATAAATACACATGGAGCAGAAACACCAACAAAACAAAATCAGGAAAAAAAATTAAGGGATGAAAAATAACCAACTGACAAAACAAAATCACACAAAGGAATTCTCTTTATTAACCTCAAACAAAAAACACACACCACAAGAGTAAAAGACTCCCTCTACACTCCAGATTTCTCTATAAACAAAACATTTCCATTCCCGGGGTTTGTGTAGTGTCCATGATTTTTGTTTATGCTGTTGGTTTTCTTTAAATGTTTGCTTGGATGCGTCCTTCCTAGATGTCACTGTGCCTCTGTGTCCTAGTGACATTGTTATCCTGCCTTTTTGTCTGGTGAGCAAACTCACTGGTTCTGCGCTGGAAGAAAGAGAGACTGGCAAACATACACCAAGCAGAGCTTTCTTTATTTACTTTCATCTTCAACGTGGCTCAGAACTGGGAAGGTAAGAGCCACGTTGAAGATGAATGTAAATAAAGAAAGCTCTGCTTGGTGTATGGTGTCACCCACAGTCTCGCAGACCAGCAAGACTTTTCCTGGCATCCACTCGAGTGCACCACATGCTCAGTCTCTGTTCTGCTACCCTTCAGCTCTTCTCTGCTTGGTGTCTCTCTCTTTCTCCGAGGCTGGTGTCTCTCTCCAAGGCTGGTGTCTCTTGCCGAGGCTGGTGTCTCTCTCCGAGGCTGGTGTCTCTCTCCTCTTTATTGGATGAAAACAGGACTGAATCAGAGCACACTGATTAGTCTCATCAGCTGCAGGTGTTTCTTACCGCTCGTTCCGCAAGGATCCGCCCTCCACTCGCTCATCTCACACGGTCCTGTTATGGACATTTCCTTTCCTCTTTGTCCTGATGAAGATGTCGGCTCATCCTCTTCCCAGCTAAGGACGTCATTTAAAAATATAGGAATTTGGAAAAAATGTTATTTAAAGTCTTTCTCAGAAAATAGCAACGCAAAAAACAAACACAATTAAACACGTACACCGAGCAACTTGCGACAGTGCAGGAGACTCAAAAAAAACTCTCCTCTGGAAATGGACCACGCAATATTAGATATCGAGCCACAAAATGAGACAAAAGAGGAACTAAAACACACACAGGTCTAACAGGACTCAGGTGGAAACAATAGGAACTAATTGGGGACACAAGGACAAAATTGCGACATCTGATGTGGGGAAAACGAAAAACACAAGAAAAAAAAACAAACAGCTAGAAATCTAATAAGATCCTTCAGATCCTGACAGAACTAGTACTCCGCTTCTCTTCTTAGGATCAGATCTATTCCAGTGCACCTGCTATTACAGCTGCCCACTGTGTCTGACTGAGTTAAGTGAGGGCACATGACAAACCTGATGTTCTTCTAATGACCAATACTAAGAGTCATCAGGAATCTGCTCACACCAAGACCTTGTTTTAATGAGGAGATCCGAAAATATTAGTAGATTTGGTTCTCTGAAAAATTAATTATAGATTTATATAGAAGAATGAATGACAACCCAGGAAAGAAAAGAAGAGCATTTCTCTTGTTGATTGTGACAGGAAGTGAATTTGAGAGATTTAATAAAGACGACTAATGAAGCTTCATGTACTTGAACAATGAAAGGCTACGTAGGAGCTGAGAGTTTCAGAATATGTGCAGGAGTGAAATTTTCTGAAATGAAGTGAAAACACTGATCTGATTGTTTCTTAAAGACTGACAGTCTCACTTTCTCATATCATTCTGTAGATGAGAGATTCCCTATTGAGAGAGTTTCCTCTTCCTGGTGCTACTGTCACTTCTCACTTGCTCATTAAGGAGTTTCATCATTATTTAAATGTCCCAAAACACAGACTGGAAAACAGGTGAAAGACTCAGAGGGGGATGGAAGATGATTCTGAGAGAATTAAAAGAGTTTGTGTGTAAATGTATTGTATCATTGTGTAAAGACGTGTGTTTTGTTGCAAAGATGATGAACAGTGGCATTAAATGATCTTGTGTTTGTGAAGGACATCTGTTTGTAGGTCTGAAACCAAGTGGAATCCCAACCTAATAATGAGATACTTAATGGATCAGGAATTTAGATCTTGTCCAGGTTCCTGTGTGTTCAGACAATCTCTACACTGGTCCTGCAGCTGATAATAACAATCTCTTCTGAAGAAACACACAGAGACTAAGGGAGAATGAGAGACGACTCTCAGTGTCTCAGCAGTAGAATTAGTGCTTTATGGTTTTATTTGACTGCATTATGTGGTCATTAGTGTCACTGTGACATGCAGAAAAAATAAAGTGTGTTTTCTCTCATCCACAGTGTGTGTGATTGTGTGTATCACATCCTCCCCCTCAGCACCTGCAGTCTCTCCCAGCTGCAGCAGTGCTTCTCTGTACACTCTCACTGACCGAGGTTTTTGTACGATGCTCTAACACTGTGTGAACACACCACCACTATGGTAACTCTGACAGTAGTAATCTCCTGCATCTTCAGTCTGGACTCCACTGATGGTCAGAGTGAAGTCAGTATTCGATCCACTGCCTCTGAAACGAGCTGGAGTTCCTGACTGTAAGCTTGTAGCATAATAGATCAGGAGTTTAGGAGCTTCTCCAGGTTTCTGCAGGTACCAGTGCAGGTAGTCACCATCATACACTCTGCTACTGGTTTTACAGTTGATGGTGACTGTGTTTCCTGGAACAACAGTTTGCACTGAAGGAGTCTGAGTCACAGTCACCTGACCTCTGGATCCTGTAGAGAAACATAGATTGTGTTTGTATGCTGTAAAGTGGTGTAGAATTAGTATAAAATGAAGTGTGTGAGGCTGTGAGTTGATGTTAAACTCTCACCTTGAGTCCAGAGGGCCAGTGTGCAGATGAAGACGCTGATCAAAGTCATGGTTGCTGTGGGTGAAGTTGCTGATCAGCAGCTCTCAGTCATGAAGTGTTCAAGTCACAGGACTATAAACACTCACAGAGCACTGAAGCATGGACTGCTAATGCAAAGTGTGTGTGTGTGTGTGTGTGTGTGTGTGTGTGTGTGTGTGTGTGTGTGTGTGTGTAAAACGTTTTCTTTTTCTCTCTCAGTTTATTTTTAGAAGGTATGAATGTGCATCAATGCAGGAGATGTAGAAGAGTGGAAACATCTAAAGCTTTTTAATGATTAATTTCATTAGTCATATGGATCATATGACTAATGAAATTAATCATTAAACAGCTTTAGATAAAACATATTTTTATTGAAATAATCACAGCATTGGATCTTTTTATGATGCCACACTGCACCCTGGTGGTAACTCCTGTAACTGTAGACACTGAAGTTTAATAAGCAGGGCTTTAACGTTACTCTTTTTCTTGTATCTGCTACTATAAATAATATTTACAGATATTCAGAGTGATTGCTGACATCGGGTCATTTGACTTTAAATATCTGAAGTCTCTTAGCAGGTGGAATGTGAAGGTGTTAAACATCATTTTAAAAATTGCATGTAATAACAGTGAGTGTGTGACTCAAAGCCAAATTGGCCACATGTGAGGCAGGTGTGCTGGGGTTCTGTCATGGGGGAGTGTGTGAAATTGGTACTTTAGATAAATAAATTAAAGATTTAAAGAATAGACAGACAAGGTCCGCCTGGGCACAATCACCTTAAATTGCCAAACTAAATAATCTTTTGGTGGGAACTAAGAACACATGGGGGCAATACTCAGAAAACCCTCCGGATCATAACAGTACCCCTAACACACAGCTCTTCATATGCGAAACACTCCATCCCAGGTAAGGTGGGCAGGGAAATCCATTGAAGTCCCCCCAATTGCATGACACACTCCAGTGGGCAGGAAAACTAAGTGTGGTTCTCAACAATGTCGGAAGAACTGGCGGCTTCTTCTGCAGGGCTCAGAAACTGTGCAATGCATTCAGTGGGGCTCCGAGTTTGGGAGATGCCCCAGCAGGACTCAGAAGGTGGTTATCTGCCCAGTGGGTCTCAGAGGTGGAAGCCTATCTCTGTGCTCCTGGTTGGAGTTTCCCAGTAGGTTGTGGTGCCTAAAGCATCAGCCGTCTCAGCAGGTCATCAATAACCAATTGACAGGCCATTGATTTGGCATTAAGTGAACTAAAGTGCTTAATTTTTTGCTGATTGCTGAGTTGCTAAAAGTTGAGTGTCACTGCTGGGTTCACTGGTGGCTGGTTTGTGCTGTCAGTGAGTATGAGGGTTCATCCTGGATCAGCGATGCACAAGGCAGGTGCTCATAAAGCTGGTGATCAGCTTTATTCGTTTCCTGGAGCGACTTACTGGTCCTCATATGCCTCCCTATTTTCCACCTCGAACAATTCCTCCGGTTTCTCCGGTTCATACACACAACTCCTCTACTTAAACTGATCTCGAGCTACTGATCGAGCCTTTTTCCCCCAGGCTCTGTCTCTCCTGACTATTCCCCAACTTCTCCCATGGCAACTGGAGACGATCCTGGTCCATCGTATTCCTCAGAACCTGACACTATTGTTCTTTCACCATGAACTTTCCACTTATTTTCTACAACTGCCTTAAACCGAATCGATCAGCCTCATCTGCTCACCGGCCTTAATAACATTTATTACATTTACAAGCATTGGGATAATATAATGTATGCTAAACTTTATATATGCTAAACTTTACTCTAAACATGACTATTGATTCTTTGTGAACTCACTTTATACTGAGATCTCTGCAAAGCTGAGTATTATACTATATTAATGCTGAATAATGGTTACATGTATTAAGCTTGGATTTAAACTAATATAAGCAATGTTATGTTATCTGAAGCATATTGCTAAATGATATTATATGTTACTAGATTCTACTACTGATAGCTGAAGACCTGAGCTAAATTACATGGGTGAACTTTATGCACTCTATTATGCAGGATGAGGAAGATGTCATGCGGTTGTTCTGTAAATTCTGTAAAGCTGCTTTGAGACAATGTCCATTGTGAAAATCACTACAGAAATAAACTTAAACTTCAGAAACACACGTCCAAGAAATCCCAAGGTGCAGTGGCTGCTGGGAAATGTGGACTCTGTCCATAATCCTGAAAAATATCAAACAAACATGTTAAATAAAGTCTTGGCACCACAATTTGACGGAATGATCACATCACAAACTAAAGAAACTATTGGATTTACTGAAAATTTCATGATTACTAATGCAGTTGAAGGTTGAAGTCTCCAGTTCAGGACTTTGCAGACACATTTATGGTTAGAACATCAACAACATCAGGGATCATTTGGATGTAATGTATATAAGAATGACAGATTTAATGTTCTGGCCAGTGAGAGAAAACATACAAAGGTTAAAGATGAACGTGATCTACATGTGATACGAGTGGATTTGCTTCTGCCTTCTGGTTCTTTTGTCATGTGATTGTGTTCTTACAGTCTCCATTTGAGTCCAGAGTCACAGAGGAGGAACCTTCAGACGATGTGTGATGGTGGTCTGGAGAGAAGGACATCAAGATCAGTGGAGTAGAGAAGAAAGTTTTCAACATTTAATTAATTTCCATAAATTCTGATTTGAGAGCTGTGTGTCCGCATCTGTGTATGTGTGTGTATTTATGTATTATAGTGTTGTGTGTTTTCTCTCATGCACAGTGTGTGTGATTGTGTGTATCACATCCTCCCCCTCAGCACCTGCAGTCTCTCCCAGCTGCAGCAGTGCTTCTCTGTACACTCTCACTGACCGAGGTTTTTGTACGATGCTCTAACACTGTGTGAACAAAACACTATCACTGATCTCATGGTAACTCTGACAGTAGTAATCTCCTGCATCTTCAGTCTGGACTCCACTGATGGTCAGAGTGAAGTCAGTGTCAGATCCACTGCCACTGAAACGATCTGGAGTTTCTGATTCTAATTCAGTAGCATCATGGATGAGAAGTTTAGGAGCTTCTCCGAGTTTCTGCAGGTACCAGTGCAGTGTATCACCACTATACACACTGCTACTGGTTTTACAGTTGATGGTGACTGTGTTTCCTGGAACAACAGTTTGCACTGAAGGAGTCTGAGTCACAGTCACCTGACCTCTGGATCCTGTAGAGAAACATAGATTGTGTTTGTATGCTGTAAAGTGGTGTAGAATTAGTATGAAATGAAGTGTGTGAGGCTGTGAGTTGATGTTAAACTCTCACCTTGAATCCAGAGGGCCAGTGTGCAGATGAAGACGCTGATCAAAGTCATGGTTGCTGTGGGTGAAGTTGCTGATCAGCAGCTCTCAGTCATGAAGTGTTCAAGTCACAGGACTATAAACACTCACAGAGCACTGAAGCATGGACTGCTAATGCAAAGTGTGTGTGTGTGTGTGTGTGTGTGTGTGTGTGTGTGTGTGTGTGTGTGTGTGTGTGTGTGTACTGCAGTGTGATGGAGGTTTTTGTACGACGGTTTCATTAGAATGTATCACTGTGGTGAACTTTTGGTGGAGGCTCCAAACTCATGGTGAACAGTAAGTGTGTTTTCTTCTTTTTAATATAAAAGACATTTATTTCATTATTAATTACATGAATAAATAAACTTCACCTGAAGGAATGATTTATATTTATAATTGTGTGATTGATATTTATTGTGTATTATTATGCTGTGATGAGGAAAACATTTCAGTATCAGAACTGATCCCATAGAAATGTTCCTGAACATTCAACAAATCTAAAATGATGATGATGTTAAATATGTAAGAATTCCACGCTTGTATAAATTCCACATGCAATAACTTTATAATAAACATGTCATAAATAGAGTTCCTTTGTGCTGATGTTAAATCCAGATGAAAGCTGCTGTGTGTGTTTGTGTTACACAATGAATCTTTCTGGAATCTGCTCCATTTGTATTTGCTGCAGTTCCACATGCTGAAGGTTTGAACTATAAAGTAATAAGACTTGTTGTGAAAAATGATGTTTCCCAGATAAATGATGGTGTGGAACATGTTTGTTTTGTCTCTGCACTGAAACTGATGTCAGATAATAAAGTTCTCAATGAAAATCAGTCATGAAGTCAGACTTTATTAGACTTAATGACTCTGTAAGATCAGTCAGATCCACAAAGTTCCACAAATAGTTCTGATGTGTGTATGATGTGTGTGTGTTTCTCCTCTCCAGCGGGTCTCGTGGTGAAGCCGTCCGTGTCTCTGCTCCCTCCGTCCCCTCTGCAGCTGTCTGAGGGATCGTCCTCGCTGCTCTGCCTGCTGTCTGGCTACTCTCCACAGGGGGCGCTGGTGAGCTGGACAGTGGACGGCTCAGAGGTAAAGACCGGTGTTCTGAACAGCGCAGAAGAAGAGAAGAACGGCCGTTACAGCCTCAGCAGCACCCTGACCCTCAGCAAAGACCTCTGGGAAAAGGGGGAGGAGTTTATCTGTAAGGTCTCCCATAACAACGTGGATCATCCAGTCACGTTCAGAAAGAGTCAGTGTTAAGGCAAATAGATCCAAGCTAGAGTTTAACATAGAGCTGCTTCTGATCATCTACAATAGAGTTTAAATTCTACACAACGCTGCATTTCTGTCTTTACTCTGTTCACTGTCCTGTTGCTCTTCCTGTAGTTTTTGCTGAAATAAAGCTGAGTTTTGGACGTTGTGTGTTTCTTTTATTGGAGTTAATAGTGATGATCAGTGTGATGAGAGAGTGGGATTAGCTGCAGATTCAGTGTGTGTGTTGTGCTTCAGTGAGTTTGACTGAAGGAAGTTGAACATCTGGTGAAGTTTCTGTTCTATTCTGGGAGAAATGAAACTATTCACATTCATGTAAATCTCATTTACATCTCACTGATCTCTGTAATGTGAGAATTCATATCTTGCCTATTTTTAAGTTTATTTACAAGTAAATTAATAATCCTAAACCTAAACAACAACAATTTCACAGATCAGGAGTTCAGATGCTCCCTGAAATGACAAAACCATGAGGATAAACCTGAAACTACAGCAGCTCTACAGCAAATCTAAAACAGTAAAAAAGCAACATTTAGCATCTATAGCAGGACTCCAGCTCATGAGTCGTCTCAGGAGAGTCTAAGTCACGACTCTCTTCACTCAGAGTGAAACTTTCTGATTGAGCAGCTCCATCTCTCCACCCTTCACCCTGTTCTGTGAAATGTCTTTTCTTATAACAGTGACACCTACAAATTATTTTCTAGTCAATAAAACATATACAATTATTATTATTGTTTATTGGTTCATTTAGGATGCAGTTTACAAATGTTTTAAAATTCCTGCTTATTTATAATGAGTTAATAAGGGAAGAATTTGCTGGAACAGTGTGTGTGATTATTGCACTATAACTAGAGATGCTAAAGAGAAAGCTAAACCGTGAGACTCTGTGCTTTGAAGTAGGTCACGTTTGTTTGTACTCAAATAAACAAATGTTCTTTATTAAAATAAATAAATAAAATTAAGGTTTCTGAAACTTCCAGCTTTTCAATATGTGTTTCATTCAATTAGATTTTCGAGGCGGAAGCCGAAATACAGCTCACACACAAGCACACACACACACGCAGTCTTTAGGTTGAGAGAGTCCGAGGTGCGCTTGGGGGGAAGCGTAGCTGATCCGAGATGCGCGGGGAGGAGAAGCTCAGCCGGTACAGGATGGCGGAGTCCGAATGGAACGGAGAGCACAGCATCCTGTGAGTGGAGTCCAAATGGAACGGAAAGCAAGGAGTCCTGCGTGAAACATAGAACCAATACATTCAATAAAGAACAAGGGAGGGAATGAGAGTGAGGAGCTTATGTAGAAGTGGTGTGGATTGATGATGAGCCCCAGGTGTGTGTAGTTAAGCCTGGAGCTCCAGAGAGAGCGGAGGCATGAGTGACAACGAGCTCCATGTGTGCGTGGTTAAGCCTGGAGCTCCAGGGAGAGCGGAGGCATGAGACCACAAAAGTGGGTGTGGCAGGTGGATCCCTGACATTATTCCCCCCAGAGGTGGCGGCATCCGACGCCCCAAACCCACCGATGCCCAGAGGGCCAAGGCATTCGGAGGAGGACCCCGTTGTCCGTCCAGGGTAGAAAGGGACCTGGTGATAATCGCCGCAGAACCGGGGAAGGCCTGGGGGATTCTCCAGACAGTAGAGAAATGTGGAGCGTGATTTTGCCTGCTTCAGTGGGGTAAGAGGACGAATAAAAGTCCATGTATTCACGGACGTTCCGTACGAATCCGCCCCACTCTGTCATATTGCCGTAAAAGCGGGCCGGGAATTCTATCGTACACTCCGGGGGGCATGGCGCCACCGTGCTTGCATGTTCCCAAGCCGGCGAGGAAGAATAGTGAGGGACAGCAGTTTCCGGGTGTTTCCAGAGGCCGAGCTTGGCTGTCGCGTCATCGCGGCACAGCGAATCCTCCCTCCGAAGCTCGGGTCGCGGCAACCCGATCATATCCCCGTTGTTGTTTTTTTTATTTTATTATTTTTTTTATATAATACTTTTCAGGAGGTTCCTTATTCTGTCAGGGTGCGAGTGAAACAGGAGGCGGAAGCCGAAATACAGACGGGAGTGAGGGAGAGACACACACACAAGCACACACATACACACACATATCATATGTAGACATATTCATATCTACATATCAGTAGAACAGACCAAAAATAAAGATCTCATGTTTGGGGAAAATTCTGCACCAGTTGCCCCTGAAAAAAATCTTTATGAGGTGTTGGTTTTTACCTGAGGTGCTAATGGTTTTTAGGTCACCTCCTGTCTCAAGAAAGGATTTGCAGAGTTTTTACTAATTTAAAGTTAAGTGTTTATGATGGTTTGGGTATTTAATTTAGCAATTCTTTTGTAAACTTAACTGATAAAAAATGTGGTTTTATGATGATCATGTTGTGTAACCTTCTTCTATTATTTTTTTGAGTTTTGACATTTGTTTATTGATTATTGCCTGTCAAATAAATGCCAAATTCTTGATTAACTTATTAAATAATTTATATCTAGTTGATTATGTAGTCTGGTGTTATCACAAATCACTGATCAGGATAGTTCAAACTGAAGGCTCATGAATGGATGGAGCATAGAGCACAACATCTGGGACCTTCTGATTTCTTACTATCACTGACTTAGCAAGTTATAACAAAGGGACTAAATCAATTATTCTTTATGCATTAGCAAGCACTGAGCAGCTATTTAAAGAACATTAGTTTGCAGTGATATCATCTGACTAAGATTCAGACTGGCCAAATTGCCTCCGTGAGCAGGTATAGTTGGCAAAGCTCCAGACTCTAAGCTTCTTTAAAATGACAGAAGAAATACAACTAATAAGGTGATCAGCTTAAATGATATATATTCAAGTTAAATCTTTATTACAAATTGGAGTCAGATTAGAAGCTCAAAATTAGATTCATGAAACAAATTGCAATCTATTTTAGTATTTATTACAGCAGAGTAAGAAAGACTTACACGCAGCACACCTTCACCCACACCAGTGGATTCTGTCGTTGGGCCATTGGGTGGGCAACCTACACTGTAATGATTGGACATTCTGTGACGTGTTCCTTTTGAGTCTGATTCCTCTCATGGTTTCTTCCTCATACCATCTCAGGGAGCTTTTTCTTGCCATAGTTGCCACTGACTCACTCTTTATGGATAAACATACAATTCTAAGGAACAAATTTATAGACACTAAATGTATACATTCTTTAAAACATCTTTATTAACGTCTTATACCTCTAAAGCTGCTTTAAAACAATTTCCATTGTTAAAAGTGCTCTACAAATAAAAATTGAATTATGGAAAAATCAGCACTAGACTACCCATTAGACTACCTGTACCAATTACCCATCAGCCCCTGCACACATCACATAATAGCCACGTCCCTAATCACAGACACTTTTCCTAGTTGCCCCCTAATAACACGTTTATTTACATTTGAGTTTCTGTGTGTGTGTTAAGTTTTTGTTGATGTTTTTATGTTCATGTATTTTTATCTGTATTTAACTTTTTCAGTTTCTGGTCTTTGTGTAATAATCATGTTTTTTGTTTTCTTAGTTTTGGTATCGTCCTTCAATGCTGCTGTGCCTCTCTGTCCTGTGGAGGATATAGTTGTGGTCACCACCTTGCCTACATTTACAATTAGATTTATGGCATTTGGCAGATGCCTTCATCCCGAGCGACTTACAATTATCACATTCATAACCCTGAGCAGATACGGGGATAAGGGCCTTGCTCAGAGGCCCAGAAGTGGCGAACTGGTGTGGCTATGACTAGAAAACATGACCATCAGAGACGAATGGCTTAACCACTAAGCTACCAGCTCCTGCTCTTTGACCTGTTGAGGACATTACCTTGTCTCTTAGCCAGGTGAGGATGTTGTTCTTATTCCATGTCTAACTCAGGATGTTGCCATGCCTCACTGTCCAGCTGAGGACGTGGCTCTCCCTTGTTGTGCAAGGCAACGCAGTGTGCACCAGTCAGATCCTGGCCTTGGCATGCATGTTGCTGTCTGCTTGGCTGAGAGCATTTCTGTGCTGCTTGAAACTTTGTTCCCCACACAGGAAGCAGATGAAATCTTCTGTAGCCACCCGGGACCCCCCAAGATGAGGATGGGTTCCCTCTTGAGTTTGGTTTCTCTTAAGGTTTCTTTCTTATGCCATCTCAGGGAGATTTTCCGTGGCATAGTCGCACCGACTCGCTCATTAGAGACAAACTTACACTTATAAAGAACAAACGTATTCATTTTTTCTTACCACATTATCTGTGTAAAGCTGCTTTGAGACAATGTCCATTTTTAAAAGCACAATACAAATAAACATGAATTGACTATAAGATGGGACATTTGCGAGTCAAGACTTAAACACTAAAGGGAGGAGGATTGTAAAGATGTTAAAATCAGCACTAGACTGCATTAGATATCAGCCCCTGCACATATCAAATGACAGCCTCATGTCACTATTCATTCACATCACAAAATATCAAACCAAACTCTCAAAGTTTACGTTTTTGTGTGTCTTTGTTAAGCTTTTATTAATTTTATCATGGTCATCTGATTTTTATCTGTATTTCAACTGTTTCTGGTCTTTGTGTTACATCCATTTTTTTATGATCTTTGTTTCTTACTTTTTTAGTTCTTCTGGCTGGTACGTAGTAAATTATGTGCATTTTTACTGCACATTATCTTGAAATATCCTTCATGTACTTCATGGTTAATCAGCTGAGAGAATTCTGGGTAACTGATCAACTGTGTGTTTTTGCAAACATGATGAACAGTGGCATTAAATGATCTTGTGCTTGTGAAGAACATCTGTTTGCATATTTAAAACTAAATGAAATCCAAAATAATTCCGGAGATAATTGCTGGATCAAGAATTTAGATCTTGTCCAGGTTCCTGTGTGTTCAGACAATATCTACACTGGTCCTGCAGCTGATAATAACAATCTCTTCTGAAGAAACACACAGAGACTAAGGGAGAATGAGAGACGACTCTCAGTGTCTCAGCAGGAGAATTAGTACTTTGTGGTTTTATCTGACTGCATTATGTGGTCATTAGTGTCACTGTGACATGCAGAAAAAATAAAGTGTGTTTTCTCTCATCCACAGTGTGTGTGATTGTGTGTATCACATCCTCTCCCTCAGCACCTGCAGTCTCTCCCAGCTGCAGCAGTGCTTCTCTGTACACTCTCACTGACCGAGGTTTTTGTACGATGCTCTAACACTGTGTGAACACACCACCACTATGGTAACTCTGACAGCAGTAATCTCCTGCATCTTCAGTCTGGACTCCACTGATGGTCAGAGTGAAGTCAGTATTCGATCCACTGCCTCTGAAACGAGCTGGAGTTCCTGACTGTAAGCTTGTAGCATAATAGATCAGGAGTTTAGGAGCTTCTCCAGGTTTCTGCAGGTACCAAGCAAGTTCGTTACCACCATTCACTCTGCTACTGGTTTTACAGTTGATGGTGACTGTGTTTCCTGGAACAACAGTTTGCACTGAAGGAGTCTGAGTCACAGTCACCTGACCTCTGGATCCTGTAGAGAAACATAGATTGTGTTTGTATGCTGTAAAGTGGTGTAGAATTAGTATAAAATGAAGTGTGTGAGGCTGTGAGTTGATGTTAAACTCTCACCTTGAGTCCAGAGGGCCAGTGTGCAGATGAAGACGCTGATCAAAGTCATGGTTGCTGTGGGTGAAGTTGCTGATCAGCAGCTCTCAGTCATGAAGTGTTCAAGTCACAGGACTATAAACACTCACAGAGCACTGAAGCATGGACTGCTAATGCAAAGTGTGTGTGTGTGTCTGTGTGTGTGTGTGTGTGTGTGTGTGTGTGTGTGTGTGTGTGTGTAAAAACATTTTCTTTTTCTCTCTCAGTTTATTTTTAGAAGGTATGAATGTGCATCAATGAGGGAGATGTAGAAAAGTGGAAACATCTAAAGCTTTTCAATTATTGATTTCATTAGTCATATGATCCATAAAACATATTTTTATTGAATCAATCACAACACTGGATGTTTTTATGATGCCACACTGCACCCTGGTGGTGACTCCTGTAACTGTAGACACTAAAGTTTAATTAGCAGGGCTTTAACGTTACTCTTTTTCTTGTATCTATGCTACTATAAAAAATATTTACAGATATTCAGAGTGATTGCTGACTTCGGGTCATTTTACTTTAAATATCTGAAGTCTCTTAGCAGGTGGAATGTGAAGGTGTTAAATATCATTTTAAAATTGCATGTAATGACAGTGAGTGTGTGACTCAAAGCCAAATTGGCCACATGTGAGGCAGGTGTGCTGGGGTTCTGTCATGGGGGAATGTGTGAAATTGGTACTTTAGATAAATAAATTAAAGATTTAAAGAATAGACAGACAAAAGTCCGCCTGGGCACAATCCCCTTAATCTGCCAAACTAACAGTATCTTGTGGTGGGAACTAAGAACACATGGGGGCAATACTCAGAAAACCCTCCGGATCATAACAGTACCCCCAACACACAGTCCTTATATGCGAAACACTCCCCCCCCAGGTCAGGTGGGCAGGGAAATCCATTGAAGTCCCACCAATTCCCTGTTGGTCAATGTGAGCACCTTTGGTGGCTGGTAAGAATCCCCTGCAAGATGAAAAGGTGGAGCAACGTCCTTATGAGGCACAATGGCAGAGCAATGTCCTCTGCAAGGATGGTTCCCCTTTTGGGTTTGGTTCCTCTCAAGGTTTCTTCCTCATAGAAGAATGTCTGCTCATGTCTGAGCAGAGATATCAGTTATGTGGCTCAATATTCAAATCAGTTTGATCTCTTCACTAATTAATTACCAATTAGATCCAAAACTTCAAATAATGCATCAACAAACCCAATGAAGATTCCAGTCAAAAAAAGAGAAGGTGCAAATCAGCTTTATTTCAGTCAATGCAGCCCTGTCCCATAGAGCTCTCAGGAGAAAACATCTCCACAGCAATGTTTCATTCAAAAGTGAAGTCAAATGAAAAAAATCCTCACTTTTTATTTCTCACACTCAGTGAAATTTACATATTTTCTCTAAAATCTCCTCCTTAACAATTTACAATCATCAATAATTTTACGACGACTTGTGAATTCCTCCTATTTGCTTACATTTGATTCTGCTCTGTCTGCAAATCATCCTTTGTTTTGTTTATACCTCGTCTAGAAACGTCTTACTTCTTCCAGCTTTACCAAACCAGGGCTTTAGTTTTATCACACAAGCTCTTTTTTTCAAATGTTTTTCCTTTTTCTTAACTTTTCTTACAATCTTCTCTGTTCTCAAAAACATTTCTTACATACTATAGTCCCTCTTTATATGGAATTCCTGTCTTTTCTCTCATCCTGCCTGCATCTTAAACTCATGCTCTCATAGAACCTTCCTGTGTGTTTTGGGTATTGGAGCTTTCTTACAATTCTCACAACTTTCCTACGTTCTTTATTATCTGATGATGTGTTGTTCCTATTACACTATTACTCTTCTCATTTCTACATCTTTTATATCTTTTTTTTTTTACATAATTTTTCCCTCAGGTTTCTGCTTGTGCTTTGAATATATATGCATAAATGCTGTTTAAATGTAGTTAATACATGTTGCCTGCATGCCTGCATCAGCTCTCCTATATGACTACAGCGCATATTTGTTTCCTGGAGCAACTTACTGGTCCTCATATGCCTCGCTATTTTCCACCTTGAACAATTCCTCCGGTTTCTCCAGTTCATACACACAACTCCTCTACTTAAACTGATCTCTAGCTACTTAACGAGCCTTTTTCCCTCAGGCTCCGTCTCTCCTGACTATTCCCCAACTTCTCCCATGGCAAATAGAGACGATCCTGGTCCATCCTATTCCTCAGAACCTGACACTATTGTTCCCCTTCAGGAACTCGAGCTGCGTCGAAACGCTATTGGAACGCCCCTGCATGACCACGCTCTGAACCACGTGTGAAATCTAGCCAATAGGCAAGCCGTGACGTCATAGACAGGCGACGTCGTGTAAACCAGGAAGCTACAAGATGGCTGTGCGGTGGTAGCGACATTAGCTTCTGCTCGTTCAGGTAAGCCCTTTGAGTGTGTTATCTGTGCAGTCATGAGCTTGTATGCAGGCAGAATTCCGTCTGCGTGTCTCCTGCTTGCCCCGATTCATTTCGGGGGGGGTGACACGCAGCCGATGTGTTGTTTGCTTAGCTTAGGAGCGTGCTTAGTCGGCTCTCGAGGGTATCAGTTGTTAGCATTTTAGCCGTGCGGCTATGCGCTCCCGGCTGCGAGGCGAGCTCCCGTTCCCCGGGGATTGCGCTCGTTTAGCGGTTCCTTCTCCGGTGCGTGTGACGCGGTGCTCCGTATTCTTCCTCCGAGATGGGTGAATTTTCAGGGAGCGCTCTCCGAGGTGAGCGCTCTCCTTTGCGGCTTCGGCTCTCGATGGTTTTGGCTGTTAGCATTTAGCCGTGTGGCTATGCGCTCCCGGCTGCTAGCCGAGCTCCCGTTCCCCGGGGTGAGAGCTCGTTTGGTATCGGTTCTTTCTCGGTGTGTGTGACGCGGTGCTCCGTATTTCTTCCTCCGAGGTGGATGAAATTTCGGGAAATTAGGGGAAGCATGCCTGGCGGCTGCTTCTTCTCCCGGTGCGGGCGGCGCAGCATTACATGTCTCTCTCTCCAAGGAGGATGAGCTGGTGGGTGCTAGCGAGCCTGCGGGCTCCTCACAGCCTGTGCTGTATATGGAGCTCCTTGAGGTCGTGGCACCGGGCCGGGTCCGAGCTGGATTTAGCTTGGCCGGTCGTGTGGCAGAAGCAGCGCGCACCCAGTGAGCTGGTCGTGCGTTTCCTGCGCTGTGTCACAGCCTCAGCACTTCCCCTGATCTGCGCACCGAGGTGTCTGGGTCCTGGAGGGCTCGTGAGCGCGCGTGTTTTCCGATGTTCTTCACTGTGCGCGAATGTTATTGGAGCTATGTGGCGCGGCTACGGGACAATGCCGCTTGTGGTAGAGACGCTAGCTAGCTATCTCTCCCCGAATGTTGCATCTGTGACGGCTATCGTTTGCCTACGAGGAGCAGCTTGGCTCTGGTGGGTTGCGCTGCGTGGCGGGTCAGGCTGCGGGTTGCTTCCACACGATGAGTGTGTTGCAGGCATACCAGGCTGGCCTGCTATGGGGGATGATGCGAGCTTCCTTCTGAGCGCCATGGCGTCCCCTCCTGGCCTGACCTGGTAACGCTGTGGGTAAGGGCGATTGCTGGAGGGTTCAGGAGACCGCGGTGGGGTTTCAGTGGTAGTTCCTCGCTGCCCCGATGGGGCTGCTCGGCGGCAGCCTCGCCCTGGTATGTCCAGGCACAGCGAGATAGCCCGGTGAGAGAGTGTTGCCACCCGATTCCCGTGGGGAGGTCCTAGGGGCCCCTGGCGACTCTCTAGGCCCGAAGGGGGGCTGGACGGCCTGAGGGTCGTCCTCGCCTCTGGTGAACGGGCTGTGGTGCGTAGGCCTGATGGCTTGCATCTTGGAGGGCGGTGCGCACCTCATGCTACGGTGCTCGTCCCTCCCTGGCACCACCGGGAGGCCGGTCTGTCGGCCCTGCCACAGGGTGTTCAGGACGCTGCCTCCCTTTAGCGGTTAACTCCCTTATTTCCGCCCGACAGTTCGTTGCGGATGGGGGTCATCCGCCGCCTCTCAGGGGGCTTCAACGGCCGCAGTATGCTGCTCCTGCCGTTCGGGTTCAGGAGGACTGTCTGTTAGCCCTGCCACAGGTCGTGTTCAGGGCGCAGCTTCTCCAGCGGTTTGCTCTCCGTATTCCGCCCGTATGTTCGCTGCGGACGGGGGGGTTCCGCCGCCTCTCAGGAGGTGTGGTCGGCTGCAGAGCACCGCTCCAGCCGCTCTGAGTGGGTCAGGGGCCAGCCCCGAGGGGTTGGTTTTCCCTGTGGAGACTTTCTGTCAGTCTGGAGGGCTGCCTGGAGTCTCTCGGGGGTCCTGCGTACTGTGGAGAAGGGCTGCGCGATTTAGTTCGCGTCTTCTCCTCCCCGGCTCAACGGGGTGTGTCCTGCCCTAGCTGGACCCGTGCAGGCTCTGGTCCTGGGACAGGGGGTGCGTGCTCTCCTGAGGAATTGGTTCCCTCCTCCTTGTTTAGAGAGTCAGGCTGCTACAGCCCGTGCTTCGTTGTTCCGAAGAGGGACGGTGGGTTGCATCCCATTTTTGATCTACGCTACTTGAACCACTCGCTTTTGAGGCTCGGGTTCAGGTTTTCTCGTTTAGAGAGGTCGTGTCTTGGGTCAAGTCCGAGGACTGATTTGTCATACGCTAGATCTGGTGGTTGCATGCTCCCATGCAGCCGTCCTTCACCGCGCACGGGAGGTTCCTGAGGTTGCTTTCGGGGCGGACCTTACCAATATCGGTCCTTCCGTGCGGCCTAGCGCCCTCGCCCCGTGCCTTCACAGAGTGCGTGAACGCGGCACTGACCCCGCTGCGGCTTCAGGGCATCCGCATTCTGTATTATATCAACGAGTGGTTGACGTTGGCTCGTTAGAGCAGCTGGCGGTTCGGCATTGAGATGCTGTTCTCGCCTGCGTGAAGGTACTGGGGTTCAGACTGAGACGCCGGGTAGTGTGTACTTTTCCCAGCGCGGAGGGCCACTTTCTCGGCGTGGTGTGGGACTCGGCCGAGTTGCGGGCACGGTTGTCTCCCGCCCGGTTTGTAGTCATCCTCACTGCAGTCAGGAGGGTAGGGGCAGGCCACCTAGTCACTGTGAGGCAGTTCCAGAGGCTGCTGGGTCTCATGTCGGCAGCGTCCAGTGTATTTCCACTCGGCTTTTTCCGCATGTGGCCCCTCCGGTGGTGGCTCCGGGGCAGAAGGGTTCTCCCCCTGGGGGAGTCTGTATCGTCACATCAAGGTCTCACGGTGTGCCCTTTGAGCCTTGGTTGTATGGTGGAACCCTACGTTCTGTCTCGAGGCCCCGTTTTATGGACTCCTTGTCGTCGCGTAACGCTAACGACGGACGCTTCCCTCACGGGGTGGGGAGCGGTCATGAGTGGCTCACGTCTCTTGTGGCACATTGGTTGCCGGGAGATGCTGGCAGTGTTGTTGGGGTTACAACACTTCCTCCCAGTCCTTAGAGATCGCTATGTGTTGATCCGCGCAGACAATACTGCGGTGGTCTCGTACATCAACCACCTGGGGGGCCTCCGGTCTCGCCCTTGTGAGCAACTGGTGCAGGAGGTCCTCCTGTGGTCCCGAGATGAACTCCTCTCATTTAGAGCCGGTTACATCCCGGGACGGTTGGATGTCTAAGCAGCCGCCCTGTCGAGACAGTGGCTGCCGTGGGACGGTCTTGGCCGAGGCTACGCCTGTACGCCTTTCCCCGATTGCGCTGCTCTCGGGGGTTCTGGAATAGGTTCGCCGGTAGGGAGTCTGTCTCTTCCGTGTAGCACCTCGTTGGCGGGCGGAACCCTGGTTCACCCCCGCCCGGTGTTGTGGAGACTGTGGCCCCTGAGGGGGCACGATTCGTAGCGGCTGTTCTCTCTACCAAGGTAGCAGAGGCCTTTCTCCACTGCAGAGCTCCCTCTACGAGGAGGTCGTATGCCGCACGATGGCGACTGTTCGTGTCTCGGTGTGAGCACCGTGACTTGGACCCAGTTATCTGCCCGGTCGGTTCAGTTCTGGTGTTTTTGCGGGTACAGTTTGCCGCAGGGTTAACCCCTTCGACCCTGAGGGTTTCCGTGTTTGCTGGGTTGGTCCCATTGGTGACACGTTTCCTCCGCGGCGCCCGGAGGCTGTGGCCCGGGACGCGACTTGGCAGTTGCCTCGTCCCGCCTGGAGTTGCCCCCTGGCATGGCCAGAGTGTTCTTTACACGAGGCTGGGTGCTCCCACACGATGTGTCGTGTTACAGGCGTTCTGCCCTCCTCCGTTTATAGCCCCCGACCAAGGGTTACGAGACCCGGCTGTGTCCAGTGCGAGCACTGGGTGCTTATCTCCACAGGACGAGTCCTTGGAGCTGGTCGGTGCAGTTGTTCGGCTGCGAGTCCTGGTCCCCGCTCCGATCGCGGTCAGGGCTCGCCCCACCGGAGTGTGGCGGCCTCTGCGGCCAGGTACACATGGTGTCACTCCGGGACGTCTGTGACGCTGCGGGTTGGTCCACCCCGCTGACCTTTGTCTGGTTCTATGGCCTTGACCTCAGAGCCACCCCGGGCTCCTCTGTCCTGCGTGCTGGTGCCGAGGCCCTCACTCTTTCGGCAGGGTCTGGTCAGTGTGGCGTGATTGGACTCTCGTTCCCATAGCGTTTCGACGCAGCTCGAGTTCCTGAAGGGGAACGTCTCTAGGTTACGACCGTAACCCTAGTTCCCCGAGGGAACGAGACGCTGCGTCTCCATGCCACACTCCCTGCATCCCTGCGGCGCTTACCTTCTCTCTTTGCAGAAGCTAATGTCGCTACCACCGCACAGCCATCTTGTAGCTTCCTGGTTTACGCGACGTCGCCTGTCTATGACGTCACGGCTTGCCTATTGGCTAGATTTCACACGTGGTTCAGAGCGTGGTCACGCAGGGGCGTTCCCATAGCGTTTCGATGCAGCGTCTCGTTCCCTCGGGGAATTAGGGTTACGGTCGTAACCTAGACACGTTCTTTCACCATGAACTTTCCACTTATTTTCTACAACTGCCATTAACTGAATCGATCAGCCTCATCTGCTCACCAGCCTTAATAACATTTATTACATTTACAAGCATTGGGATAATATAATGTATGCTAAACTATATGTATGCTAAACTTTACTCTAAGCATGATTATTGATTCTTTGTTAACTCACGTTATACTGAGATCTCTGCAAAGCTGAGTATTATACTATATTAATGCGGAATAATGGTTACATGTATTAAGCTTGGATTTAAACTAATATAATCAACATTATGTTATCTGAAGCATATTGATACTGCTGAAGATACATACTGATAGCTGAAGACCTGAGCAAAATTACATGGGTGAACTTTATGCACTCTATTATGCAGGATGAGGAAAATGTCATGCGGTTGTTCTGTAAATTCTGTAAAGCTGCTTTGAGACAATGTCCATTGTGAAAATCACTACAGAAATAAACTTGAACTTCAGAAACACATGACCAAGAAATCTCACGGTGCAGTGGCTGCTGGGAAATGTGGTCTCTGTCCATAATCCTGAGAAATATTAAACAAACATGTTAAACAAAGTCTTGGCACCACAATTTGACAGAATGATCACATCACAAACTAAAGAAACTATTGGATTTACTGAAAATCTCATGATTACTAATGCAGTTGAAGGTTGAAGTCTCCAGTTCAGGACGTTGCAGACAGATTTATGGTTAGAACATCAACAACATCAGGGATCATTTGGATGTAATGTATATAAGAATGACAGATTTAATGTTCTGGCAAGTGCAAGAAAAAATGAATAGTAAAAATAACGTTCACACACAAGTGTATTTTCCTCTCCCACTAGTGATAAAGGAGAATTTTAAATCTCCATCATTGCACTGGATGTTCTGTAACGTTCATCATGAAGTACATTTTACACTCGAGTGATTCAGGATCAGTTGAGTTTTACCAACATGTTCTTTAAAGTAGCACAGACTAACAGAGGTTTAAGATGAACGTGATCTACATGTGATACGAGTGGATTTGCTTTTGTCTTCTGGTTCTTTTGTCATGTGAGTGTGTTCTTACAGTCTCCATTTGAGCCCAGAGTCACAGAGGAGGAACCTTCAGAGGATGTGTGATGGTGGTCTGGAGAGAAGGACATCAAGACCAGTGGAGTAGAGAAGAAAGTTTTCAACGTTTAATTAATTTTCATAAATTCTGGTTTGAGAGCTGTGTGTCCGCATATGTGTATGTGTGTGTATTTATGTATTAGTGTGTTAGTGTGTTGTGTTTTCTCTCATCCACAGTGTGTGTGATTGTGTGTATCACATCCTCCCCCTCAGCACCTGCAGTCTCTCCCAGCTGCAGCAGTGCTTCTCTCTACACTCTCACTGACCGAGGTTTTTGTACGATGCTCTAACACTGTGTGAACACACCACCACTATGGTAACTCTGACAGTAGTAATCTCCTGCATCTTCAGTCTGGACTCCACTGATGGTCAGAGTGAAGTCAGTATTCGATCCACTGCCACTGAAACGATCTGGAATTCCTGATTCTAATTCAGTAGCATCATGGATGAGAAGTTTAGGAGCTTCTCCGAGTTTCTGCAGGTACCAGTGCAGTGTATCACCACTATACACACTGCTACTGGTTTTACAGTTGATGGTGACTGTGTTTCCTGGAACAACAGTTTGCACTGAAGGAGTCTGAGTCACCGTCACCTGACCTCTGGATCCTGTAGAGAAACATAGATTGTGTTTGTATGCTGTAAAGTGGTGTAGAATTAGTATGAAATGAAGTGTGTGAGGCTGTGAGTAGATGTTAAACTCTCACCTTAAGTCCAGAGGGCCAGTGTGCAGATGAAGATGCTGATCAAAGTCATGGTTGCTGTGGGTGAAGTTGCTGATCAGCAGCTCTCAGTCATGAAGTGTTCAAGTCACAGGACTATAAACACTCACAGAGCACTGAAGCATGGACTGCTAATGCAAAGTGTGTGTGTGTGTGTAAGTGTGTGTGTGTGTGTGTGTGTGTGTGTGTGTGTGTGTGTGTGTGTGTGTGTGTGTGTACTGCAGTGTGATGGAGGTTTTTGTATGACGGTTTCATTAGAATGTATCACTGTGGTGGACTTTTGGTGGAGGCTCCAAACTCATGGTGAACAGTAACTATGTTTTCTTCTTTTTAATATAAAATACATTTATTTCATGATTAATTACATGAATAAATAAACTTCACCTGAAGGAATGATTTATATTCATAATTGTGTGATTGATATTTATTGTGTATTATTATGCTGTGATGAGGAAAACATTTCAGTATCAGAACTGATCCCATAGAAATGTTCCTGAACATTCAACAAATCTACAATGATGATGTTAAATATGTAAGAATTCCACACTTGCTATAAATTCCACATGCAATAACTCTATAATAAACATGTCATAAATCCTTCCTTTGTGCTGATGTTAAATCCATCAGTTAAATCCCAAATGATGTTAAATGTGTGTGTTTGTGTTACACAATGAATCTTTCTGGAATCTGCTCCATTTGTATTTGCTGCAGTTCCACATGCTGAAGGTTTGAACTATAAAGTAATAAGACTTGTGGTGAAAAATGATGTTTCCCAGATAAATGATGGTGTGGAACATGTTTGTTTTGTCTCTGCACTGAAACTGATGTCAGATAATAAAGTTCTCAATGAAAATCAGTCATGAAGTCAGACTTTATTAGACTTAATGACTTTGTAAGATCAGTCAGTTCCACAAAGTGCCACAAATAGTTCTGATGTGTGTATGATGTGTGTGTGTTTCTCCTCTCCAGCGGGTCTCGTGGTGAAGCCGTCCGTGTCTCTGCTCCCTCCGTCCTCTCTGCAGCTGTCTGAGGGATCGTCCTCGCTGCTCTGCCTGCTGTCTGGCTACTCTCCACAGGGGGCGCTGGTGAGCTGGACAGTGGACGGCTCAGAGGTGAAGACCGGTGTTCCGAACAGCGCAGAAGAAGAGAAGAACGGTCTTTACAGCCTCAGCAGCACCCTGACCCTTAGCAAAGACCTCTGGGAAAAGGGGGAGGAGTTTATCTGTAAGGTCTCCCATAACAACGTGGATCATCCAGTCACGTTCAGAAAGAGTCAGTGTTAAGGCGAATAGATCCAAACTAGAGTTTAACATAGAGCTGCTTCTGATCCATCTACAATAGAGTTTCAATTCTACACAACGCTGCATTTCTGTCTTTACTCTGTTCACTGTCCTGTTGCTCTTCCTGTAGTTTTTGCTGAAATAAAGCTGAGTTTTGGACGTTGTGTGTTTCTTTTATTGGAGTTAATAGTGATGATCAGTGTGATGAGAGAGTGGGATTAGCTGCAGATTCAGTGTGTGTGTTGTGCTTCAGTGAGTTTGACTGAAGGAAGTTGAACATCTGGTGAAGTTTCTGTTCTATTCTGGGAGAAATGAAACTATTCACAGTCATGTTCATGTAAATCTCATTTACATCTCACTGATCTCTGTAATGTGAGAATTCATATCTTGCCTATTTTTTAGTTTATTTACAAGTAAATTAATAATCCTAAACCTAAACAACAACAATTTCACAGATCAGGAGTTCAGATGCTCCCTGAAATGACAAAACCATGAGGATAAACCTGAAACAACAGCAGCTCTACAGCAAATCTAAAACAGTAAAAAAGCAACATTTAGCATCTATAGCAGGACTCCAGCTCATGAGTCATCTCAGGAGAGTCTAAGTCACGACTCTCTTCACTCAGAGTGAAACTTTCTGATTGAGCAGCTCCATCTCTCCACCCTTCACCCTGTTCTGTGAACTGTCTTTTCTTATAACAGTGATACCTACAAATTATTTTCTAGTCAATAAAACATATACAATTATTATTATTGTTTATTTGTTCATTTAGGATGCAGTTTACAAATGTTTTAAAATTCCTGCTTATTTATAATGAGTTAATAAGGGAAGAATTTGCTGGAACAGTGTGTGTGTGATTATTGCACTATAACTAGAGATGCTAAAGAAAAAGCTAAACCTGGAGACTCTGTGCTTTGAAGTAGGTCACGTTTGTTTGTACTCAAATAAACAAATGTTCTTTATTAAAATAAATAAATAAAATTTAGGCTTCTGAAACTTCCAGCTTTTCAATATGTGTTTCATTCAATTCGATTTTCGAGGCGGAAGCTGAAATACAGCTCACACACAAGCACACACACACACGCGTGCACTCGCGCACTCGGCAGTCTTCAGGTTGAGAGAGTCCGAGGTGCGCTTGGGGGGAAGCGTAGCTGATCCGAGATGCGCGGGGAGGAGAAGCTCAGCCGGTACAGGATGGAGGAGTCCGAATGGAACGGAGAGCACAGAATCCTGTGAGTGGAGTCCAAATGGAATGGAAAGCAAGGAGTCCTGCGTGAAACATAGAACCAATACATTCAATAAAGAACAAGGGAGGGAATGAGAGTGAGGAGCTTATGTAGAAGTGGGGTGGAGTGATGATGAGCCCCAGGTGTGCATAGTTAAGCCTGGAGCTCCAGAGAGAGCGGAGGCATGAGTGACAACGAGCTCCATGTGTGCGTGGTTAAGCCTGGAGCTCCAGGGAGAGCGGAGGCATGAGACCACAAAAGTGGGCGTGGCACGTGGATCCCTGACATTATCATTTATATCTAGTTGATTATGTAGTCTGGTGTTACCACAAATCACTGATCAGTATAGTACAAACTGAAGGCTCATGAATGGATGGAGCATAGAGCACAACATCTGGGACCTTCTGATTTCTTACTATCTCTGACTTAGCAAGTTATAACAAAGGGACTAAATCAACTATTCTTTATGCATTAGCAAGCACTGAGCAGCTATTTAAAGAACATTAGTTTGCAGTTATATCCTCTGACTAAGATTCAGACTGGCCAAATTGCCTCCGTGAGCAGGTATAGTTGGCAAAGCTCCAGACTCTAAGCTTCTTTAAAATGACAGAAGAAATACAACTAATAAGGTGATCAGCTTAAATGATATATAATCAAGTTAAATCTTTATTACAAATTGGAGTCAGATTAGAAGTTCAACAACGTGGATCATCCAGTCACGTTCAGAAAGAGTCAGTGTGTAGGCGAATAGATCCAAGCTAGAGTTTAACATAGAGCTGCTTCTGATCCATCTACAATAGAGTTTCAATTCTACACAACGCTGCATTTCTGTCTTTACTCTGTTCACTGTCCTGTTGCTCTTCCTGTAGTTTTTGCTGAAATAAAGCTGAGTTTTGGACGTTGTGTGTTTCTTTTATTGGAGTTAATAGTGATGATCAGTGTGATGAGAGAGTGGGATTAGCTGCAGATTCAGTGTGTGTGTTTTGCTTCAGTGAGTTTGACTGAAGGAAGTTGAACATCTGGTGAAGTTTCTGTTCTATTCTGGGAGAAATGAAACTATTCACAGTCACGTTCATGTAAATATTAATTACACCTCTGTTACCACTTTTGGTTCTCTGCAAAATGAAAATTTACATGTTGTCACTTACAAGTAAAAGAATAATCTAAACCTCAAAATCAACCACAAGGTTAAAGTGCATGATGATACCATTTGTATATAATTATACCCCAGCCCCGTCTAAATGTCAGAACACGCAGTGTCACAGTTATTTGTAATAATCAATGAAAAAAAAAACCACAACATAACATATGTAGCTTCCAAAAAATGTCCAGTCAGTAATTTGTATTAATTATTATTTTTAATTTACAGGGTCCCATTCTGAGGATTTGTATTGTTCTGTTTCAGTGTGGTGGTGTTTATAGTGCTGAGTTTGATGCTCACTTTTGCACCCTAGTGGAGAAAAAGAGAATAGACTCTCCTCTAAAAACTTTGTAATTCAATTGATGTCCATGAAACAATTTAGACTTCATAATGTGGACTTTACATGGTTGACACTGTGGTCCTAATTCTAAAATTATACAAATTCGACAATCCCAGTAGATCTTTATATAGAGAGAAAAGAAACAAACTTTGTCTTATGATGATTTACAGCCCAGTACAAACTGCACACTGAGAATATAAAAAGTACAAAAAACTACACAAAACAGCTCTTACGAGGCCAAATTCCTGTTATACAGAAGAGAATACACTCACAAATACATCAGGAGTAAAATGCAGAATGATTTATTTGAAAGACAAGAATGAAATGTATCAGTTACAGTGTAAAATCTTAACACCTATAACTAGAATTGTTAAGTAATTTTTGTAAAACACTCTGTTTGAGTAAAATATATTATGATGTGATGCTTATCCAAATACTTTGGTCTACTTCTTTATTATTTTATTCCTCTGCATATCTTTTGGATGACATTCCCGTGACATGTTCATGTAAATCTCATTTACACCTCACTGATCTCTGTAAAGCGAAATTTTAAATGTAGGCTATTTAAAAAGATGTTTAAGAATAATATTTTAATAGAAAAAGATTAAATAGCATGAAGCCAATTACAATTTAAAATGGCACGATGGTGATACTGAATAAACAGCAGCTTTACATTAAGAATAACAGTGAAAAAAACAACCGAGACTTAATGTCTATAGTATCTATAGTGAGGATTCTCTTAACTCAGTGATATAACTGCTGATTTTAATCGAATAGCTCCATCCCTCTACACTTCACCCTCTTCTCTTCATTTTCTATTTTTGAAACAGATTGTTTATTATTCTTATGTAAAGAAAGACTGGGTTTGAGAAATGTGCTATATAAAAAAAAAAAACAGCAATTTTTTTCATCCGATTTTTTATGTAAAATGGTTCATTTTGGTCCCATTTCAGAGGTAAATCTCTGCTTTATAATTAGTAGATGAGTGAACAATTGGACTGTGGAAGGTTTATGGGCATTTATGTACCTCTGCTTGGTTTACAGATGTCTTGGTGAAGGCTGAAACTGAGGTTGACTGTTTGAGAGGCTGCAGCTCTGGCAGTGTGCCACAGGGAAAGTGTGTAAACCCAAAGACAAAGACAAACAAACAAACGGAGCAAAATAAATTTTCACAATTTTGAAGTGGAAAAGGGAAAACTCTAAGCTAAGCAAACAAACTAACCCAGAGGACTTACACTGGGAACTTGAGATCGGGTGGGAGTCTCAGAAAAACAAACATTAGAAATGTACCACACAACTTTCAATACGATCAAGCAAGAAACTCAGACAAAAGGGGAACTTCAATACAAACAGAGGTACAGGACTCAGGTGAATCTAATCTAATTATGGACACAGTGACACAATGGTGACATCTGGTGTGGAAAAACCTATGAAAAGAGAAACAAACATGGCAGAAACATAATATGATCACTAGGGTCCTGACAAACCAAAAATAAAAAAAAACACCTTTTTCATCTGATTAAGTGGATGAATAATTTATGACCCAGTTTCAGAGTTATGTTATGTCTTTTTACCTGTAGTGTCTGGTGTTATTTCGTGTGCTTCATGTAATTCACTCTGTTTGAAAAAAAAATGTTTTCCTCTGCTGTGAATCAAAGGTGTATTTACACATCACTTTGGGTGTTCCTGTACACCCCAGAACTCTGCACCTTCCATTCTTTCACATATTATTGGCCAATGTGAAAAACTGTCCAAGTAGACATCCTGGTTAGAAACGGGAGCCGTGTTCTCCTGCTATCTTCTCTTCTCCTCATACTGTTGGGAATCCCACTGCTGGATCTTCCCCTTGTCATGCGGGAAACGGAGGCGGAAGCCGGAGTAACAGCAAACAAAACTTTATTTATAACAAAGGCAGAGCCAAAACAAATACCTGCGCTCGCAGGGATAATCCGGATAACGAAGTCCGGGAAAAGGAATAATCCGGTGGTGCGCACACAGCGCGGCCCACAACAGTTCTACGTCCGTGGATTATGGAAAGACCGATCCCGGCTGCGCCTTGAAAGAGACGTGGTCCACGCGAAGAGAGAGAGATAGGGAGAGAGTCCGAGTCGAACGGTACGTACCGGGGATAAGCGTACTACAAACGCACAGGAACACACATGAACGGGCATGAATGTGCAATAACCGACAGGGAGTGTGGGTGAATGAGCGGTTTATATGGAGGCAGGGCATGAGTGTATAATGTGCTTCAGCTGTGCGTGATTTGCGCTGCACGCTTGGGAGCGCGCAGAGGCAAAGGCAGCCTCTGAAGGAGGCATGGCAGGTGGATTCCTGACACCCCCCTCCCCCCCCCAAAGGGGCGGCACTGGACGCCCTCAAACCGCCAACTGCCCGGTGGGCCCGGGCACTCGGAGGAGGGCCCCTCCAGTCCTCCAGGGTCGAAGGGGACCCGGCCGGAACCGCCACAGAGCCAGAAACAGCAGGGAAGGGCACGAGGCGAAGCGACCACCCCTGTGGATAGCCGGAACGGGACAACGACCCTAGCGGGGCCCGGGAACGAAACACAACCCCACGCGGGGCCAGGAACGGGGCGAAGTCCTCAGCGCAGACCGGAGGCGGAGCGACGACCCCTATGGAGAGCCGGAGCGGAGCGACGCCCTCGGTGGAGACAGGAGGCGGAGAGACGATCCCCCTGGAGACCCGCAGCGGAGCGACGCCTTCGGCGGAGACAGGAGGCGGAGAGACGATCCCCCCGGAGACCCGGAGCGGAGCGACGCCCTCGGCGGGGACAGGAGGCGGAGAGACGATCCCCCCGGAGACCCGGAGCGGAGCGACGCCCTCGGCGGGGACAGGAGGCGGCTTGAGGAGAACTGGAGCTGGGAGACGGCCGAAGCGGAGACCCTGAAAGGGGTGACGCCTACGGTGGGGACCTGGAGCAGAGCGACGCCCTCAGCGGAGAACGGAGGCGGAGCGATGAACCCCACGAAGACCGGGAGCGGAGCGACGCCCTCAACGGAGACCAAAGGTGGAGTGCTGCCTCCAGTCCTCCAGGGTCGAAGGGGACCCGGCCGGAACCGCCACAGAGCCAGGAACAGCAGGGAAAAGCACGAGGCGAAGCGACCACCCCTGCGGAGAGCCGGAACGGGACAACGACCCTAGCGGGGCCCGGGAACGAAACACAACCCCACGCGGGGCCAGGAACGGGGCGAAGTCCTCGGCGCAGACCGGAGGCGGAGCGACGACCCCTATGGAGAACCGGAGCGGAGCGACGCCCTCGGTGGAGACAGGAGGCGGAGAGACGATCCCCCTGGAGACCTGCTGCCTTCGACAGAATCCCATCTGTAGATCAGCCAACATGTCACCACTGTCATACCAATCTAATGAAAGTCTAGATGGTGATGGTGAGATGTTTTGATTTGATGTTAGTGCGATATAAAGCAATCAATAAATTCAACAAGTCAACATGCTGACCATTTGCTGATTGTAAGTGGATCCTGCTGCAGGTCTGCAGGGCTCTTGCCTTCAATAGAACACCTTAGTACATTTTTCTGGAAAAACGTGTTAAAAGAAGTAAAATTAACCATGTGATAATATGTGATGACATCAAAACACATTGTCAGCAAAAATATCCTTTAAAAACATGCATTTATACACTCACACATATTTTTACATTTTGTCAGAGAACCACTCGCTCAGCCTCTCCTTCCTACTAATCACCCACACCTGTTCCCAATCTACACTCCCCTTTATAAGGCCCCTGTTTCCCCTCACTCACCGTCCGATCTACAGGTTACTCCATAGATCTTCACTTCGCTACGGCCTCTACCAGCAGGGTTTTACCACCCAGCTCCAGTAGCCTGATGGCTCCTCCAGCTTCGTATTCCAGAGAAGCAGCCGAGTGCAACGGCTTCCTCCTGCAAGTCAACTTATATATGGAGATGCAGCCTTACATGACCGCTGACCGATCCAAGGTAGCGTTTCTGATATCTCTGATAACCAGGAAGGCTCTTTCATGGGCGAGAGCCATATGGAGCACCAATAGTGCCATAACCACCTCATATATGCTCTTCACTAACCACTTTGCGGAGGTGTTCTGCACCGCCACTGCGGCCCTCACCACGGCAGAACTCTTCAGTCTTCACCAAGGGTCCTCCCCCAACACAGTCTCACCCCACATCGTCACATATCGACGCTGTGGATGTTGCGTCGGACGGCGTCCACATCCGACGCCAAGGGTACCCCCTTCGCATTGCTTTTTGACGTAGAGAGACGGTACCTCCCTTCGCCTCGCTTTTCGACGCAGATGGTTGAGAGCCCGTGTGCTACACTTTTCAACGCAGATCGCTGTCCTATCCACTGAATAAAGTATTATCTATCATAATAAGTGTACAGGAATAATTTTTAAATTGCGAAAAATCCTGAAGTTGTCCGTAGCCCTAACCCTAACCCTAACCCAAACCCTAACGCAAACCCTAACCCGAACCCTAACCCTAACCCTAACCCTAACCCAAACCCTAACCGTAACCAGGGGGGTTACGGTTAGGGACGGGGGTCCCGTCCATCTGCGTCAAAAAGCGAAGCGAAGGGTTTCCCGTCCCTCTACGTCAAAAAGCGACGCGAAGGGGGTACCCTCGGCGTCGGATGTGGACGCTGTCTGACGCAACATCCACAGCGTCGATATGTGACGCTGTGGGGTGAGACTGTGCTGCCTCCCCACTGACCAAGAACAGTCTCCGCTTTCGCACCCTAGCCGCTAGTAGCGGCTGAAACAACACTGCTCTCCTGGGCGCATACTGCCAAAGGCTGAATCCGGACATCAAACTGGCCATAACCATCTATGACGACGCACTGGAACTCGAAGCATTCATCCAGCGATCCATCCGCATCTCACAGCAGCTGGCTGCCTGTTGTTCCCTGGAGATGGAACTAATGGCACACACTGCTGTTTCTCCCATCCCGGAACGCAAACCCAAGCAAGTGGGATCCCAATGGCTAACGAGAAGAGAGAGAGAGAGAGTGTCGCCTCGCGTAGGGGGCGTGCCTGTATTGTGGTAATTACGGACACTTCATTCCCCAATGTCCTGTCCGACCTCCGTGCCCGCCGGTGAGTACATTCGACTTCACCTCTAAGATCACCCAATTATCAAAACATCTGGTCACGCTCATAACCACCAAACTCTTCCTTCTGGTTTCGGCCATTGTAGATTCAGGCTCCGTGGGCAATTTAATTTCCCAAGAGTGCCTAGAGCGCCTTCAGCTGGGCCAGGAGAAAGGACGGTTTTGGACGGATTGGTCTCGGACTGTTCAGGCGTATCACATTTTTTCCATTACAAAACGAAGCCCTTGCTAATGTGAAGTCAACGCAAAGTTGATCAAATCACTCAGTTGAGCAGAATCATTTCAGTTTCGCATCATTTACATGATCTGATTGTGTTTTGGAGTATGATCAAAGAATTTGCATGAGTAGACACTTTGGGGAAATTTGGCTCCTAAAAAACTCAGACATGAGCACAATAACTGTTATAAAGATCTGTAAAGCGCGAGCTTCTTTAAGAGACAGGAGCAAATCAGCCACAGGTAGAGGAAATGCCCTTTGACTCTTCATTCACAATGTAAAAAACTCATATAAAAGACAGGAACATGAGCAAACACTGATGTAGACCAAAAACAAATGCAGATTTGGTTAAAGTATGTAAAAATAATTACATATATATGAGTAGTTAAAACAATACATTACATACTGTATGTTACTCCTATAAAAGGGACGTCACAGACAGAATCCATTTACATCAGAAGGATGAACTCAGTAACTCAGACCAGCAAAGAAAGACGTGAAAACTGCAAACGTCATTGGGGGACTTTTTTTACTTGTCTTTTACTTGTCAGTCTCAGCTCTATAATGAGTTTATTTAATGAATATTAATGTTTTTATAATAAAATATTAACTTTATAATAATGTTCTATAAGGAAATGTTTGTAAATCTACAGATGTGAAAGATGGACTCCTGTTACAGATGTGTTACAGATGTGTGTATTAGTGTGTTAGTGTGGTGTGTTTTCTCTCATCCACAGTGTGTGTGATTGTGTGTATCACATCCTCCCCCTCAGCACCTGCAGTATCTCCCAGCTGCAGCAGTGCTTCTCTGTACACTCTCACTGACCGAGGTTTTTGTACTATGCTCTAACAAGTCAAGTCAAGTCAAGTTTATTTGTATAGCGCTTTTCACAACAGACATTGTCTCAAAGCAGCTTTACACAAATCAACAGTGATGGTGAATGGTGTGAATTTGTCCCTGATGAGCAAGCTGTGGCGACTGTGGCAAGGAAAAACTCCCTTAGATGTTATGAGGAAGAAACCTTGAGAGGAACCAGACTCAAAAGGGAAACCCATCCTCATTTTGGGTGACATCAAGAGTTTGATCATAAATCTTTCAACAGTACAGAACACTGGAGAGTGAGAACTAACATGATTACTGGAGTATAAGATTATAAGTGATGTTCTTTCTGCAGTCTTATACAGTCTATATGGTTAGTAGCTCCTAGTTTTATGAGCTCAGCATTTGTGATCACCACAGATCCAGCATCAGCTTCTCCATGCCAGAGCCTTTAACACTCCAGGAGGTCCAATGCCAAACTCCACACATGTAGCGGGATCCAAATGGCACTGGTACGTCTCTAGATGGTTCAGGATGTTTGTGAGTTCGGCATCTACTTCTTCAAAGGTCTGTAATCATCACGAGGTGGGAGGTGACTGGAGCTGGCCAAACCTCAGGGTGTCTCGGGATGGGGAGAGAAAGAGAAGCAGTGGAGAGGAATTAGCGTAGCTGCTGTTCATGATATTAACAGCACAAGTTGATAATGTGCATGTGATCAGATGTTCTGGAGCACAAGGTTATGATGTGATGTGTGTTATGTGTAGGCTTTGCTAAAAAGATATGTTTTTAATCTACACTTAAACTGGGTGAGTGTGTCTGAGCCCCGAACACCGTCAGGAAGACTGTTCCAGAGTTTAGGAGCTAAATGTGAAAAAGCTCCACCACCTTTAGTGGACTTTGCTATTCTAGGAACTACTAGAAGCCCAGAGTTTTGAGATCTCAGGGAGCGTGGCGGATTGTAGCGAGTTAAAAGACTGGATAGATATATGGGAGCCAAACCATTTAGTGCTTTATAAGTGAGAAGTAATAGTTTGTAGTCTATTCGAAACTTAACAGGAAGCCAATGTAGGGACGATAAGATCGGGGTTATGTGATCATATTTTCTTGACCTTGTAAGAACTCTGGCTGCTGCATTCTGGACTAACTGAAGCTTGTTTATTAATGATGCAGGACATCCACCTAGTAACGCATTACAGTAGTCTATTCTGGAGGTCATGAACGCATGGACGAGCTTCTCTGATGGACGAGCTTCTCTGATGGACGAGCTTCTCTGGTGGACGAGCTTCTCTGATGGACGAGCTTCTCTGATGGACGAGCTTCTCTGGCACTGTGTGAACACTGCACCACTATGAACACTCTGACAGTAGTAATCTCCTGCATCTTCAGTCTGGACTCCACTGATGGTCAGAGTGAAGTCAGTATTCGATCCACTGCCTCTGAAACGAGCTGGTGTTCCTGGTTTTAAAAGTCTAATATCATATATCATGAGTTTAGGAGCTTCTCCAAGTTTCTGCAGATACCAGTACAGATAATAACCACCAAATGGTAAACTACTGGTTTTACAGTTGATAGTGACTGTGTTTCCTGGAACAACAGTTTGCACTGAAGGAGTCTGAGTCACAGTCACCTGACCTCTGGATCCTGTAGAGAAACATAGATTGTGTTTGTATGCTGTAAAGTGGTGTAGAATTAGTATGAAATGAAGTGTGTGAGGCTGTGAGTTGATGTTAAAGTGTGTGTGTGTGTGTGTGTGTGTGTGTGTGTGTGTGTGTGTGTGTGTGTGTGTGTAAAATCACGTTTTCTTTTTCTCTCAGTTTATTTTTAGAAGGTATGAATGTGCATCAATGAAGGAGATGTAGAAGAGTGGAAACATCTAAAGCTTTTCAATGATTAATTTCATTAGTCATATGATCCATAAAACATATTTTTATAGAAATAATCACAGCATTGGAAGTTTGGAAGTTTGGAAGTCGGGTCATTTTACTTTAAATATGTGAAGTTCCTTAGCAGGTGGAATGTGAAGGTGTTAGATATGATTTTATAATTGCATGTAATGACAGTGAGTGTGCAGCTCAAACTCGAATTGGCCACATGTGAAACAGGTGTGCTGGTGTTCTGTCAGGGGGAAGTGTGTAAAACTGGTAGTGACAGACTCAAAATAAGAATTTAAAGACTTTAGATAAATAATTAAAATATTTATAGACAAATACTGGTCCACCTGGGTTTAATCACCTCACATTGTGAAATCAACACTATCTTAAGGAGCTACCTGAAAACACATGAGGCACTGCTCAGAAAGCCCTCCAGATCCTAACAGTCCCCTCCTTTAATGCACAGCTCCTTATGAATTTCTTACAAGATGAAGAAGTGGTGTGACATACTCAGTGAGGCACAAAGGCAGAGCAACGTTCCAGAGCAAGAGGCTGCATGACACTTTCCAGTAAGCAGGAACACTGGATGGAGCTCTCAGCAGGCGTCTTCTCCAGCAGGTCTCAGAGACTGAGCGATGCATTCAGTGGGGCTCAGAGACTCCCAGCAGGTTGTGGGGTCTGAAGGGTCAGCCGTCTCAGCAGATCACCAATGACTGATTGTACAATCTCACTGACTGAGGTTTTTGTTTGATGCTGTAACTCTGTGTGAACACCCAGTTACCACTGATCTCATGTGCACTCTGTAGCACCAGGGTTCTGGAGGAACGTTCTCTCATTTCACTGTGTACTGTGAAATGACAATGAAAACTTCTTGACTCTCTTGACTTGAACTTGTTTCCCACACAAGCAGCAAGGAGCATCTTCTGTGGCCACCCAGGAGAAGAGGTATACAATAAAGGGAGGAGGATTGAGAAGATGATCTCTAAATCAGCACTAGACTACATGAACTATCAGCTCCTGCACATATCACATGACAGCCTCCTGTCACTAATCACTCACCAGGTCCTTATTGCCCCAGTGTTCCTAACAAGCCGAATTCAATTAGAGTTTTTTATGTTTGTGTTCTTTGTCAATATTTTGTTGATGTTTTCAGGTTCATGTGTTTTGCCTGTATTCATGCTTTTTGTTTATGCTGTTGGTTTTCTTTTTTTTTAGTTGTTTTGGCTTGTAATTATTAAATTATCTGCACTTTAATATGCATTTATTCAGGTAGAGGAGAAGCAGTTACTCACTTACAGAGATGTGCTGGAGAATAGACTGGTCTTAAATATCCTGACTAACAGCTGCATGTAATTCACATTAATCAGCACAGAGACTTCTGGGTAACTGAGTTCTTTGTAGTGACTTTATCTCACTGTAAAGGGTTTATTATTATTATTATTATTATTATTATTATTATTATTATTATTTATTATTATTATTTTTTTTATATTATTAATATAGAATAGGAGTGATGTTAAAGAGGGCTTTGAGGGTGGGGAGCAGGTTTATCCAGATGTGTTCATTACATAATTGTTGTTTGTACACTGTTGTTTAGTGTAGCACCAGGGTTCTGGAGGAACGTTGTCTTATTTTTACCGTGTACTGTGTCCCACTGTGTATAGTAGAAATGACAATAAAAGCCTCCTGACTTGACTAATGAACTAATACTCAACTTCTCTCTTTAGGATCAGACCCATTCCAGTGCACCTGCTATTACAGCTGCCCACTGTGTCTGACTGAGTTAAGTGAGGGAACATGACAAACCTGATGTCCTTCTAATGACCAATACTAAGGGTCTTCAGGAATCTGCTCACACCAAGACCTTGTATGATGTTCTCCGTGTATAAAGATCTGAAAATATTAGGAGATTTGTTTATTGGAAAAAATCAATTATAGACTTATATAGAAGAATGAATGACATCCCAGGAAAGAAAAGAAGAGCATTTCTCTTGTTGATTGTGACAGGAAGTGAATTTGAGAGATTTAATAAAGACGACTAATGAAGCTTCATGTACTTGAACAATGAAAGGCTACGTAGGAGCTGAGAGTTTCAGAATATATGCAGGAGTGAAATTTTCTGAAATGAAGTGAAAACACTGATCTGATTGTTTCTTAAAGACTGACAGTCTCACTTTCTCATATCATTCTGTAGATGAGAGATTCCCTATTGAGAGAGTTTCCTCTTCCTGGTGCTGCTGTCACTTCTCACTTGCTCATTAAGGAGCTTCATCATTATTTAAATGTCCCAAAACACAGACTGGAAAACAGGTGAAAGATTCAGAGGGGGATGGAAGATGATTCTGAGAGAAAAAAAGATGTGTAAAGACGTGTATTTTTTTGCAAAGATGAGGAACAGTGTCATTAAATGATCTTGTGTTTGTGAAGGACATCTGTTTGTAGGTCTAAAACCAAGTGGAATCCTAAACTAATCCTGAGATACTTGCTGGATCAGGAATGTAAGATCTTGTCCAGGTTCCTCTGTGTTCAGACAATATCTACACTGGTCCTGCAGCTGATAATAACAATCTCTTCTGAAGAAACACACAGAGACTAAGGGAGAATGAGAGACGACTCTCAGTGTCTCAGCAGTAGAATTAGTACTTTATGGTTTTATCTGACTGCATTATGTGGTCATTAGTGTCACTGTGACATGCAGAAAAAATAAAGTGTGTTTTCTCTCATCCACAGTGTGTGTGATTGTGTGTATCACATCCTCCCCCTCAGCACCTGCAGTCTCTCCCAGCTGCAGCAGTGCTTCTCTGTACACTCTCACTGACCGAGGTTTTTGTACGATGCTCTAACACTGTGTGATCACCCAGTTACTACTGATATAATGAACACTCTGACAGTAGTAATCTCCTGCATCTTCAGTCTGGATTCCACTGATGGTCAGAGTGAAGTCAGTATTCGATCCACTGCCTTTGAAACGAGCTGGAGTTCCTGACTTTAAGCTTGTAGCGTAATAGATCAGGAGTTTAGGAGTTTCTCCAGGTTTCTGCAGGTACCAATGCAGGTAGTTACCACTATACACACTGCTACTGGTTTTACAGTTGATGGTGACTGTGTTTCCTGGAACAACAGTTTGCACTGAAGGAGTCTGAGTCACAGTCACCTGACCTCTGGATCCTGTAGAGAAACATAGATTGTGTTTGTATGCTGTAAAGTGGTGTAGAATTAGTATGAAATGAAGTGTGTGAGGCTGTGAGTTGATGTTAAACTCTCACCTTGAGTCCAGAGGGCCAGTGTGCAGATGAAGACGCTGATCAAAGTCATGGTTGCTGTAGTTGAAGTTGCTGAGCAGCAGCTCTCAGTCATGAAGTGTTCAAGTCACAGGACTATAAACACTCACAGAGCACTGAAGCATGGACTGCTAATGCAAAGTGTGTGTGTGTGTGTGTGTGTGTGTGTGTGTGTGTGTGTGTGTGTAAAAACACATTTTCTTTTACTCTCTCAGTTTATTTTTAGAAGGTATGAATGTGCATCAATGCAGAAGATGAAGAAGAGTGGAAACATCTAAAGCTTTTCAATTATTTAATTCTTTTGTCATATGATCCATAAAACATTTTTTTTTATTGAAATAATCACGACATTTAGTGCTTTTATGATGCCACACTGCACCCTGGTGGTAACTCCTGTAAATGTAGACACTGAAGTTTAATAAGCAGGGCTTTAACGTTACTCTTTTTCTTGTATCTACGCTACTATAAATAATATTTACAGATATTCAGAGTAATTGCTGATGTCGGGGCATTTTTCTTTAAATATCTGAAGTCCCTTAGCAGGTGAAATGTGAAGGTGTTACATATGATTTTCAAATTGCATTTAATCACAGTGAGTGTTTGGCTCAATCCCCAATTGGCCACATGTGAGGCAGGTGTGCTGGTGGTCTGTCATGAGGGAATGTGTGAAACTGCTAGTGACAGACTTAAAATAAAAATAGAAAGACTTTAGATAAATAAATTAAAGACTTAAAGAAATGACTGACATGGTCCACCTGGGTGCAATCATATCAAATTATGAAACCAAGACTATCTTGTGGTGGGAACTGAGTACACATGGGGGCACTACTCAACAAACCCTCCAGATCCTAACAGTCTCCCCAGCACACAGCTCCTCATAAGCGAAACACTCCATCCCAGGTAAGGTTGCAGGGAAATCCATGGAAGTCCCCCAAGTTCCCTGTTGGTCAATGTTAGCATCTTTGATGGCTGGTAAGAATCTCCTGCAAGGTGAAGAGGTGGTTCGACATCCTTGTGAGGCACAAAGGCAGAGCAATGTCCTCTGCAATTCCTACATTAAGGAATAGAGGATACCATAGTCCCTCTTTATATGGAATTCCTGTCTTTTCTCTCATCCTGCCTCCATCTTAAGCTCATGCTCTCATAGAAACCTCGTGTGTTTTGGGTATTGGATCTTTCATACAATTCTCACAACTTTCCTACGTTCTTTATTATCTGATGATGTGTTGTGACTATTACACTATTACTCTTTTCATTTTTATATCTTTCATAGTTTTTTTTTTTTACATAATTTTTCCCTTAGGTTTCTGCTTGTGCTTTGAATATATATACATAAATGCTGTTTAAATGTAGTTAATACATGTTTCCTGCATGCTGGTGATCGTCAGCTCTCCTATATGACTACGGCGCAAATTCTCTTCCTGGAGCGACTTACTGGTCCTCAGATACCTCGCTATTTTCCACCTCGAACAATTCCTCCGGTTTCTCCATTTCATACACACAACTCCTCTACTTAAACTGATCTCGAGCTTTACTCTAAACATGACTATTGATTCTTTGTGAACTCACTTTATACTGAGATCTCTGCAAAGCTGAGTATTATACTATATTAATGCTGAATAATGGTTACATGTATTAAGCTTGGATTTAAACTAATATAAGCAATGTTATGTTATCTGAAGCATATTGCTAAATGATATTATATGTTACTAGATTCTACTACTGATAGCTGAAGACCTGAGCTAAATTACATGGGTGAACTTTATGCACTCTATTATGCAGGATGAGGAAAATGTCATGCGGTTGTTCTGTAAATTCTGTAAAGCTGCTTTGAGACAATGTCCATTGTGAAAATCACTACAGAAATAAACTTGAACTTCAGAAACACACCACCAAGAAATCTCAAGGTGCAGTGGCTGCTAGGAAATGTGGTCTCTGTCCATAATCCTATAAATTATTAACAAACATGTTAAACAAAGTCTTGGCACCACAATTTGACAGAATGATCACATCACAAACTAAAGAAACTATTGGATTTACTGAAAATCTCATGATTACTAATGCAGTTGAAGGTTGAAGTCTCCAGTTCAGGACGTTGCAGACAGATTTATGGTTAGAACATCAACAACATCAGGGATCATTTGGATGTAATGTATATAAGAATGACAGATTTAATGTTCTGGCCAGTGAGAGAAAACATGAGTAGTAAAAATAACGTTCACACACAAGTGTATTTTTCTCTCCCACTAGTGATAATAGAGAATTTAAAATCTCCATCATTGCACTGGATGTTCTGTAACGTTCATCATGAAGTACATTTTACACTCGATTGATTCAGGATCAGTTGAGTTTTACCAACATGTTCTTTAAAGTAGCACAGACTAACAGAGGTTTAAGATGAACATGATCTACATGTGATACGAGTGGATTTGCTTTTGCCTTCTGGTTTTTTTGTCATGTGATTGTGTTCTTACAGTCTCCATTTGAGCCCAGAGTCACAGAGGAGGAACCTTCAGAGGTTGTGTGATGGTGGTCTGGAGAGAAGGACATCAAGACCAGTGGAGTAGAGAAGAAAGTTTTCAACAATTAATTAATTTCTATAAATTTTGATTTATGAGCTGTCTGTCTGCATCTGTGTATATGTGTATTTATGTATTAGTGTGTTAGTGTGTTGTGTTTTCTCTCATCCACAGTGTGTGTGATTGTGTGTATCACATCCTCCCCCTCAGCACCTGCAGTCTCTCCCAGCTGCAGCAGTGCTTCTCTGTACACTCTCACTGACCGAGGTTTTTGTACGATGCTCTAACACTGTGTGATCACATAGTTACTACTGATCTCATGAACACTCTGACAGTAGTAATCTCCTGCATCTTCAGTCTGGAGTCCGCTAATGGTCAGAGTGAAGTCAGTCTCGGATCCACTGCCACTGAAACGAGCTGGAGTTCCTGATTCTAATTCAGTAGCAGCATAGATCAGGAGTTTAGGAGCTTTTCCGGGTTTCTGCAGGTACCAGGCGAGAGCAACATCACCATGCACACTGCTACTGGTTTTACAGTTAATGGTGACTGTGCTTCCTGGAACAACAGTTTGCACTGAAGGAGTCTGAGTCACAGTCACCTGACCTCTGGATCCTGTAGAGAAACATAGATTGTGTTTGTATGCTGTAAAGTGGTGTAGAATTAGTATGAAATGAAATGTGTGAGGCTGTGAGTTGATGTTAAACTCTCACCTTGAGTCCAGAGGGCCAGTGTGCAGATGAAGACGCTGATCAAAGTCATGGTTGCTGTGGGTGAAGTTGCTGATCAGCAGCTCTCAGTCATGAAGTGTTCAAGTCACAGGACTATAAACACTCACAGAGCACTGAAGCATGGACTGCTAATGCAAAGTGTGTGTGTGTGTGTGTGTGTGTGTGTGTGTGTGTGTGTGTGTGTGTGTGTGTGTGTGTGTGTGTGTACTGCAGTGTGATGGAGGTTTTTGTACGACGGTTTCATTAGAATGTATCACTGTGGTACACTTTTGGTGGAGGCTCCAAACTCATGGTGAAAAGTAAGTAAAAGTTGATTCTCTTTATCAGTTACTTTAATGAATAAACTTCAGATAAACTGAACATAAAAATGATGAGAATTAAAATTGACATCAGATGAAGGATTGATGAGTAATTTATAACAGTATCATAAAGGATCCATAATAAATGTATATGAACATTCAGCTGCTGTCAGGTCTATAAATGATACATTATATATGAACGATGCAGTAATGAGATTTTTGTTCATTCTTTCATTCATCATGAAGTTCATCATTAATTTCATTATTATTTTATTTGAACACAAAGACATTATTGAGATTCGACACCAGAATAAAGTTGAACAAAGTTCTAGTGGCTCCACGATGTAAAGAGGAATTAGGAAATGTTCTCCTACTGCTGGAACACATTTGTGCTGCTGCAGAGTTTCCAGTTTTGTCTCTATTGGAGTTCAGAGCGTTTACAGAATTCACTCAGTGAGAGTTTCAGTGTTGGAACCCAGTTTTAGATGCAGTTCCTGAATAGAAGTGAATGAAACATGAAATCAGAAAGAAAATTGATTCTGGTGTGCAGTTAAATTTTAAATTCCCTCTAAGAGCTTTTCTCACTGTCTAAACGTATAAAACCTTTCTGAAAGTGTGTGTGTTTCTCCTCTGCAGCTGCTCCCACCGTGTCTCTGCTCCCTCCATCCCCTCTGCAGCTGTCTAAGGGATCGTCCTCGCTGCTCTGCCTGCTGTCTGGCTACTCTCCACAGGGGGCGCTAGTGAGCTGGACAGTGGACGGCTCAGTGGTGAAGACCGGCGTTCTGAACAGCGCAGAAGAAGAGAAGAACGGCCGTTACAGCCTCAGCAGCACCCTGACCCTCAGCAAAGACCTCTGGGAAAAGGGGGAGGAGTTTATCTGTAAGGTCTCCCATAACAACGTGGATCATCCAGTCACGTTCAGAAAGAGTCAGTGTGAAGGCGAATAGATCCAAGCTAGAGTTTAACATAGAGCTGCTTCTGATCCATCTACAATAGAGTTTCAATTCTACACAACACTGCATTTCTGTCTTTACTCTGTTCACTGTCCTGTTGCTCTTCCTGTAGTTTTTGCTGAAATAAAGCTGAGTTTTGGACGTTGTGTGTTTCTTTTATTGGAGTAAATAGTGATGATCACTGTGATGAGAGAGTGGGATTAGCTGCAGATTCAGTGTGTGTGTTGTGCTTCAGTGAGTTTGACTAAAGGAAGTTGAACATCTGGTGAAGTTTCTGTTCTATTCTGGGAGAAATGAAACTATTCACAGTCACATTCATGTAAATATTAATTACACCTCTGTTACCACTTTTGGTTCTCTGCAAAATGAGAATATAAATGTAGACCACTTACAAGTAAAAAAATAATCTAAAGCCTCAAAAACAACCACAAGGTTAAAGTGCATGATGATAACAAACGGTACCTGGTTTAAAAAATGCATAACACATTCCCCCAAAATAATTTGCAATTTAATTATTGTCAATGAAACAGTTTTTTTTTTATTTATAATGTGGACTTTATTAAAAAATGGAACATTAGCAAAAAAGACAGGAACATGAGCAAACAATAATCGAGACCAAATAAAAGCAGATTTGATTAAATTAAGTGATATTGACTAAAGCATATACGAGGTCACAAGACTGGTAGCCTTGAGATTCTGGGGTCTGAATCCCTGACATTTTGATCAGTAGCTTTGAGTTTCACCCACTGAGCTCTAACTTCCCATTCTGAGTTACTGAGTTCATCCTTCTGACGTAAATGTTTCCAGTCTATGACATCCCTTTCATAGGAGTGACATACAGTGTGTAATGACGTATCCTTATAACATCTAAGGGAGTTTTTTGCTCATTAGGGATAAATGCACAACATTCACCTTGACTGTTGATTTTTGTCAAGCTGCTTTGAGACAATGTCTGTTGTGAAAAGCGCTATAGAAATAAACTTGACTTGACTTGACTTGAGTGTACCGTTATCGTTCCGCACATATTTATTTTTCTCTTTACTTAGTTTAACCAACTTTTATTTGGACTACCTTATTGATTTCACAGGTAGGGACAGAGACAGATATACTGTCAGAAACACAAGTAGGAACAGGGACAGAAACAGGGCCAGATATACTTCAGAAACACGGTTACGGACAGGGACAGAAACAATTTCAGATATACTGTCAGAAACACAGGTAGTGTCAGGAACGCGAGAGGAAGGACCCAAATGCAGGACGCAGAAGATATCCAAAAGGCATTCTTTAAATACGGGAAAAACATGGGCAATACAAACAGTCCGAGAACAAATGTTCTACCCTTAAAAAGAGCATGAAAAAAAAACAAAGAGCAGAAAAAGGGAAAAAAATAACCAACAAATGTCCAACAACTGCGGGCAAAAAAACTGGAAAAAAGAGAGATCCAAAGTGAAAGCAAAAAATAATCCACAGGGGAAAAAACGGCAAGAAAGTCCCAAAAAACATAACACAAAGCAAAAAAACAATCTGGCAAAGGAATAACAGGAGCCGGTGTCTATTTATACACACAAAAGATGGCGCCGCATCGGGCAGGTGCCGCACCGGAAGCGGAAGTTGGGCTACCGGAAGTTGAATTACCAAGAGTGCGCGCGCCATCGGCTGACAGGTAGGGACAGAGACAGATATACTGTCAGAAATGCAAGTAGGGACAGGGACAGAAACAGGGCCAGATATACTTCAGAAACACGGTTACGGACAAGGACAGAAACATTTCCAGATATACTTTCAGAAACACAAGTAGGGACAAGAACAGAAAAAGGGACAGATATACTGCTTCAGACTATTTCACAAGATCTCCTGCCCTTCATCTCCACAATCATCAATGGGTCCTTAACATCTGGCTATATGCCAACTACCTATAAGCGAACAAGGGTCAATTCCATCTTTAAGAAACCTGCTCTGGATCCATCAGACATAAACAACTACAGACTACAGTATCACTTCTCTCCTTTCTTTCTAAATCTCTGGAATACACTGTTTTTGAACCAACTGTCTGTCTATCTCTCACAGAACAACCTCCATGATCCAAACCAGTCTGGCTTCAAAGCAGCACATTCCACAGAGATGGCTCTTTTGGCTGTTTCTAAGAAATTGCATGCTGCTAGGTCAGTCAAGCTGTCATCTGTACTTATCTTCCTTGACCTTTCAGCAGCATTCCACACACTTATCCACAAGACTCTCTTGTTTACCCTCAGGAGCCTCGGTGTCCGCAGAACAGCATGGGAATGGATTGCTTCCTACCTGAAAGGTTGCTGCCCCATGCAGACTCACTACTGGTGTCCCACAAGGCTCGGGACTTGGTCCCCTTCTTCTCTCCCTCTATAACCACTCCATTGTTGAAGTCGTATCTTTACCTGGGTTTTCTTACCACTGCTATGCTGATGATACTCAACTCAACTTTTCTTTCCCTCCCTCAGATACCACAGCATCCGCTTGGATCTTGGCATGCTTAACAGACATATCTTCATGGATGAGTGCTCATCTATTAAATCTTAACCCCAGCAAAACAGAACTGCTGGTCATCCCAGGTGATTCATCTCCATTTCAAGATCTTGGAATAACTCTTCATGACTCTCTGCTCTCCCCTTCAGCCACTGCTCGCAACCTTAGGGTAACTATGGACAATCAACTGTCCTTCTCATCACATGTTGCTAATGTTGCTCGTTCTTGTCGATTTCTTCTCTACAACATCCGAATGATTCAACCAATTCTGTCCACACAGGCTGCCCAGGTGCTTGTTCAGTCTTTTGTCATTTCAAGACTGGACTACTGCAACTATCTGCAGAAAGGTCTTTTTTTGAAAGTTTAGATTTTGCTTTGTAAAATCAAGATTTATAGTCTGATTTATATTAAGTTTGTAATCTAGCGTACCAGTGTAGATTTATTCATTGCTAGAGACATTTACATCTCTGTGGACAAGGGCGTCTGCTAAGTGCTGCAAATGTAAATGTAAACTGTCTGAACAGAAACAGGGACAAATATACTGTCAGAAAGCATGACTGGAAGGACCCAAATGCAGGACCAAACAGGAACAAGGTGAAAACAGTTTTAATGGAGGAGGTAAAACACAGTTCAAAAACAGACCAAAATTCAGGCACTGAAATCCAAGAACCGGGAAAAACTGAGCATTATGGGGCAGAGCAAAAACACAAACCAAAAACAGTGCAGAGTTCAAACAAGAACCTAAAGAGCAGAGCGGAACAGGGGTCAGAATCAGAACAGGGGTCAGGATCAGGATCAGGATCAGTATCAAGGAACCAGAACAGGCAGGTTGCAAAAATAATCTCAGGGCTTTAGGGAGCCGGTAAAATAATCTGGCCCCGAGTATTTGTCTTTTGTGTCCTTAATTAACGGGTGGCGTGGGAAAAATGTCAAGATGGTGCCGACCCGGAAGAGCGCAACCAGCGAAACCGGAAGTCGCGAGGCCGGAAAATCATGACATAAAAACAGATTGCAATGATTTGCAAATCATAAAAACAACAACAAAAAATATTAACAACAGAACAAAGAAAAGGGTAAATGTTTAAACTGAGGAAATGTACTATTTAAAAAATATATATATGTTAGATTTTTATCATGCCCAAACGAAACTTAATTCGTGGAGAGGTTTTCCATACGATCTGCGATGCCCGTAGGCCTTTCTGATCAGGGAAGAATCACACCGCAAACAGCAAATGCTTCCTCTTCAGTTTATTGCAGGCAGCAGAACGTATATATACACATACAGTGAAAAGGCTGTCCTAAACTTGTTTTCTGTTTAGACAAGAGGATATACTAGCCGGAGATGTGTGAGCCCAGATAAGGACTCCCTGTTTACCTTACAGACTAACATCGTAAATATTCTATAGACACTGAACAGACAAAGGAATGTGTGTGAAACAGTGTGAAAACCATCCTTACACTAACAATATATATTTGAAATTGATCTTTGCAGCACGTCTTAAAAAAGTTGGGACAGGTCCATGTTTACTGTGATGTACCGTCCCGTCTTCTTTAAAAAACAGTCTCTAAACGTTTTGGAAAATGGGGAAACCAGTTGCTGGAGTTTTGGGAGAAGAATATTGTCTCATTCTGGTCTGATATTTGGATTCTAGCGGCTCAGCAGTCCTGGGTCTTCATTGGCATGTTTTTAAGATTACTCACTTGGTGAAAAGTCTAGACTGCAGGGAGGCCAGTTTATCACCCGCACTCTTCTATTTCACGCTATTCATGCGATGTTATTATACACAGTATGCAGTTAGCATTGTTCTGCTCAAATATGCAAGTCCTTCTCTGAAAAGATGTTTTCTGGGTGGAAATATTTGTTGCTCTAAAACCTGTTTATAGCATTCAGCACTTTCCAAATGTACAAGCTGCCCATTCCACAGGCACTAATGATCTCCCATCCATCAGAAATGCAGCATTTGACCTGAGTGCTGATAACAAACCACACTGTTCCTCTCCTCTTTAGTCCGGAGGATGCAGCACCTCTGGTTCCAAATGAAATCTTTCCACTTGTCTTACTACATTTTTAATGAGCTTTGGTCCAGAAAGGATGTATGGTATTTGTTTGTAGCACATTTCAGTATTAGCTGTTACTTATTTTTGTTTGTTTTTATTTTTTTATATTATTCTTATTAATTATTGTATCACATTTCACATTCAGAATGTTTTTTCTTTTTTGTATATTATTTCTTTTTGTTTATTAATTACTTTTTAATATTTGTTCCACTCAGTATAATCAAAGAAAGTGTACTCAGTGTATCTACAGTACGTCTTTAACGTGTGCGCATTAACGAAAGCATAAGTCTCATTTAAGGTCAGTAGTTTCATTGATAGTCTTATGAGTAGGTTCCGTTTCCAGAGTCTATACGTTTTGTTTCCATTAAATCATTAAAGGATTTTGCCACCATTAAATCATTATACTGAGAGAAGCATTGTAAATTTTGGAGATAATGGTGGCAGATAATGTGCCTGTTGTCAAATAAAAAATAAGATGCAGTAACCAATGACAAATAAGAAATTGAGGTGTTACCCAGACACTAAGAAAAGAGTATAAAAGGCCGTGTTTGTGCTGTAACTTTGGACACTTCTATGGAACATCTGACTTTGTTTCTGCAGGAATAACGCCTGAAGATTTGACATTACAACATGAGATTCTGCACTTAGTCTTGTGTTTCTGATTGGAGTCTTTACTTTGATGCTAAATTTGGTTGCGTTTGCTTCAAGTAGCTACAACAGATGGCGTCATTTCTGGATCATGTTCACGCATGCCTTCTTCTTTGCATGATAGAGATTTAACCTGCATTTGTGGATGACGTGGCAAACTGTGTTCACAGATAACGATTTCTGGAAGTGTTAATGAGCCATTCAGTGATTTCCATTACAGAATTATAACTATTTTAAAAAAAGTGACACCTGAGGGCCAGAAGATCACTACATTTGCATTTACATTTGCGGCATTTAGCAGACGCCCTTATCCAGAGCGACGTACAAAAGTGCTTTAAATCTCTAGTAGTGAATAAATCTACACTGGTACGCAAGAATACAAACTCAATATAAATATAACTCGAATTCTACAAACTTGGAAAGTGCTAATTTAAGTATTTCAGGAAGAGGTAGGTCTTCAGTCGTCGCTTAAAGATAATCAGGGACTCTGCTGTACGGACATCTAGGGGAAGTTCATTCCACCACCTCGGTGCCAGAACAGAGAAGAGCCTTGAATTGTACTTACCTCTCAATCTGAGAGAAGGTGGTACCAGTCGAGCAGTGCTGGAGGATCTCAGACAGCGTGGAGCAGTGCGAGATGTGATGAGGTCACTGAGGTAAGATGGTGCTGGTCCATTTTTGGCCTTGTAGGCAAGCATCAGTGTTTTGAATCTGATACGTGCAGCTACTGGAAGCCAGTGAAGGGAGCGCAGCAGTGGGGTGGTGTGGGAAAACTTGGGCTGATTGAACACAAGTCGTGCAGCTGCATTTTGGATCATTTGCAGTGGACGAATAGCGTTCAGGGGGAGACCTGCCAGCAGAGAGTTGCAGTTGTAAGACATTTGATTGATCCTGACCAAAAGGGCGGCCCTCCCCGAGAACACAGCATGGATGCCCGAGAGAGCAGGGTGGGGGCCAGGGTGCGGGCCCTGAAGATGCCCGAAGCAACAAGGACATCAAGAGAACTTTTTATGACACAACACGTTTCCTCCAGGACTCACGGCAGGGGGCCAACACCCCTCTCGAGAACCAGGACGCTATCTGGAATACAGTAGGCTCCCCGGAGAGCTACCCTTCGGCCTTCAAACACCACATCTCCATACAAATGGTAGATCTGCAGACAAATGTCTGACCCCTCTACCCCTCCTTTTCCTGTTACATCCTGAACACAGGACATTCTACAGCACACCAGATGATTATGTGTAAGAAAGGTCATATCACATGTAAATAACGACGGAAAATGTTCATGTTTAATTTCTTTACAAAGGTTTATCGCGACTGGTACACAGGTCACATTCCCACAGCAATAGAACAAATAATAAAAAAAGGTTTTAATAAAGTTAAAGAAAACATAACTCTATACAAGGGGCGTGCCCCACTACAGATGTATACAGGCGAGGTGCCTCCCACAGGTCTGTAAGAACCAATCAATGCAAACTTCCATTGCTAAATAATGTTTACATAATGCTTACTCTATCTGGGTATTTAAGGAGAACTGACCAACAATTCAGGGAATCTGTAAACAGATATCCCGCACGATTACTGTGTGTCGTCTTGTCCCAGGTATGAAAGGTTTTATATTTCTTGTTTAAATGTAAATACTATTGGTTTGTATTTATGTTATATTTTAATTGAACTATAAATTGACTTTAAATTGTGATTTTCTTACCTGGTTAATAAATTGTTATGTTTGATTTTATTCTGTGTTGCTCGGTAAATGTTGACACTGCAAGTAATAACGTTGCATCCGCAGTTACCGTAAGGACTGAATAACAGGCTAGAATCGGCCTAAATCCCAGTTAGATAGTGAATAATACATCAACTGAGGATTTTAGAGATACGACTAGCACTTGGCGTTAGTTTAAGTGTACTTAGAAGCGTGGAGGCTAACAATATGTATGTCCGTTTAGAGTAACATTTCTAATCACTCTAAATAGGGTCAGCCTCAACCTCTGATTATTTCAATATTATTCTATTCATTATCTGTGGTTAGAAATAATTGTTGTAATAATTAAGTGTCACCTCTAAAGGGACTAAATAAAGTATGTTTAAAGTTGAGCACGCAGAAAGCGGCCGCTTAAGCATATAGTCCAACCTCTGGCAGCGACCAATACTGATTCGCTTATGACCGTAGACCAGTATATTAATTATAAGGCCTATACTAGGATCTTGTGCGACTGTGTGAACCGAATGAACGAGTGTAATGCCAGAGCTTAATCAGAATAACTAGACAAACATCCATCAAAATTATACTATTAGTAAAATAATAACCTATGCAAATATTTATTGTTTTATCTAAATGGAGTCAGATAAGAGGTCAATAACAAAAAATGAAGTAATACAATAATCCAAATCTTATTATCTAATGTGAAAGGAAAGATTAGAACGCGCGAGAATCCTTCACCACGCCTCTGGAAACCGCCGTTGGACCAGTGGGTGGTTCCCCGCCCTACACAGTAGTCCAGTCTTGAAATGACAAGAGACTGAACAAGCAACTGGGCAGCCTGTATGGACAGAAATGGTCGAATCCTTCGGATGTTATAGAGAAGAAATCGACAAGAACGAGCAACATTAGCGACATGTGGGAAAAAAGACAGTTCATTGTCCATAGTTACCCCAAGGTTACGAGCAGTGGCTGAAGGGGAGAGCAGAGAGTCATGAAGTGTTATTTGTAGATCTTGACCTGGAGATGAATCACCTGGGATGACCAGCAGTTCTGTTTTGCTGGGGTTGAGTTTAAGTTGGTGAGCACTCATCCATAAAGATATGTCTGACAAGCATGCTGAGATCCGAGCGGAAGCTGTGGTATCTGATGGAGGGAAAGAAAAGATGAGTTGAGTGTCATCTGCATAGCAGTGATAAGAAAACCCATGTGAGGATATGACTTCACCAATGGAGTGGGTATAGAGGGAGAAAAGGAGGGGACCAAGTACCGAGCCTTGTGGGACACCGGTGGTAAGTCTGCATGGGGCAGATGTGGATCCCCTCCATGTTACCTGGTATGAGCGACCTTCCAGGTAGGAAGCAAACCATTTCCATGCTGTTCCGCAAATACCAAGGCTCTTGAGGGTTGACAAAAGTGTCTTGTGGTTGACTGTGTCGAATGCTGCTGAAAGGTCCAGAAAGATAAGTACAGATGACAGCTTGGCTGACCGAGCAGCATGTAGTTTCTCAGAAACAGCCAATAGTGCCGTCTCTGTGGAATGTGCCGCTTTGAACCCAGACTGGTTCGGATCGTGGAGGTTGTTCTGTGAGAGATAGACAGACAGTTGGTTAAAAACAGTGCGTTCCAGAGATTTAGAAAGAAAGGAAAGGAGTGTCCAGAGGACAGGTGGTGGGATTGCAGGATCGGATGACTTGCAGTATCTCATCTTCTGTTAGGGTTGAGAAGCTTGACAGAGACGTAGTGGATTGTTGGCTGTGTTGTGTAGTCATTGTTGGAGAGGAAGTGAAGGTCTGGCAGATTTTCCTAATCTTCTCATCATAGAAGGAGGCAAAGTCATTAGCAGTCAGGGAGGATGGAGCAGGTGCAGCAGGGGGTTTAGTAGAGAAGAGAAGATGTTGTGAAGCTTACGGGGATCTTGTGCAGAGGCCTCAAGCTTTTCCTTGTAGAAGGTAGTTTTGGCAGAAGTCACCTCCAAAGAAAATCTGGTCAGGAGTGCAGGGTAAGATGAGAGGTCTACATCAAGCTGTGATTTTTTCCACTTCCTCTCTGCAGATCGGAGTTCTCGTCGTTCACTAGCATACAATATAGATGTTTGTCCTTGTCCCTTGTACACAGAGATTTCTCCAGATTTTCAGAAACGTTTGATGATATTATGTATTGTAAATTATATGTTTAAAATTATAAATTATAAAAATATAAAATTTTATGTTGAGGAACATTATTGTGAAATTGTTGCACAATTTGTAGACACAATCTTTAACAGATTGGTGAAGCTCTGCCCACCTTTACTTCTGAGAGACTCTGCCTCTATAAGATACACAATTTATACCCAATCATCTTGATGTCAATTAACCTCATTAGATGCTAAATGTTCTTCCAGCTCTTCCTCATCAGTAACATTTAATTTGCTGCATTTTGTTGCTCTGTCACAACTTTTTCAAGATGCGTCACTGCCATTAAATTCAAAATGACCTTTATTTACCTTAAAATTCTACATGTTGTCAGTTTAAACATGATATGTTTTCTATTGTGAATGAAATATAGATTTGTGATATTAAAAAATAATTGCATTCTGTTTTTATTTATATTTTACACAGTGGCCCAACTTTATTTGAATTTAGGTTGTAAAATATTGACTTTATAATAGTGTTTAATAACAGATAATAATCCCAGTACATAATAAAGTAGATAATAATCCCTAAAAACTCTACAAAATATAAATATTATAAATATTTCAATAAGTCTGTAAAATGGGATGAAGATAATGATTGTGCAGTAAATCAGAAAGATCAGGAAATGTTTGTAAATCTACTGATGTGAAAAGTGGACTCCTGTTACAGATGTGTTACAGATGTGTGTATTAGTTTGTTAGTGTGTTGTGTTTTCTCTCATCCACAGTGTGTGTGATTGTGTGTATCACATCCTCCCCCTCAGCACCTGCAGTCTCTCCCAGCTGCAGCAGTGCTTCTCTGTACACTCTCACTGACCGAGGTTTTTGTACGATGCTCTAACACTGTGTGAACACACCACCACTATGGTAACTCTGACAGTAGTAATCTCCTGCATCTTCAGTCTGGACTCCACTGATGGTCAGAGTGAAGTCAGTATTCGATCCACTGCCACTGAAACGAGCTGGAGTTCCTGACTGTAAGCTTGTAGCGTAATAGATCAGGAGTTTAGGAGCTTCTCCAGGTTTCTGCAGGTACCAGGCAAGATAATTACCACCAGCCACACTGCTACTGGTTTTACAGTTGATGGTGACTGTGTTTCCTGGAACAACAGTTTGCACTGAAGGAGTCTGAGTCACAGTCACCTGACCTCTGGATCCTGCAGAGAAACATAGATTGTGTTTGTATGCTGTAAAGTGGTGTAGAATTAGTATGAAATGAAGTGTGTGAGGCTGTGAGTTGATGTTAAACTCTCACCTTGAGTCCAGAGGGCCAGTGTGCAGATGAAGATGCTGATCAAAGTCATGGTTGCTGTGGGTGAAGTTGCTGATCAGCAGCTCTCAGTCATGAAGTGTTCAAGTCACAGGACTATAAACACTCACAGAGCACTGAAGCATGGACTGCTGATGCAAAGTGTGTGTGTGTGTGTGTGTGTGTGTGTGTGTGTGTGTGTGTGTGTATGTGTGTGTAAAAACACATTTTTTTTCTCTCAGTTTATCTTTAGAAGGTATGAATGTGTATCAATGCAGGAGATGTAGAAGAGTGGAACCATCTAAAGCTTTTTAATGATTAATTTCATTAGTCATATGATCCATAAAACATATTTTTATTGAAATAATCATAGCATTGGATGTTTTTATGATGCCACACTGCACCCTGGTGGTGATTCCTGTAAATGTAGACACTGAAGTTTAATTAGCACGGGTTTAACGTTACTCTTTTTCTTGTATCTATGCTATTATAAATAATATTTACAGATATTCAGAGTGATTGCTGACGTCGGGTCATTTTACTTTTAATATCTGAAGTCTCTTAGCAGGTGAAATGTGAAGGTGTTAGATATGATTTTAAATTTGCATGTAATGTCAGTTAATGTGCGGCTCAAACCCGAATTGGCCACATGTGAAGCAGGTGTGCTGGTGGTCTGTCATGGGGGAGTGTGTAAAACTGGTAGTGACAGACTCAAAATAAAAATAAAAAGACTTTAGACAAATAAATTAAAGACTTAAAGAAAAGACTGATATGGTCCACCTGGGCACAATCCCCTTAAATTGTCAAACTAACACTATCTTGTGGTGGGAACTAAGAACACATGTGGCAATATTTAGAAAACCCTCCGGATCATAACAGTACCCCAACACACAGCTCCTTATATGCGAAACACTCCATCCCAGGTAAGGTGGACAGGGAAATCCATTGAAGTCACCCCAATTCCCTGTTGGTCAATGTGAGCACCTTTGGTGGCTGGTAAGAATCTCCTGCAAGGTGAAAAGGTGGAGCAACGTCCTCATGAGGCACAATGGCAGAGCAATGTCCTCTGCAACCTCTACATACAGGTATGGAGGCTGCATGACACACTCCAGTGGGCAGGAAAACTAAGTGGGGTTCTCAACAATGTCGGAAGAACTGGCGGCTTCTTCTGCAGGGCTCAGAAACTGTGCAATGCATTCAGTGGGGCTCCGAGATTGGGAGATGCCAAAGCAGGACTCAGAACCTGGTTACCCACCCAATGGGGCTCAGAGGTGGAAGCCTATCACTGTGCTGCTGGTTGGAGTTTCCCAGTAGGTTGTGGTGCCTGAAGCATCAGCCGTCTCAGCAGGTCATCAATAACCAATTGACAGGCCATTGATTGGGCACTAAGTGAACTAAGTGATGCTTCATTTTTTGCTGGTGGCTGAGTTGCTAAAAGTTGAGTGTCACTGCTGGGTTCACTGGTGGCTGGTTTGTGCTGTCAGTGAGTATGAGGGTTCATCCTGGATCAGCAGTGCACAAGGCAGGTGCACTGGTGGTCTACCATAGGGGAATGTGTAAACTCATTCAAAGAGGTGATTATAAAGCTGATGAAAAGTCCATGAGGTTTATTGAGAAGACCAAAACACGAAGAAAACTAAAGAAACTAAAAATAAATGCAAAACAATAAAAGGCAGAGCAAAAGTTTGCGATTCAAAACACAGGGAACAAAAATCTGGCAAGAGAAAAGCTAAATATAAACAGAGTCCTTATTTAAGAAATGGAAAACAAAGGATGTAATTGATGAGAAATTACAAACTACAAAGATGGACTTAGACAGAGAACACAAAAAGCTGGAGACAACAGCAAAACTGGTGAAAGCAGATGATAAAATAAATTTTTTGAAGGAAAACATAGCAAATAAACACAAATAAAGAACATAATGACTCTGAGCATGAGGCAAAATAAAATCATGAAACTACAGAACACACATGAAGACAGATGTGAGACAGTGAGTGGTGTAAGAGGTGAAACTTGTATAAGTGCTGACACTGTGATTCAGGTCTGAGTGATCAGAAATATGAGACTTAGTAATCTGAGGGTGCAGTAGCTGCTGGGAAATGTAGACTATCCATAATACTGATGGAGCTTCCGCTCTATTGTGTAGACCAAGAAGCAGAGTAACATATTTATCCCAACCAGGAAGTAGAACAATGTTCTCAGCCAGAGCAGGTACAGGAAGTGCTGATTACAGACAATCTGATTCAGGTGTGTGATCATAACGTCAACTGACTGTATGAGACTGTAGAAAAGACATTTCTCATAATCTCACACTCCGGTGCTCATGGTACTGTAGTCCTCACTCTCCAGTGTTTTGTATTGTTTTAAGATCAATAATCACACTCTTGATGTCACCCAAATGAGGATGGGTCCCCTTTTGGGTTTGGTTCCTCTCAAGGTTTCTTCCTCATAGAAGAATGTCTGCTCATGTCTGCTCATGTCTGAGCAGAGATATCAGTTATGTGGCTCAATATTCAAATCAGTTTGATCTCTTCACTAATTAATTACCAATAAAATCCAAAACTTCAAATAATGCAACAACAAACCCAATGAAGATTCCAGTCAAAGAAAGAGAAGGTGCAAATCAGCTTTATTTCAGTCAATGCAGCCCTGTCCCATAGAGCTCTCAGGAGAAAATATCTCCACAGCAATGGCACCCGTCAGCTGTTTCATGCAAAAGTGAAGTCAAATGAAAAAAATCCTCACTTTTTATTTCTCACACTCAGTGAAATTTACATATTTTCTCTAAAATCCCCTCCTTAACAATTTACATTCACCAATAATTTTATGAGGACTTGCGAATTCCTCCTATTTGCTTACATACAATCTGGTAAATTCATCCCATTTCTAGGAAGCATCGTTTACCTCCATACAATTCTAATTTACATGTACAAAAACATCTCGATTGTGAACTTTTCTTTAACAATCCTCTAATTGTGCACTTTCACACACGGCTATGTAACAGATCATCTCCTGCAATTTCACACCTTTTTTTGCCAACGTCTGATCTGCTCTGTCTGCAAATCATCCTTTGTTCCATTTATACCTCGTCTAGAAACGTCTTACTTCTTCCAGCTTTACCAAACCAGGGCTTTAGTTTTAACACACCAGCTCTTTTCTTCAAATGTTTTTTCTTTTTCTTAACTTTTCTTAGAATCTTCTCTGTTCTCAAAAACATTTCTTGCATACCATAGTCCCTCTTTATATGGAATTCCTGTCTTTTCTCTCATCCTGCCTGCATCTTAAACTCATGCTCTCATAGAAACTTTTGGACAACTGTGTTTTGGGTATTGGATCTTTCATACAATTCTCACAATCTGATGATGTGTTGTTCCTACTACACTATTACTCTTCTCGTTTTTCATATTTTTTATATAATTTTTCCCTCAGGTTTCTGTTTGTGCTTTGAATATATATGCATAAATGCTGTTTGAATGTAGTTAATACATGTTGCCTGAATGCTGCTCACTTATTTTATTTTTCATTGACTGTTATCATTTCTGAGCTCTGTCTCATCGGTGGTGTGATGATCATCAGCTCTCCTATATGACGGCGCATATTTGTTTCCTGGAGCAACTTACTGGTCCTCATATGCCTCCATTTTTTCCATCCCTTTGGAACACAATTCTCCTCCGGCTTCTGTCTCCATTTCTACACCAACTCCTCTATACTTAACTAACTGCCTATCTCCGTAACATGTACCTTGTACCTTAATACATTACAATTGATAAATAATTATCTAACATATATGAACTTACTCTAAACATGACTATTGATTCTTTGTGAACTCACGTTATACTGAGATCTCTGCAAAGCTGAGTATTATACTATATTAATGCGGAATAATGGTTACATGTATTAAGCTTGGATTTAAACTAATATAAGCAACGTTATGTTATCTGAAGCATATTGCTAAATGATATTATATGTTACTAGATTCTACTACTGATAGCTGAAGACCTGAGCTAAATTATATGGGTGAACTTTATGCACTCTATTATGCAGGATGAGGAAGATGTCATGTGGTTGTTCTGTAAATTCTGTAAAGCTGCTTTGAGACAATGTCCATTGTGAAAATCACTACAGAAATAAACTTTGACTTTAAAAACACATGACCAAGAAATCTAAAGGTGCAGTGGCTGCTGGGAAATGTGGTCTCTGTCCATAATCCTAAAAATTATTAACAAACATGTCAAACAAAGTCTTGGCACCACAATTTGACAGAATGATCACATCACAAACTAAAGAAACTATTGGATTTACTGAAAATCTCATGATTACAAATGCAGTTGAAGGTTGAAGTCTCCAGTTCAGGACGTTGCAGACAGATTTATGGTTAGAACATCAACAACATCAGGGATCATTTGGATGTAATGTATATAAGAATGACAGATTTAATGTTCTGGCCAGTGCGAGAAAAAATGAGTAGTAAAAATAAAGTTCACACACAAGTGTATTTTCCTCTCCCACTAGTGATAAAGGAGAATTTAAAATCTCCATCATTGCACTGGATGTTCTGTAACGTTCATCATGAAGTACATTTTACACTCGAGTGATTCAGGATCAGTTGAGTTTTACCAACATGTTCTTTAAAGTAGCACAGACTAACAGAGGTTTAAGATGAACATGATCTACATGTGATACGAGTGGATTTGCTTTTGCCTTCTGGTTCTTTTGTCATGTGAGTGTGTTCTTACAGTCTCCATTTGAGCCCAGAGTCACAGAGGAGGAACCTTCAGACGATGTGTGATGGTGGTCTGGAGAGAAGGACATCAAGATCAGTGGAGTAGAGAAGAAAGTTTTCAACGTTTAATTAATTTCCATGAATTCTGATTTGAGAGCTGTGTGTCCGCAACTGTGTATGTGTGTGTATTTATGTATTATTGTGTATAGTGTGGTGTGTTTTCTCCCATCCACCGTGTGTGTGATTGTGTGTATCACATCCTCCCTCTCAGCACCTGCAGTCTCTCCCAGCTGCAGCAGTGCTTCTCTGTACACTCTCACTGACCGAGGTTTTTGTACGATGCTCTAACACTGTGTGAACACATAGTTACTACTGATCTCATGAACACTCTGACAGTAGTAATCTCCTGCATCTTCAGTCTGGACTCCACTGATGGTCAGAGTGAAGTCAGTATTCGATCCACTGCCACTGAAACGATCTGGAATTCCTGTGTATAATCTTGTAGCGTAATAGATCAGGAGTTTAGGAGCTTCTCCAGGTTTCTGCAGGTACCAGTGCAGGTAGTCACCATCATACACACTGCTACTGGTTTTACAGTTGATGGTGACTGTGTTTCCTGGAACAACAGTTTGCACTGAAGGAGTCTGAGTCACAGTCACCTGACCTCTGGATCCTGTAGAGAAACATAGATTGTGTTTGTATGCTGTAAAGTGGTGTAGAATTAGTATGAAATGAAGTGTGTGAGGCTGTGAGTTGATGTTAAACTCTCACCTTGAGTCCAGAGGGCCAGTGTGCAGATGAAGACGCTGATCAAAGTCATGGTTGCTGTGGGTGAAGTTGCTGATCAGCAGCTCTCAGTCATGAAGTGTTCAAGTCACAGGACTATAAACACTCACAGAGCACTGAAGCATGGACTGCTAATGCAAAGTGTGTGTGTGTGTGTGTGTGTGTGTGTGTGTGTGTGTGTACTGCAGTGTGATAAGGTTTTTATACGACGGTTTCATTAGAATGTATCACTGTGGAGGATTTTTGGTGGAGGCTCCAAACTCATGGTGAAGAGTAAGTAAAAGTTGATTCTCTTTATCAGTTACTTTAATGAATAAACTTCAGATAAACTGTAGATTAAAATGATGAGAGTTGAAATTGACATCAGATGAAGGATTGATGAGTAATTTATAACAGTATCATAAAGGATCCATAATAAATGTGTATGAACATTCAGCTGCTGTCAGGTCTATAAATGATACATTATATATGAACTATGCAGTAATGAGATTTTTGTTCGATTTCTCGCACATCATTAATTTCATTATTATTTTATTTGAACACAAAGACATTATTGAGATTCGACACCCGATTAAAGCTGAACAAAGTTCTAGTGGCTCCACGATGTAAAGAGGAATTAGGAAATGTGGATTCTGGTGTGCAGTTAAAACTTAATTCCCCTCTAAGAGCTTTTCTCACTCTCTAAACGTATAAAACCTTTCTGAAAGTGTGTGTGTTTCTCCTCTTCAGCTGCTCCCACCGTGTCTCTGCTCCCTCCGTCCCCTCTGCAGCTGTCTGAGGGATCGTCCTCGCTGGTCTGCCTGCTGTCTGGCTACTCTCCACAGGGGGCGCTGGTGAGCTGGACAGTGGACGGCTCAGTGGTGAAGACGGGCGTTCTGAACAGTGCAGAAGAAGAGAAAAACGGCCGTTACAGCCTCAGCAGCACCCTGACCCTCAGCAAAGACCTCTGGGAAAAGGGCGAGGAGTTTATCTGTAAGGTCTCCCATAACAACGTGGATCATCCAGTCACGTTCAGAAAGAGTCAGTGTGAAGGCGAATAGATCCAAGCTAGAGTTTAACATAGAGCTGCTTCTGATCCATCTACAATAGAGTTTCAATTCTACACAACGCTGCATTTCTGTCTTTACTCTGTTCACTGTCCTGTTGCTCTTCCTGTAGTTTTTGCTGAAATAAAGCTGAGTTTTGGACGTTGTGTGTTTCTTTTATTGGAGTTAATAGTGATGATCAGTGTGATGAGAGAGTGGGATTAGCTGCAGATTCAGTGTGTGTGTTGTGCTTCAGTGAGTTTGACTGAAGGAAGTTGAACATCTGGTGAAGTTTCTGTTCTATTCTGGGAGAAATGAAACTATTCACAGTCATGTTCATGTAAATATTCATTACACCTCTGTTACCACTTTTGGTTCTCTGCAAAATGAGAATTTAAATGTAGACCATTTACAAGTAAAAAAATAATCTGAAAAAAAAAACTTTCTTTTGGCTTCTCCCATTAGGGGTCGCCACAGCAGACCATCCGCATGTTTGATTTGGTACATGTTTTTATGCTGGATGCCCTTCCTAATGCAACCCTCCCTATTTATCTGGCCTTGGGACCGGCACTAAGGCTTGTGCAACCCTAATGGCTAGGGTTGGTTCCCTGACCGGGGATTGAACCCGGGCCGTAGCGATGAGAACGCCACATCCTAACCACTAGACCACCAGGGAACCTAAGTAAAATTATAATCTAAAGCCTTAAAAAACAACCACAAGGTTAAAGTGCATGATGATAACAAATGGTATGTGATTTAAAAAAAATACATAATACATTCCCCCAAAATAATTCATAATTCAATTATTGTCCATAAAACAGTTTTTTTATTTCTAATGTGGACTTCATAAAAAAAGGAACATGAGCAAACAATAATCGAGTCCAAATAAAAGCAGATTTGATGAAATTAAGAGATTTTGACCAAAGCATATACAAGGTTTTAAGACTGGTAGCCTTGAGATTCTGGTGTCTGAACCCCTGACATTTCCCACTGAGCTCCTACTTCTGAGTTCTGTTACTGAGTTCATCCTTCTGATGTAAATGTTTCCTGTCTGACACTGTGTAAAATGTACATCAAATGTCAGAGACAGAAACAGGGACAGATATACTGTCAGAAATCGTGACTGGAAGGACCCAAATGCAGGACTAAACAGGAACAAGGTGAAAACAAAATTCAGGCATGGGCGTAAATCCCGGGGGGGACGGAGGGGACATGTCCCCCCCCCCATCCGAGGGTTGTCCCCCCCTCAATAAAAATATTTTTAAAAATCGCAGTCTCTATTATATGTATTCTCTATTATATGAAAAATATATGTATCTATACCTAAAATAATTGTGTAAGTAGAAAAAAAACCGCAAAAATGCATTTAGAAACAATTGAGTCCCCCCCCCCCCTTCCTCACAGTGGTTTGACCCACTGCCTGTTTTCTCAGTTTATCTCACCTTCGCTACACACACGAGTCAGGTGTGTGGCTGCAGCTCAACTAATTTTCATCTCCATTAACTAGGGTATTTTATTCACTAAATAAAGCAGTTCTCTTTATTGTAGTTGATGCAGACTCATTCATAAATTAGTTGCGGCAAAAATGCTGATTACGGATGTAATTTTCCATGAATCTGCTCTATTAGTGATTAAAATATGACTTATCTAGTGAATGTTAGCTTGTTTATAATAACTTGTAGCATAGTGCACTGCAACTAACACGCCAAAGCCGTTTCCCATGCAGTGTTTTATTTCGTACGATTTGGAATAATGTTAACATTAACACACAATTAGCATATTGTTTATCTGTGCATTTACTAAATGATCACTGTGCTACATCTGAACTGACCCACTGTATTTTTATAATCAATTTCTATTCTGTTCTTAAGTGTCTTCATTCATTTGTAAATAAAATGTTAAACATTTTTATTAATTCCTTGTTTTTATTGTTGTGATTATTTTTTATGATAGATTTACTTTCTTTATGTAAAGCAGTTTGAATTACCATTATAATTGATGCAGTCTCCATGCTACAATAATAATGTACTGTGTCTTTATACTGTAAGTACAATTTGACTGTATTATTTGTGTCCCCCCCCCTCAAAAATTGCTCCTGAGAAATTTTATATTAATTGTCCCCCCCTACTGTTAAATGAAATTTACGCCCATGAATTCAGGCTCTGAAATCCAAGAGTCGGGAAAAACTGATCATTATGGGGCAGAGCAAAAACACAAACCAAATACAGTCCAGAGTTCAAACAAGAACCTAAAGAGTCAGAGCAGAACAGGGGTCAGAATCAGAATCAGGATCAGTATCAAGGAACCAGAACCGGCAGGTTGCAAGAATAATCTCAGGGATTTTGGAAGCCGGTAAAATAATCTGGCCTCGAGTATTTGTCCCTTGTGTCTTTAAATAAAGGGTGGCACGGGAAAAACGGCAAGATGGCCGCTGACCGGAAGCGCGCACCGCGAAACCGGAAGTCAGTGCCGCGAGACCGGAAAATCATGACAATAAAACAGATTGCAATGATTTGTAAATCTCAAAAACTGTTTGTTTATTTACAGTATAACAAAGATAAAATGGAATGTTTAAACTGTGGTAATGTACAATTTCAGGAAAAAATTGTAATTTTGAAATTGATGGCTGCAACACGTCTCAAAAAAGTTGGGACAGGTCCATGTTTACTGTGATGTACCGTCCCGTCTTCTTTAAACAAAGGTCTCTAAACGTTTTAGGAACTGAGGAAACCAGTTGCTGGAGTTTTGGGAGAAGAATATTGTCTCATTCTGGTCTGATAGTGGATTCTAGTGGCTCAGCAGTCCTGGGTCTTTATTGGTGTGTTTCTTGTTTTTAAGATTTCTCACTTGGTGAAAAGTCTAGACTGCAGGGAGGCCAGTTTATCACCCGCACTCTTCTATTTTACGCTATTCATGCAATTTTAATATACGCAGTATGCAGTTAGCATTGTCCTGCTCAAATATGCAAGTCTTTCTCTGAAAAGATGTTTTTCTGGGTGGAAACATTTGTTGCTCTAAAACCTGTTTATAGCATTCAACACTTTCCAAATGTACAAGCTGCCCATTCCACAGGCACTAATGATCTCCCATCCATCAGAAATGCAGCATTTGACCTGAGTGCTGATAACAAACCACATTGTTCCTCTCCTCTTTAGTCCGGAGGATGCGGCACCTCTGGTTCCAAATGAAATCTGTCCACTTTGTCTTAGTACATTTTTAATGAGCTTCGGTCCAGAAAGGATGTATGGTATTTGTTCGTAGCACATTTCAGTATTAGCTGTTATTTATTCTTGTTTGTTTTTATTTTTTAATATTATTCTTATTAATTATTGTATCACATTTCACATTCACAATGTTATTTCTTTTTTGTACATTATTTCTTTTTGATATTTGTACCACTCAGTATAACCAAAGTGTACTCAGTGTATCTACAGTACGTCTTTAACGTGTGCGCATGAGTGAAGTCTCATTTAAGGTCAATAGTTCTATTGATAGTCTTATGAGTAGGTTCCTTTTTCAGAGTCTATACGTTTTGTTTCTATTAAATCATTAAAGGATTTTGCCACCATTAAATTATTATACTGAGAGAAGCACCGTAAATTGGAGATATTGGTGGCAGATAATGTGCCTGTTGTTAAATAAAAAATAAGATGCGGTAACCAATGACAAACAAGAAATCGAGGTGTTACCCAGACACTAAGAAAAGAGTATAAAAGGCCGTGTTTGTGCTGAAACTTTGGACACTTCTATGGAACATCTGACTTTGTTTCTGCAGGAATAACACCTGAAGATTTGACATTACAACATGAGATTCTGCACTTAGTCTTTTGTTTCTGATTGGAGTCTTTACTTTGATGCTAAATTTGGTTGCGTTTGTTTCAAGTAGCTACGACAGATGGCGTCATTTCTGGATCATGTTCACGCATGCCTTCTCCTTCGGCATGATAGAGATTTAACCTGCATTTGTGGATGACGTGGCAAACTGTGTTCACAGATAAGATTTCTGGAAGTGTTAATGAGCCATTCAGTGATTTCCATTACAGAATTATAACTATTTTAAATAAAGTGACACCTGAGGGCCAGAAGATCACTCGCATACAATACAGATGTTTTACTTGTCCTTGTACACAGAGATTTCTCCATATTTTCAGAAACGTTTGATGATATTATGTACTGTAAATTATATGTTTAAAATTATAAATTATAAAAATATATAATTTTATGTTGAGGAACATTATTGTGAAATTGTTGCACAATTTGTAGACACAATCTTTAACAGATTGGTGAAGCTCTGCCCATCTTTACTTCTGAGAGACTCTGCCTCTATAAGATACACAATTTATACCCAATCATCTTGCTGTCAATTAACCTCATTAGATGCAAAATGTTCTTCCAGCTCTTCCTCATCAGAACCATTTAATTTGCTGCATTTTGTTGCTCTGTCACAACTTTTTCAAAATGCGTCACTGCCATCAAATTCAAAATTACCGTTATTTTGCTTAAAATTCTGCATGTTGTCAGTTTAAACATGATATGTTTTTAATTGTGAATGAAATATAGGTTTGTGAGGTTTAAAAATCATTGCATTATGTTTGTATTTATATTTTACACAGTGGCCCAACTTTTATAGGATTTAGGTTATAAAATATTTACTTTTCCATAAGTCTGTAAAATGGGATGAAGATAATGATTGTGCAGTAAATCAGAAAAATCAGAAAATGTTTGTTAATCTACAGATGTGAAAGATGGACTCCTGTTACAGATGTGTTACAGATTTGTGTATTAATGTGTTAGTGTGTTGTGTTTTCTCTCATCCACAGTGTGTGTGATTGTGTATATCACATCCTCCCCCTCAGCACCTGCAGTCTCTCCCAGCTGCAGCAGTGCTTCTCTGTACACTCTCACTGACCGAGGTTTTTGTACGATGCTCTAACACTGTGTGAACACACCACCACTATGAACACTCTGACAGTAGTAATCTCCTGCATCTTCAGTCTGGACTCCACTGATGGTCAGAGTGAAGTCAGTATTCGATCCACTGCCACTGAAACGAGCTGGAATTCCTGACTGTAACTTGTAGCCTATAGATCAGGAGTTTAGGAGCTTCTCCAGGTTTCTGCAGGTACCAGGCTAAAAATCTCCATATACACTGCTACTGGTTTTACAGTTGATGGTGACTGTGTTTCCTGGAACAACAGTTTGCACTGAAGGAGTCTGAGTCACAGTCACCTGACCTCTGGATCCTGTAGAGAAACATAGATTGTGTTTGTATGCTGTAAAGTGGTGTAGAATTAGTATGAAATGAAGTGTGTGAGGCTGCGAGTTGATGTTAAACTCTCACCTTGAGTCCAGAGGGCCAGTGTGCAGATGAAGATGCTGATCAAAGTCATGGTTGCTGTGGGTGAAGTTGCTGATCAGCAGCTCTCAGTCATGAAGTGTTCAAGTCACAGGACTATAAACACTCACAGAGCACTGAAGCATGGACTGCTAATGCAAAGTGTGTGTGTGTGTGTGTGTGTGTGTGTGTGTGTGTGTGTGTGTGTGTGTGTGTGTGTGTGTGTGTGTGTACTGCAGTGTGATGGAGGTTTTTGTACGACGGTTTCATTAGAATGTATCACTGTGGAGGACTTTTGGTGGAGGCTCCAAACTCATGGTGAACAGTAAGTGTGTTTTCTTCTTTTTTAATATAAAAGACATTTATTTCATTATTAATTACATGAATAAATAAACTTCACCTGAAGGAATGATTTATATTTATAATTGTGTGATTGATATTTATTGTGTATTATTATGCTGTGATGAGGAAAACATTTCAGTATCAGAACTGATCCCATAGAAATGTTCCTGAACATTCAACAAATCTACAATGATGATGTTAAATATGTAAGAATTCCACACTTGCTATAAATTCCACATGCAATAACTCTATAATAAACATGTCATAAACAGAGTTCCTTTGTGCTGATGTTAAATCCAGATGAAAGCTGCTGTGTGTGTTTGTGTTACACAATGAACTTTCTGGAATCTGCTCCATTTGTATTTGCTGCAGTTCCACATGCTGAAGGTTTGAACTATAAAGTAATAAGACTTGTTGTGAAAAATGATTTTCCCAGATAAATGATGGTGTGGAACATGTTTTTTTGTCTCTGCACTGAATCTGATGTCAGATAATAAAGTTCTCAATGAAAATCAGTCATGAAGTCAGACTTTATTAGACTTAATGACTCTGTAAGATCAGTCAGTCCACAAAGTTCCACAAATAGTTTGATGTGTGTATGATGTGTGTGTGTTTCTCCTCTCCAGCGGGTTCGTGGTGAAGCCGTCCGTGTCTCTGCTCCCTCCGTCCCTCTGCAGCTGTCTGAGGGATCGTCCTCGCTGCTCTGCCTGCTGTCTGGCTACTCTCCACAGGGGCGCTAGTGAGCTGGACGTGGACGGCTCAGTGGTGAAGACCGGCGTTCTGAACAGTGCAGAAGAAGAGAAGAACGGCCGTTACAGCCTCAGCAGCACCCTGACCCTCAGCAAAGACCTCTGGGAAAAGGGGGAGGAGTTTATCTGTAAGGTCTCCCATAACAACGTGGATCATCCAGTCACGTTCAGAAAGAGTCAGTGTGAAGGCGAATAGATCCAAGCTAGAGTTTAACATAGAGCTGCTTCTGATCCATCTACAATAGAGTTTCAATTCTACACAACGCTGCATTTCTGTCTTTACTCTGTTCACTGTCCTGTTGCTCTTCCTGTAGTTTTTGCTGAAATAAAGCTGAGTTTTGGACGTTGTGTGTTTCTTTTATTGTAGTTAATAGTGATGATCAGTGTGATGAGAGAGTGGGATTAGCTGCAGATTCAGGGTGTGTGTTGTGCTTCAGTGAGTTTGACTGAAGGAAGTTGAACATCTGGTGAAGTTTCTGTTCTATTTTGGGAACAATGAAACTATTCACAGTCATGTTCATGTAAATATTCATTACACCTCTGTTACCACTTTTGGTTCTCTGCAAAATGAGAATTTAAATGTAGGCCACTTACAAGTAAAAGAATAATCTAAAGCCTCAAAAACAACCACAAGTTTAAAGAGCATGATGATAACAAACGGTACTTTATTTAAAAAAACATAAGAGTGAACCTGAAAAATAAAATCAGCAGATGGAATGCACAGTCAGCACTTCTGATCTATAGAGAAAGCTGTTAAATATGAGATCTCTCATGAGTAAAGCTCAGAGTTTAATGTACTGTATTTAACAGAAACAAAAAGAAAATCAATTATTAAATGCCACTAGTCCTCCTGGGTATAATTATATACACCAGACCCGTCTAAATGTCAGAGGACACAGTGTCACAGTTATATATAATAATAAATGAAACAAAAAAACACATTTGTAGTTTTTACACCAACATAACATATGCAGCTTCCAAAAAATGTCCAGTCAGTCATTTGTATTATTTATTATTTTTAGTTTCCAGGGTCCCATTCTGAGGATTTGTATTGTTCAGTTTCAGCGTTGTGGTGTTTATAGTGCTGAGTTTGATGCTCTTTCTTGCCCCGTAGTGGATCAACAGAGAATAGCCTCCCCCTGTACAAACTTTGTAATTCAATTGATGTCCATAAAACTATTTAGAATTCATAATGTGGACTTTACATGGTTGACACTGTGGTCCTAATTCTAAAATTATACAAATTTGACATTCCTTGAAGACCTTTATCTAGAGAGAAAAGAAAAAGTATGTCTGATGATGATTTACATCCCAGTACAAACTGTACACACTGAAAATAAAAAGTGCACAAAATAAAAAAAACAACACAAAACAGCTCTGATGAGTGAAAATTCCTGCTCTACAAAAGAGAATACACTCACAAATACATCAGGAGTAAAATGCAGAATGATTTATTTGAAATACAAGAATGAAATGTATCAGTTACAGTGTAAAATATTAACACCTGTAACTAGAATTGTTGTCGTTTCTGTAAAACACTCTGATTGAGTAAAATACACCATGATGTGATGCTTATCCAAATACTTTGGTTTATTTCTTTATTATTTTATTACTCTACATGAGACATTCCTGTGACAGGTACAGATGAATGATGTGTCATTTAGAAATTAATCATGAACCATATTCATTTGTCTCGTATAGTGATTGGACAAATTGGTATCGGACTGTTCACGTATATACATTTTTTTTTTCATTACAAAACGAAGCCCTTGGTAATGGGAACTCAATGCAAAGTTAAACAAATCACTCAGTTTCCCATCAATTTATGATCTGGTTGTGTTTTGGAACACGATCAAGAAATTTGCATGATGTCTAATTTACTTTGAGGAAATTTGGCTCCTAAAAAACTAAATAAAAATAAAATACATACAAATGCAGATTTGGTTAAAGTATGTAAAAATAATTAAATATATATGAGTAGTTGTAACAATACATTACATACTGTATGTCACTCCTATGAAAGGGACGTCACAGACAGGATCCATTTACATCAGAAGGATGAACTCAGTAACTCAGACCAGCAAAGAAAGAGGTGAAAACTGTAGACGTCACTGGGGGACTTTTTTACTTGTCACATGTACATTACAATAGAGTGAAATTCTTTCTTCACATTTCCCAGTGATGTGAGGAAGCTGGAGTCCGAGTGCAGGATCAGCCATGATACAGCAGCCCTGGAACACAGAGGGTTAAGGGCCTTGTTTAAGGACCCAAGAGTGGCAGCTTGATGATACTGGAGTCTGAACCCCTGACCTTCTGATCAGTAACCCTGAGTTTTACCCACTGAGCTCCTACTTCCCATTCTGAGTTACTGAGTTCATCCTTCTGATGTAAATGTTTCCTGTCTGTGATGTCCCTTTCATAGGAGTGACATACAGTATGTCATATTTATTCATTTTTATTACATTTACCAAATCTGCAGTTTAATTCAGCTTAATCTTTATAAAATAATAACTGTAAACTGTAAGTTTATTTTTTATAATTTACAAATGTATTTTCACACTTTTATTAATTCTGTGTTTTATACTGATGTGAGAATGAAACTGAATGAATGATGATCTAATGGTTTGTTAATAAATAAATACATGTTCAGTTAAATATCAGTCTCAGCTCTATAATGTGTCTATTTAATGAATATTAATGTTTTTATAATAAAATATGAACTTTATAATAATGTTCAATAACCATAAAGAAATGATGAGTAAATTATATTTACAACAAAATATAAATATAATAAATATTTCCATAAGTCTGTAAAATGGGATGAAGATAATTATTGTGCAGTAAATCAGAAAGATCAGGAAATGTTTGTAAAGATCAGGAAATGTTTGACTCCTGTTACAGATGTGTTACAGATGTGTGTATTAGTGTGTTAGTGTGGTGTGTTTTCTCTCATCCACAGTGTGTGTGATTGTGTGTATCACATCCTCCCCCTCAGCACCTGCAGTCTCTCCCAGCTGCAGCAGTGCTTCTCTGTACACTCTCACTGACCGAGGTTTTTGTACGATGCTCTAACACTGTGTGAACACATCACCACTATGGTAACTCTGACAGTAGTAATCTCCTGCATCTTCAGTCTGGACTCCACTGATGGTCAGAGTGAAGTCAGTATTTGATCCACTGCCTCTGAAACGAGCTGGAGTTCCTGTGTATAAGTTTGTCGCATAATAGATCAGGAGTTTAGGAGCTTCTCCAGGTTTCTGCAGGTACCAGTGCAGGTAGCTACCACCAGCCACACTGCTACTGGTTTGACAGTTGATGGTGACTGTGTTTCCTGGAACAACAGTTTGCACTGAAGGAGTCTGAGTCACAGTCACCTGACCTCTGGATCCTGTAGAGAAACATAGATTGTGTTTGTATGCTGTAAAGTGGTGTAGAATTAGTATGAAATGAAGTGTGTGAGGCTGTGAGTTGATGTTAAACTCTCACCTTGAGTCCAGAGGGCCAGTGTGCAGATGAAGACGCTGATCAAAGTCATGGTTGCTGTGGGTGAAGTTGCTGATCAGCAGCTCTCAGTCATGAAGTGTTCAAGTCACAGGACTATAAACACTCACAGAGCACTGAAGCATGGACTGCTAATGCAAAGTGGTGTGTGTGTGTGTGTGTGTGTGTGGTGTGTGTGTGTGTGTGTGTGTGTGTGTGTGTGTGTGTACTGCAGTGTGATGGAGCTTTTTGTACGACGGTTTCATTAGAATGTATCACTGTGGTACACTTTTGGTGGAGGCTCCAAACTCATGGTGAACAGTAAGTGTGTTTTCTTCTTTTTAATATAAAAGACATTTATTTCATTATTAATTACATGAATAAATAAACTTCACCTGAAGGAATGATTAATATTTATAATTATGTGATTGATATTTATTATGTATTATTATGCTGTGATGAGGAAAACATTTCAGTATCAGAACTGATCCCATAGAAATGTTCCTGAACATTCAACAAATCTACAATGATGATGTTAAATATGTAAGAATTCCACACTTGCTATAAATTCCACATGCAATAACTCTATAATAAACATGTCATAAATAGAGTTCCTTTGTGCTGATGTTAAATCCAGATGAAAGCTGCTGTGTGTGTTTGTGTTACACAATGAAACTTTCTGGAATCTGCTCCATTTGTATTTGCTGCAGTTCCACATGCTGAAGGTTTAAACTATAAAGTAATAAGACTTGTTGTGAAAAATGATGTTTCCCAGATAAATGATGGTGTGGAACATGTTTGTTTTGTCTCTGCACTGAAACTGATGTCAGATAATAAAGTTCTCAATGAAAATCAGTCATGAAGTCAGACTTATTAGACTTAATGACTCTGTAAGATCAGTCAGTTCCACAAAGTTCCACAAATAGTTCTGATGTGTGTATGATGTGTGTGTGTTTCTCCTCTCCAGCGGGTCTCGTGGTGAAGCCGTCCGTGTCTCTGCTCCCTCCGTCCCCTCTGCAGCTGTCTGAGGGGTCGTCCTCGCTGCTCTGCCTGCTGTCTGGCTACTCTCCACAGGGGGCGCTGGTGAGCTGGACAGTGGACGGCTCAGAGGTGAAGACCGGCGTTCTGAACAGCGCAGAAGAAGAGAAGAATGGCCGTTACAGCCTCAGCAGCACCATGACCCTCAGCAAAGACCTCTGGGAAAAGGGGGAGGAGTTTATCTGTAAGGTCTCCCATAACAACGTGGATCATCCAGTCACGTTCAGAAAGAGTCAGTGTTAAGGCGAGTGGATCCAAGCTAGAGTTTAACATAGAGCTGCTTCTGATCCATCTACAATAGAGTTTCAATTCTACACAACGTTGCGTTTCTGTCTTTACTCTGTTCACTGTCATGTTGCTCTTCCTGTAGTTTTTGCTGAAATAAAGTTGAGTTTTGGACGTTGTGTGTTTCTTTTATTGAAGTTATTAGTGATGATCAGTGTGATGAGGGAGTGGGATTAGCTGCAGATTCAGTGTGTGTGTTGTGCTTCAGTGAGTTTGACTGAAGGAAGTTGAACATCTGGTGAAGTTTCTGTTCTATTCTGGGAGAAATGAAACTATTCACAGTCATGTTCATGTAAATATTAATTACACCTCTGTTACCACTTTTGGTTCTCTGCAAAATGAAAATCTAAATGTAGACCACTTACAAGTAAAAGAATAATCTAAAGCCTCAACAACAACCACAAGGTTAAAGTGCATGATGATAACAAACGGTACCTGATTTAAAAAATACATAATACATTCCCCCAAAATAATTTGCAATTTAATTATTGTCAATTAAACAGTTTTTTTTTTTTATTTATAATGTCGACTTTATTAAAAAACTGAACATTAGCAAAAAAAGACAGGAACATGAGCAAACAATAATCGAGTCCAAATAAAAGCAGATTTGATGAAATTAAGTGATATTGACTAAAGCATATACGAGGTCACAAGACTGGTAGCCTTGAGATTCTGGGGTCTGAATCCCTGACATTTTGATCAGTAGCTCATAGTTTTACCCACTGAGCTCCTACTTCCCATTCTGAGTTACTGAGTTCATCCTTCTGACGTAAATGTTTCCAGTCTGTGATGTCTCTTCATGTGAGTGACATACAGTACGTAATGACGTATCCTCATAACATCTAAGGGAGTTTTTTCTTGCCACAGTCTGAATGAGGCTTGCTCATTACGGATAAATGCACACCATTCACCTTGACTGTTAATTTCTGTAAAGCTGCTTTGAGACAATGTCTGTTGTGAAAAGCGCTTTAGAAATAAACTTGACTTGACTTGAGTGTACCGTTATCGTTCCTCACATATTTATTGTTCTATTTACTTAGTTTAACCAAATCTTCACTTTCATTTGGACTACCTTATTGATTTCACAGGTAGGGATATACTGATATACTGTCAGAAACACAAGTAGGAACAGGGACAGAAACAGGGCCAGATATACTTTAGAAACACGGTTACGGACAGGGACAGAAACAATTCCAGATATACTGTCAGAAACACAGGTAGTGTCAGGAACTCGAGAGGAAGGACCCAAATGCAGGACGCAGAAGATATCCAAAAGGCAGTCTTTAATTAGGGCAAAAACATAGGCAATACAAACAGTCCGAGAACAAATGTTCTACCCTTAAAAAGAGCATAAAAAAAACAAAGAGCAAAAAAAAGGGGAAAAAATAACCAACAAATGTCCAAAAAGCCACGCCTTTTGACCAACCCGGTAATGGGGTGCAAGACGGCGTCTCCGGTTGGCCCAACAAGCATAGCTCTGGGAAGCTCTAAGAAGTGCTGTGCGGGCCCTCCTCCAACTGAGTCGACAGCACCGGAACTAAACCAACGCAGATGGGACAGAAGCCTCAGCCTCCTGGGTAGAGAATAGAGGGGTTGATAACCATAAACCGTCTGAAAGGGAGATAATCCAGTGGCAACAGTAGGCAATGAATTATGGGCGTACGCAACCCACAACAGCTTGGAGGACCATGAGGAGGCATCTTGGGCGCAAAGGACACGGAGTCCGGTCTCTAGCTCTTGATTGAGCCTCTCCGTCTGGCCATTGGTTTGCGGGTGAAACCCAGAGGAGAAGCTGATCGAGACCCCTAGGAGGCGAAAAAACTCCTTCCAAAATCCGGCTGTGAATTGAGGGCATCGGTCAGAGAGGATGTTGCGAGGAAGACCGTGCAGACGGAAAACGTGCAGGAGAAGGAGCGCAGCAGTCTCCTTAGCAGAAGGCAGTTTGGCCAGGGGAATAAAATGTGCCATCTTCGAGAACCGGTCCACCACGGTAAGAATGACAGTGCTTCCGGCAGAGGGGGGGAGCCCGGTAACAAAATCCAGGGCAATGTGAGACCAGGGGCGTTTAGGCACAGGAAGTGGACGTAGCAATCCCACCGAACGGCCCTTCGAATTCTTGTGTTGCGTGCAGGTAGGACAGGCGGCAACAAATTCACGGACATCTTTCCGGACCGTGGGCCACCAGAACTGCTGTCAGAGGACGGACAGGGTTCGAGGAAACCCGGGATGGCAAAACAGAGGCGAGCCGTGACACCACTGGAGGACTTGGGACCGCAGCTGCTCGGGAACAAAGAGTCTGTCAGCAGGGCAACCCTCGGGAGCCGGCTGGTCTATAGTGGCAAGTTCAACCCTAGCCTCGAGGTCAAGGTCCAGGGCACGCACAGTAACTGAAGGAGGAAGTATGGGTGTGAAGGTGGGATCTTCTTCCTCCACAGGGAAGTGTAACCTGGAAAGAGCGTCAGGCTTCCCATTCTTAGATCCCGGGCGGTAGGAAAGAGAGAAATTAAACCTGCTGAAAAAAAGTCCCCAGCGAGCCTGGCGAGGATTGAGGCGCTTGGCGGTGCGTAGATACTCCAGGTTGCGGTGATCAGTCCAGACCAAGAAAGGGGTCTCGGCCCCCTCTAACCAGTGACACCACTCTTCCAGGGCAAGCTTGACGGCCAGGAGTTCCCGCTCACCAATGGGGTAATTACGGTTAGCTTGGTTAAGACGGCGGGAGAAGAAGGCACAAGGGTGCAACTTATTATCAGTAGCACCCCTCGTAGACAGTACAGCGCCTACCCCTAGGTCAGAGGCATCGACTTCCACGATAAACTGGCGAGAGGGATCGGGAAAAACCAGGACTGGGGCAGAGGTGAAGAGGACTTTGAGTCTGATTAAAGCTCGCTCCGCCTCGGGAGGCCATGAAAAGGACCAGCGAGAGGAGGTCAGTTGGTGAAGAGGGGCAGCAACCGAACTGTAGCCTCTAATAAACCTCCGGAAAAAGTTGGAGAACCCCAGGAACCTCTGCAGCTGCTTCCCAGAGGAGGGTGTGGGCCATTCCATGACAGCTCTGATCCTGGCAGGATCCAAACTTATGCTCCCTGCAGCAAGAGTGAATCCCAGGAAGGAGGTGCTAGAGACATGAAACTCACATTTCTCCGCTTTGACGTACAGACCATTCTGGAGGAGGCGCTGGAGTACCAAACGAACGTGGCCGACATGCTCATCCAGAGATCGGGAGAACACCAAGATGTCATCCAGATACACAAAAACATAGCGGTTCAACATATCACGCAGCACGTCATTAATAAGAGCCTGGAAAACCTGGAAAAAATAAGGGCCTGGTGAGGCCAAACGGCATGACCAAATACTCATAGTGACCAGACGGGGTGTTGAAAGCTGTCTTCCACTCATCACCTTCACGGATGCGAACGAGATGGTATGCGTTCCTAAGGTCCAGTTTAGTGAAAAAAGAAGCTCCTTGGAGCTGTTCAAATGTGTCAGCCCCAAGGAGTGTCCATTAAGGGGAGCAGATAGCGGTTCTTGATGGTGATGCTATTGAGACTACGATAATCAATGCAGGGGCGTAAAGTCCCATCCTTCTTCTCAACGAAAAAGAACCCCGCAACGGCAGGGGAGGATGAAGGGCAAATAAGGCCAGTTGCAAGTGAGTCCTGAATGTACATAGCTTTTTGCTCGGGACCCGACAGGTGATACAAACGTCCCCGGGGGGCGAGGACCCGGGTAGGAGGTCGATGGCACAGTCATATGGCCGATGAGCAGGTAAGGAGGAAGCTCGGGCCTTGCTAAATACCTGACCTAGGTCATGATACACAGAGGGAATTGAGTCAAGGTCCAAGGTCTCAAAAGAGCCAGAGGCAGATGGCTGAACTAAACAGTGGGAATGGCAGAAGGTTCCCCACTCTAAGACTTCACACGTGGACCAATCCAGGCGGGGGTTGTGTTTCTGCAACCAGGGAAAACCAAGCATGACCGGGGTGTGAGGGGAGGAAATGACCAAAAAGGATAGCCACTCCTGATGTTGACCGGCAATGGTGACCCGGAGTGGCTTTGTGCGACAGGTGGCCTGATAAAGGGGATGGCCATCGAGAGCTTGAACTTGAAGGGTGGCTGGCAAGGTTTCAGTCTCAATCATCAACTGCTGAACTAGATCCTGATCCAGAAACTCTGAGTCTGCCCCTGAATCCACAAAAGCCGCAAGCTGGTGCTCCTGTCCGCCAGAGAGGATGCGGATGTCTAGGAGTGGTTGGGAGAGGGCAGGAAGGATTTGGCTTGGCGGGGACCTCCCCATCAGCGACGAGCCCGTCTTTTACTGGGCAGGAAACCACCATGTGTCCAGCTTCCCCGCAGTAGAGACACAAGCCTCTGGAGCGACGCCTCTCCTTTTCATCTAAGGATAGGTGTCGGCGGCCAATTTCCATAGGACGGGGTGGAGAGTGGGGTTCTGGTACAGTAGTGTGACAAGGGAGTGTTAGACGTCGGTATTGCGGTGGAGAGCGGTGACGATCGGAGCGCCGAGGGGTGTGCTCCACACGCCGCTCCTGCAGGCGTCTGTCAATTCGCGTAGTGAGGGCAATGAGGCCATCTAAGCTCGATGGAAGTTCCCGGCGGCTAACTCATCTTTAACTTCAGCAGCCAAACCACGATAGAAGGCGTCATAGAGGGCAGTGGGGTTCCATCCGCTATCCGTGGCAGCGGTGCGGAACTCAGCGGCAAATTCAGCCACCGAACGCCTACCTTGAGTGGCAGAAAACAGCAAGCGAGCCGCATCATGATGGGGAGAGGCGGAGTCGAAAATTTTCCGGAGTTTGACGGAGAAAGACATGCAGTGGGGGGTCTGGTTCTCCCACTCAGTGGTGGCTCACTGGAGAGCGGGACCTGATAGCAGGGAAATCACATAGGCCACCTTGGCTACTTTGGTGGGAAAAGAAGAGGGTTGAAGTTGAAAGATAATGCCGCACTGAGTGAGGAAGGAGCAGCAGTGTCCTGGTTCCCCGGAGAAACGTGCCGGTGGCATTAGGTGAGGTTCATGGGAACTAACCACGACCGGAGCAGGTTCCATCTCGGTTGATTGTGCAGGTGAGGTGACGGGTGTGGCTACAGCCGAGGTACTGGGATTTTGAGCCACGCGCTGCATGAAACCTTGAAGTGCCGAACCAATCTCACGTAGCTGCTGATCATGGGTGACGCAGATCTGCTTCAGAGAGTCTATACTCTCCCTTAAATCCTGTGCGTCCGCGGGGTCCATAGTTGGCCAAATTGTTCTGTCAGGAACGGAGGGGAAGGACCCAAATGCAGGACGCAGAAGATATCCAAAAGGCAGTCTTTAATTAGGGGAAAAACATAGGCAATACAAACAGTCCGAGAACAAATGTTCTACCCTTAAAAAGAGCATGAAAAAAACCAAAGAGCAGAAAAAGGAAAAAAAATAACCATCAAACGTCCAAAAACTGCGGGCAAAAAACCAGGATAGAAGAGAGATCCAAAATGAAAGCAAAAAAATAATCCACAGGGGAAAAAACAGCAAGAAAGTCCCAAAAAACATAACACAAAGACAAAAAACAATCTGGCAAGGGATAACAGGAGCCAGTGTCTATTTATACACACAAAAGATGGCCGCCGTGTCGCGCCGGTGCCGCACAAGAAGCGGAAGTTGGGCTACCGGAAGTTGAATTACCGGAAGTGCGCGCGCCGTCGGCTGACAGGTAGGGACAGAGACAGATATACTGTCAGAAACGCAAGTAGGGACAGGGACAGAAACAGGGCCAGATATACTTCAGAAACACGGTTACGGACAGGGACAGAAACAATTCCCGATATACTGTCAGAAACACAAGTAGGGACAAGAACAGAAACAGGGACAGATATACTGCTTCAGACTATTTCACAAGATCTCCTGCCCTTAATCTCCACAATCATCAATGGGTCCTTAACATCTGGCTATATGCCAACTACCTATAAGCGAACAAGGGTCAATTCCATCTTTAAGAAACCTGCTCTGGATGCATCAGACATAAACAACTACAGACTACAGTATCACTTCTCTCCTTTCTTTCTAAATCTCTGGAACGCACTGTTTTTGAACCAACTGTCTGTCTATCTCTCACAGAACAACCTCCATGATCCAAACCAGTCTGGCTTCAAAGCAGCACATTCCACAGAGGTGGCCCTTTTGGCTGTTTCTAAGAAACTGCATGCTGCTAGGTCAGTCAAGCTGTCATCTGTACTTATCTTCCTTGACCTTTCAGCAGCATTCGACACACTTATCCACAAGACTCTCTTGTGTACCCTCAGGAGCCTCGGTGTCCGCAGAACAGCATGGGAATGGATTGCTTCCTACCTGAAAGGTTGCTGCCCCATGCAGACTCACTACTGGTGTCCCACAAGGCTCGGGACTTGGGGTAACTATGGACAATCAAATGTGCTTCTCATCACATGTTGCTAATGTTGCTCGTTCTTGTCGATTTCTTCTCTACAACATCCGAAGGATTCAACCAATTCTGTCCACACAGGCTGCCCAGGTGCTTGTCCAGTCTTTTGTCATTTCAAGACTGGACTACTGCAACTATCTGCAGAAAGGTCTTTCTTTGAACGGTTTGATTTTGCTTTGTAAAATCAAGATTTATAGTCTGATTTATATTAAGTTTGTTTAAGTTTAATCTAGCGTACCAGTGTAGATTTATTCATTGCTAGAGACATTTACATCTCTGTGGACAAGGGCGTCTGCTAAGTGCTGCAAATGTAAATGTAAACTGTCCGAACAGAAACAGGGACAAATATACTGTCAGAAAGCGTGACTGGAAGGACCCAAATGCAGGACTAAACAGGAACAGGGTGAAAACAGTTTTAATGAAAAAAGAGGCAGGAGGTAAAACACAGTTCAAAAACAGACCAAAATTCAGGCACTGAAATCCAAGAACCGGGAAAAACTGAGCATAATGGGGCAGAGCAAAAACACAAACTAAAAACAGTCCAGAGTTCAAACAAGAACCTGAAGAGCAGAGCAGAACAGGGATCAGAATCAGAACAGGGGTCAGGATCAGGATCAGGATCAGTATCAAGGAACCAGAACAGGCAGGTTGCAAAAATAATCCCAGGGCTTTAGGGAGCCGGTAAAATAATGTGGCCCGAGTATTTGTCCTTTGTGTCCTTAAATAATGGGTGGCGTGGGAAAAATGGCAAGATGGTGCCGACCCGGAAGAGCGCACCATGAAACCGGAAGTGTGCCAAGCGAAACCGGACGTCGCGAGGCCGGAAAATCATGACATTAAAACAGATTGCAATGATTTGCAAATCAAAAAAACAACAACAAAAAATATTAACAACAGAAAGGTTAAATGTTTAAACTGAGGAAATGTACCATTTAAAAAATATATATATATTTGAAATTGATCTCTGCAGCACGTCTCAGAAAAGTTGGGACAGGTCCATGTTTACCGTGATGTACCGTCCCGTCTTCTTTAAAAAACAGTCTCTAAACGTTTTGGAAAATGGGGAAACCAGTTGCTGGAGTTTTGGGAGAAGAATATTGTCTCATTCTGGTCTGATAGTGGATTCTAGCGGCTCAGCAGTCCTGGGTCTTTATTGGCGTGTTTTTTGTTTTTAAGATTTCTCACTTGGTGAAAAGTCTAGACTGCAGGGAGGCCAGTTTATCACCCGCACTCTTCTATTTCACACTATTCATGCGATTTTAATATACGCAGTATGCAGTTAGCATTGTCCTGCTCAAATATGCAAGTCCTTCTCTGAAAAGATGTTTTTCTGGGTGGAAACATTTGTTGCTCTAAAACCTGTTTATAGCATTCAGCACTTTCCAAATGTACAAGCTGCCCATTCCACAGGCACTAATGATCTCCCATCCATCAGAAATGCAGCATTTGACCTGAGTGCTGATAACAAACCACATTGTTCCTCTCCTCTTTAGTCCAGAGGATGCGGCACCTCTGGTTCCAAATGAAAATTTTCCACTTTGTCTTAGTACATTTTTAATGAGCTTTGGTCCAGAAAGGATGTATGGTATTTGTTTGTAGCACATTTCAGTATTAGCTGTTATTTATTTATTTTTGTTTTTATTTTTTATTATTATTCTTATTAATTATTGTATCACATTTCACATTCAGAATGTTTTTTCTTTTTTGTATATTATTTCTTTTTGTTTATTAATTACTTTTTAATATTTGTACCACTCAGTATAACCAAAGAAAGTGTACTCAGTGTATCTACAGTACGTGTTTAACGTGTGCGCATGAGCAAAAGCATAAGTCTCATTTAAGGTCAATAGTTCTATTGATAGTCTTATGAGTAGGTTCCGTTTCCAGAGTCTATACGATTTGTTTCCATTAAATCATTAAAGGATTTTGCCACCATTAAATCATTATACTGAGAGAAGCATCGTAAATTTTGGAGATAATGGTGGCAGATAATGTGCCTGTTGTCAAATAAAAAATAAGATACGGTAACCAATGACAAATAAGAAATCGAGGTGTTACCCAGACACTAAGAAAAGAGTATAAAAGGCCGTGTTTGTGCTGTAACTTTGGACACTTCTATGGAACATCTGACTTTGTTTCTGCAGGAATAACACCTGAAGATTTGACATTACAACACGAGATTCTGCACTTAGTCTTGTGTTTCTGATTGGAGTCTTTACTTTGATGCTGAATTTGTTTGCATTTGTATTAAGTAGCTACTCCAGATGGCATCATTTCTGGATCATGTTCACTCATGTCTTCTTCTGCATGATAGAGATTTAACCTGCATTTGTGGATGACGTTGCAAACTGTGTTCACAGATAATGATTTCTGGAAGTGTTAATGAGCCATTCAGTGATTTCCATTACAGAATTATAACTATTTTAAATAAAGTGACACCTGAGGGCCAGAAGATCACTAGCATACAATATAGATGTGTCAGGGATCCACCTGCCACGCCCCCTTTGGTGGCTCTCTATGCCTCCACTCTCCATAGAGCTCCAGGTTTAACAAGGCACACCTGGAGCTCATCACTCATGCCTCCACTCTCTCTGAAGCTCCAGGTTCAACGAGGCACACCTGAAGCTCATCAATCCACTCCTACATAAACCCCTCACTCACCTTCACTCCCTGTTCGTTATTGTTCATGTTGGACTTCCCGTATTGTATGTGTTTATGGCTTCATGTAGGACTATTTATGTTCCGTTTCATCCGGACTCCAATATCCTGCACCGGCTTTCCTTTCAGCGCCTCTCGGATCAGCTACGCTTCTCCCCAAGCACACCTCGGACTCTCTCTACCCAAAGACTGCCGTGTGTGAGTGTGTGTGTGCGTGTGTGCGTGTGTGCGTGTGCCTGCGTGTATCTCTCTCCGTCACTCGCTGTATTAAACCCGAGCGAACCGTACTTCGGCTTCCGCCTCCGTTTCATCCGCACCCTGACAAGATGTTTGTCCTTGTCCCTTGTACACAGAGATTTCTCCAGATTTTCAGAAACGTTTGATGATATTATGTACTGTAAATTATATATTTAAAATTTAAAATTATAAAAATATAAAATTTTATGTTGAGGAACATTATTGTGAAATTGTTGCACAATTGGTGAACAGATTGTGCAACAATTGGTGAAGCTCTGCCCATCTTTACTTCTGAGAGACTCTCTCTATAAGATACACAATTTATACCCAATCATCTTGCTGTCAATTAACCTCATTAGATGCAAAATGTTCTTCCAGCTCTTCCTCATCAGAACCATTTAATTTGCTGCATTTTGTTGCTCTGTCACAACTTTTTCAAAGATGCGTCACTGCCATCAAATTCAAAATTACCGTTATTTTGCTTAAAATTCTGCATGTTGTCAGTTTAAACATGATATGTTTTTAATTGTGAATGAAATATAGGTTTGTGAGGTTTAAAAATCATTGCATTATGTTTGTATTTATATTTTACACAGTGGCCAAACTTTTATAGGATTTAGGTTATAAAATATTTACTTTTCCATAAGTCTGTAAAATGGGATGAAGATAATGATTGTGCAGTAAATCAGAAAGATCAGAAAATGTTTGTTAATCTACAGATGTGAAAGATGGACTCCTGTTACAGATGTGTTACAGATTTGTGTATTAATGTGTTAGTGTGTTGTGTTTTCTCTCATCCACAGTGTGTGTGATTGTGTGTATCACATCCTCCCCCTCAGCACCTGCAGTCTCTCCCAGCTGCAGCAGTGCTTCTCTGTACACTCTCACTGACCGAGGTTTTTGTACGATGCTCTAACACTGTGTGATCACATAGTTACTACTGATCTCATGAACACTCTGACAGTAGTAATCTCCTGCATCTTCAGTCTGGACTCCATTGATGGTCAGAGTGAAGTCAGTATTCGATCCACTGCCACTGAAACGAGCTGGAATTCCTGACTGTAAGCTTGTAGCGTAATAGATCAGGAGTTTAGGAGCTTCTCCAGGTTTCTGCAGGTACCAGGCTAAAAAATCTCCATTATACACTCTGCTACTGGTTTTACAGTTGATGGTGACTGTGTTTCCTGGAACAACAGTTTGCACTGAAGGAGTCTGAGTCACAGTCACCTGACCTCTGGATCCTGTAGAGAAACATAGATTGTGTTTGTATGCTGTAAAGTGGTGTAGAATTAGTATGAAATGAAGTGTGTGAGGCTGTGAGTTGATGTTAAACTCTCACCTTGAGTCCAGAGGGCCAGTGTGCAGATGAAGACGCTGATCAAAGTCATGGTTGCTGTGGGTGAAGTTGCTGATCAGCAGCTCTCAGTCATGAAGTGTTCAAGTCACAGGACTATAAACACTCACAGAGCACTGAAGCATGGACTGCTAATGCAAAGTGTGTGTGTGTGTGTGTGTGTGTGTGTGTGTGTGTGTGTGTGTGTGTGTGTGTGTGTGTGTGTGTGTGTGTGTGTGTGTGTGTGTGTGTGTGTGTGTACTGCAGTGTGATGGAGGTTTTTGTACGACGGTTTCATTAGAATGTATCACTGTGGTGGACTTTTGGTGGAGGCTCCAAACTCATGGTGAACAGTAAGTGTGTTTTCTTCTTTTTAATATAAAAGACATTTATTTCATTATTAATTACATGAATAAATAAACTTCACCTGAAGGAATGATTTATATTAATAATTTTTTTGATTGATATTTATTGTGTATTATTATGCTGTGATGAGGAAAACATTTCAGTATCAGAACTGATCCCATAGAAATGTTCCTGAACATTCAACAAATCTACAATGATGATGTTAAATATGTAAGAATTCCACACTTGCTATAAATCCCACATGCAATAACTCTATAATAAACATGTCATAAATAGAGTTCCTTTGTGCTGATGTTAAATCCAGATGAAAGCTGCTGTGTGTGTTTGTGTTACACAATGAAACTTTCTGGAATCTGCTCCATTTGTATTTGCTGCAGTTCCACATGCTGAAGGTTTGAACTATAAAGTAATAAGACTTGTTGTGAAAAATGATGTTTCCCAGATAAATGATGGTGTGGAACATGTTTGTTTTGTCTCTGCACTGAAACTGATGTCAGATAATAAAGTTCTCAATGAAAATTAGTCATGAAGTCAGACTTTATTAGACTTAATGACTCTGTAAGATCAGTCAGTTCCACAAAGTTCCACAAATAGTTCTGATGTGTGTATGATGTGTGTGTGTTTCTCCTCTCCAGCGGGTCTCGTGGTGAAGCCGTCCGTGTCTCTGCTCCCTCCGTCCTCTCTGCAGCTGTCTGAGGGATCGTCCTCGCTGCTCTGCCTGCTGTCTGGCTACTCTCCACAGGGGGCGCTGGTGAGCTGGACAGTGGACGGCTCAGTGGTGAAGACCGGCGTTCTGAACAGCGCAGAAGAAGAGAAGAACGGTCGTTACAGCCTCAGCAGCACCCTGACCCTCAGCAAAGACCTCTGGGAAAAGGGGGAGGAGTTTATCTGTAAGGTCTCCCATAATAACGTGGATCATCCAGTCACGTTCAGAAAGAGTCAGTGTTAAGGCGAATGGTTCCAAGCTAGAGTTTAACATAGAGCTGCTTCTGATCCATCTACAATAGAGTTTCAATTCTACACAACGCTGCATTTCTGTCTTTACTCTGTTCACTGTCCTGTTGCTCTTCCTGTAGATTTTGCTGAAATAAAGCTGAGTTTTGGACGTTGTGTGTTTCTTTTATTGGCGTTAATAGTGATGATCAGTGTGATGAGAGAGTGGGATTAGCTGCAGATTCAGTGTGTGTGTTGTGCTTCAGTGAGTTTGACTGAAGGAAGTTGAACATCTGGTGAAGTTTCTGTTCTATTCTGGGAGAAATGAAACTATTCACAGTCATGTTCATGTAAATATTCATTACACCTCTGTTACCACTTTTGGTTCTCTGCAAAATAAGAATTTAAATGTAGGTCACTTACAAGTAAAAGAATAATCTAAAGCCTCAAAAACAACCACAAGGTTAAAGAGCATGCTGATAACAATTGGTACCTGATGTGAATAAAACATAAGAGTGAACCTGAAAAATAAAATCAGCAGATGGAGTGCACAGTCAGCACTTCTGATCTATAGAGAAAGCTGTTAAATATTAGATCTCGAGTAAAGCTCAGAGTTTAATGTACTGTGTTTAACAAAAACAATAAGAAAATCAACTATTAAATGCCACTAGTCCTCCTGGGTATAATTATATACACCAGACCCGTCTAAATGTCAGAGGAGGCAGTGTCACAGTTATATATAATAGTTAAAGCAAAAAAAAACCCCACATTTCTATTTTTTACACCAACATAGCATATGTAGCTTTTAAAAAATGTCCAGTCAGTCATTTTAATGTTTATTTTTGTATGTATTAATTATTATGTTTAGTTTCCAGGGTCCCATTTTGAGGATTTGTATTGTTCTGTTTCAGCGTGGTGGTGTTTATAGTGCTGAGTTTGATGCTCACTTTTGCCCCCTAGTGGAAAAACAGAGAATAGACTCTCCTCTAAAAACTTTGTAATTCAATTGATGTCCATTAAACAAATTAGACTTCATAATGTGGACTTCACATGGTTGACACTGTGGTCCTAATTCCAAAATTATACAAATTCGACAATCCTACAAGATCTTTTCTGGAGAGAAAAGACAAATTATGTCTCGTGATGATTTACAGCCCACAACAAACTGTACACACTGAGAATATAAAAAGTACAAATAAAACAACACAAAACAGCTCTTACGAAGCAAAACTCCTCTTTTACAGAAGAGAATACACTCACAAATACATCAGGAGTAAAATGCAGAATGATTTATTTGAAAGACAAGAATGAAATGTATCAGTTACAGTGTAAAATCTTAACACCTATAACTAGAATTGTTGTTGTTTCTGTAAAACACTCTGTTTGAGTAAAATACACCATGATGTGATGCGTATCCAAATACTTTGCTCTTCTTCTTTATTATTTTATTACTCTACATATCTTTTTGATAAGACATTCCTGTGACAGGTATAGATGAATGATGTGTCATTTAGAAATGATTCCTGAACCATTTATATGATTCATTTGTCTCGTATAGTGATTGGACAGTATTGGACGGATTGGTCTCGGACTGTTCAGCCGTGTTACTTTTTTTTCAATACAAAATGAAGCCCTTGCTAATGTGAAGTCAATGCAAACTTGACCAAATCACTCAGTTGAGCAGAATCATTTCAGTTTCCCATCATTTTATGATCTGGTTGTGTTTTGGAACACGATTAAAGAATTTGCATGAGTAGACACTTTGGGGGAAATTTGGCTCCTAAAAAACTCAGACATGAGCACAATAACTGGAATAAGGATCTGTAAAGCGCGAGCTTCTTTAAGAGACAGGAGCAAATCAGCCACAGGTAGAGGAAATGCCCTTTGACTCTTCATTCACAATGTAAAAAACTTATATAAAAGACAGGAACATGAGCAAACACTGATGTAGACCAAATACAAATGCAGATTTGGTTAAAGTATGTAAAAATAATTAAATATATATGAGTAGTTGTAACAATACATTACATACTGTATGTCACTCCTATGAAAGGGACGTCACAGACAGAATCCATTTACATCAGAAGGATGAACTCAGTAACTCAGACCAGCAAAGAAAGATGTGAAAACTGTAGACGTCACTGGGGGACTTTTTTACTTGTCACATGTACATTACAATAGAGTGAAATTCTTTCTTCACATTTCCCAGTGATGTGAGGAAGCTGGAGTCCGAGTGCAGGATCAGCCATGATACAGGGCCTTGTTTAAGGGCCCAAAAGTGGCAGCTTGATGATACTGGAGCCTGAACCCCTGACGTTCTGATCAGTAACCCTGAGTTTTACCCACTGAGCTCCTACTTCCCATTCTGAGTTACTGAGTTCATCTTTCTGATGTAAATGTTTCCTGTCTGTGATGTCCCTTTCATAGGAGTGACATACAGTATGTCATATTTATTCATTTTTATTACTATTACCAAATCTGCACTTTAATTCAGCTTAATCTTTATAAAATAATAACTGTAAACTGTAAGTTTACTTTTTTATAATTTAGAAATGTATTTTCACACGTTTATTAATTCTGTGTTTTATACTGATGTGAGAATGAAACTGAATGAATGATGATCTAATGGTTTGTTAATAAATAAATACATGTTCAGTTAAATATCAGTCTCAGCTCTATAATGTGTCTATTTAATGAATATTAATGTTTTAATAATAAAATATGAACTTTATAATAATGTTTAATAATCATAAAGAAATGTTGAGTAAATTATATTTACAACAAAATATAAATATAATAAATATTTCCATAAGTCTGTAAAATGGGATGAAGATAATGATTGTGCAGTAAATCAGAAAGATCAGGAAATGTTTGTAGATCTACAGATGTGAAAGATGGACTCCTGTTACAGATGTGTTACAGATGTGTGTATTAGTGTGTTAGTGTGTTGTGTTTTCTCTCATCCACAGTGTGTGTGATTGTGTATATCACATCCTCCCCCTCAGCACCTGCAGTCTCTCCCAGCTGCAGCAGTGCTTCTCTGTACACTCTCACTGACCGAGGTTTTTGTACGATGCTCTAACACTGTGTGAACACACCACCACTATGAACACTCTGACAGTAGTAATCTCCTGCATCTTCAGTCTGGACTCCACTGATGGTCAGAGTGAAGTCAGTATTCGATCCACTGCCACTGAAACGAGCTGGAATTCCTGACTGTAAGCTTGTAGCCCTATAGATCAGGAGTTTAGGAGCTTCTCCAGGTTTCTGCAGGTACCAGGCGAGACGATCACCATCATACACTCTGCTACTGGTTTTACAGTTGATGGTGACTGTGTTTCCTGGAACAACAGTTTGCACTGAAGGAGTCTGAGTCACAGTCACCTGACCTCTGGATCCTGTAGAGAAACATAGATTGTGTTTGTATGCTGTAAAGTGGTGTAGAATTAGTATGAAATGAAGTGTGTGAGGCTGCGAGTTGATGTTAAACTCTCACCTTGAGTCCAGAGGGCCAGTGTGCAGATGAAGATGCTGATCAAAGTCATGGTTGCTGTGGGTGAAGTTGCTGATCAGCAGCTCTCAGTCATGAAGTGTTCAAGTCACAGGACTATAAACACTCACAGAGCACTGAAGCATGGACTGCTAATGCAAAGTGTGTGTGTGTGTGTGTGTGTGTGTGTGTGTGTGTGTGTGTGTGTGTGTGTGTGTGTGTGTGTGTGTGTGTGTGTGTGTGTGTACTGCAGTGTGATGGAGGTTTTTGTACGACGGTTTCATTAGAATGTATCACTGTGGAGGACTTTTGGTGGAGGCTCCAAACTCATGGTGAAAAGTAAGTAAAAGTTGATTCTCTTTATCAGTTACTTTAATGAATAAACTTCAGATAAACTGTAGATTAAAATGATGAGAATTGAAATTGACATCACATGAAGGATTGATGAGTAATTTATAACAGTATCATAAAGGATCCTTAATAAATGTATATGAACATTCAGCTGCTGTCAGGTCTATAAATGATACATTATATATGAACGATGCAGTAATGAGATTTTTGTTCATTCTTTCATTCATCATGAAGTTCATCATTAATTTCATTATTATTTTATTTGATCACAAAGACATTATTGAGATTCGACACCAGAATGAAGCTGAACAAAGTTCTAGTGGCTCCACGATGTAAAGAGGAATTAGGAAATGTTCTCCTACTGCTGGAACACATTTGTGCTGCTGCAGAGTTTCCAGTTTTGTCTCTATTGGAGTTCAGAGCGTTTACAGAATTCACTCAGTGAGAGTTTCAGTGTTGGAACCCAGTTTTAGATGCAGTTCCTGAATAGAAGTGAATGAAACATGAAATCAGAAAGAAAATGGATTCTGGTGTGCAGTTAAAACTTAATTCCCCTCTAAGAGCTTTTCTCACTGTCTAAACGTATAAAACCTTTTCTGAAAGTGTTTTTTGTTTCTCCTCTCCAGCTGCTCCCACCGTGTCTCTACTCCCTCCATCCCCTCTGCAGCTGTCTGAGGGATCGTCCTCGCTGCTCTGCCTGCTGTCTGGCTACTCTCCACAGGGGGCGCTGGTGAGCTGGACAGTGGACGGCTCAGTGGTAAAGACCGGCGTTCTGAACAGCGCAGAAGAAGAGAAGAACGGCCATTACAGCCTCAGCAGCACCCTGACCCTCAGCAAAGACCTCTGGGAAAAGGGGGAGGAGTTTATCTGTAAGGTCTCCCATAACAACGTGGATCATCCAGTCACGTTCAGAAAGAGTCAGTGTGAAGGCGAATAGATCCAAGCTAGAGTTTAACATAGAGCTGCTTCTGATCCATCTACAATAGAGTTTCAATTCTACACAACGCTGCATTTCTGTCTTTACTCTGTTCACTGTCCTGTTGCTCTTCCTGTAGTTTTTGCTGAAATAAAGCTGAGTTTTGGACGTTGTGTGTTTCTTTTATTGGAGTTAATAGTGATGATCAGTGTGATGAGAGAGTGGGATTAGCTGCAGATTCAGTGTGTGTGTTGTGCTTCAGTGAGTTTGACTGAAGGAAGTTGGACATCTGGTGAAGTTTCTGTTCTATTCTGGGAGAAATGAAACTATTCACAGTCATGTTCATGTAAATCTCATTTACACTTCACTGATCTCTATAATGTAAGAATTCAGATGTTTGCTATTTATTATTAATTTACAAGTAAATGTAGCATCATAAACCTCAACAACAACAAAGTCAAAGAACATGAGGCCAAATGCTATCTAAAATGATTAAACCCCAAGAGTGAATCTGAATAAATCACAGCTCTACAGCAAGAATAAAACACTGAGAAATCAATTAAGATTTAACATGTATAACAGGACACCAGCTGCAACCTCAGCAAGAGTCTGAGGGGAGTCAGGACTCTTTTCACTCAGTGCTTTAAATATGTCTAATTGTAAATAAATATCCAATCACTTCCACATTGTTCACTTAATTATATTTTTAGCAGTGTTACCTGTCAGGACTGTGGGGCAGGACAGTTACGTCATAAAACCCACATGTAGAGAGAAATTCAGGAGTGATGAACAATCCAGCTTTTGTTATTAAAGTAAACAGAAACACCAAAACACAAACAATTTCTGAAAACTTGGTTTCCAAATAACCAAAGAAGCAGAGAAAAAAATCAGGTAACATTTTGAAGAAAATGCAAAAGCAAACAAACTTAAATACTGAGTCTCAGGAGAATTCAATTCAATTCAATTCATTTTTATTTGTATTGCGCTTTTAACGAAGAACATTCTCTCAAAGCAGCTTTACACAGATAATGTGGTGATTAAATGTAAATATGCTCTTTGTAAGTATGTTTGTCCCTGATGAGCAACTGTGGCAAGGAAAAACTCCCCGAGATGGCATAAGGAAGAAACCTTGAGAGGAACCAGACTCAAGAGGGAACCCATCCTCATCTTGGTTGCACCAAATGTCCATTTAAAGCATATATACAAAGTTGCGGGGTACAGTGATGACGATCAGAAGCAAACTGCACTCCCGAGTCAGTGCAGCAGACCGCCGACACCAACTACAGTCCAATCCATCCTCAAAGCACCCGTTCTACTCCGGAATTACATGGAATCACCCAAGGTGTTGATGAGAAACCGTCCCAAGCTGCACAGAAGTGTGAAGATCCACTGAGGGGAGAGGGGCAGGAACAGTGGTCACTGGAGCCTCAGGAGCATGTTTAACTCGACGGAGAGAGAGAGAGAGAGAGAGAGAGAGAGAGAGAGAGAGAGAGAGAGAGAGAGAGAGAGGGTGACGGGAAGAGAAGGATATGGATTATTAAGTGTAACTATTGGTGTATGAAAGTTAATGTCACTGTGCAGTTTGGACTCCGGCAAGACTCACTATGGCAGCATAACTAAAAGGGAGAACCAGAAGGTAACACAGACATGAGGGATCTCTGGGATAAGAGACGACCCACCACACCACCGTCAACAAACCCGAGTGAACGTGTGAATGTGAGGGGACGACAGCATACAAATATACCAGTTCACCAAACACTCTATATCCATGCTCCCTCCAGATCTGAGCCTTTACCTAAGAAAAAAAAATCTACTGATAAAAGGCTTGACTAAATAAATAAGTTTTCAACCTCGACTTGAACACTGAGACTGTGTCTGAGTCCTGAACACTGATTGGAAGGCTGTTCCATAACTGTGGGGCTTTATAAGAGAAAGATCTGCCCCCTGCGGTAGTCTTCATTATTTGAGGAACCAACAGATAGCCAGCACCTTTTGATCTAAGTAGGCGTGGAGGATCATACTGGTACAGAAGTTCACTCAGATACTGCGGTGCGAGACCGTTAAGTGCTTTATACGTCAGTAGTAATATTTTATAATCAATGCGAGATTTGATTGGGAGCCAGTGTAGACTGATTAAAACAGGGGTGATGTGGTCGTATTTCCTAGATCTGGTGAGGACCCTTGCTGCTGCATTCTGGACTAACTGAAGCTTATTTATGCACTTACTCGCACACCCAGACAGTAAAGCGTTACAGTAGTCTAATCTAGAAGTAACAAAAGCATGAACTAGTTTTTCTGCATCCTGTAACGACATCATATATCTAATTTTAGCAATATTTCTTAGGTGAAAGAAGGCGATCCTGGTAATATTATTCACGTGAGACTCAAAGGAAAGACTCGGGTCAATAATCACACCAAGGTCTTTGACAGCCGTACATGCTGAAACAGAAACACCATCCAGATATGCTACGTAATCAGAAAGGTTGCTTCTAGCTGCATGTGGTCCTAGTAAAAGTACTTCCGTCTTATCTGAGTTGAGCAGAAGAAAGTTATTAAGCATCCACTGTCTAATGTCCTTTACACACTCCTCAACACTGTTTAGCTGATCTCTCTCATCTGGCTTTGCTGAAATATACAACTGTGTGAGAATCTCAGGAGAAGACAGAAAACTTGAAAAAAAACATCTCTAGAAGTAAATAAACCACACAACACAGTATACGATCACATGACAGAAAATATAACAGGTAACATAACAGCAAAACAAAACACAAATTCTCAGTCTGACAAAAAGGAAAACCGGGAGAGAAGGCAGGCGGCTCATGAAACACAAACTTATGGAACTCGAGAACAGGACAGGAGACTCAGGACACAAACTCAAAACCAGGAGACACGAAATTACATCAGAGACAAAACATTACATCAAAGCATAACCAATAAGATACATAAAATAACAGTAATGAGAACAAATCAGAGAACAATAAAGAACAAAAAGAGAGAAAACAGATTAATTAAAGAAAAAACTCTGATGAACAGAGACTTACACAGGGAGCTCGAGAAACGACAGAAGGTCTGAAAACACTCTCGTAAAAAGGGGAAACATTACATCAGAAACACACATCAGAACTGAAATCACACATCAAGTAAATGTAATCAAGAACAAGTACAGACACAACAGGAGGAAAATAAATACATAAAGGGTTAAAACACAAAGATAAAACATTAAACACATTGGGCATAGATACTCCTACAAGGAGTGGGAATTAGTGCTCACTAGTGACACCTGTTGGTAAAAGACGGTAAGCACTGTCACAAGCATTCTCCCAGATCCTGACAGTAAATTGTTTTTACAGGGTCCTGTGTTTGTTGAAGGTGATCTATTCAAAAAAAAACAAAAAAAAAACAGCAACGTTCACATCTGATTATTACTGTAATAAGTTGGTTAATTTTGGACCCAGTTCAAATCCTGTCTTTATGAGGAGTAAATGAGCAAACTATTTGCAGGAACAGTGTGAATGTGATTAATGCACTATAACTTTGCAGATCCAAAAGAAGATCACACCAGGTTTCTCTGTGCTTCCAGGCATTTGCTTCATCACCAAACTACTGGATAGAATAAATACACATGGAGCAGAAACACCAACAAAACAAAATCAGGAAAAAAAGTTAAGGGATAAAAAATGACCAACTGACAAAACAAAATCACACAAAGGAATTCTCTTTATTAACCTCAAACAAAAAACACACACCACAAGGGTAAAAGACTCCCTCTATACTCAGGGAGAATAGATTTTTCCGTAAATAAAACACTCATTCCAGGACTTTGTGTAGTGTCCATGATTTTTTAAAATGTTGTTGGTTTTCTTTTTGCTTGGATGCATCCTTCCTAGTTGTCACTGTGCCTCTGTGTCCTAGTGACAATGTTATTCTGCTTTTTTGTCCAGTGATCAAACTCACTGGTTCTGCGCTGGAAGAAAGAGAGACAAGCAAACATACACCAAGCAGAGCTTTCTTTATTTACTTTCATCTTCAACGTGGCTCAGTACTGGAAAGGAAAGAGCCATGTTGAAGATGAATGTAAATAAAGAAAGCTCTGCTTGGTGTATGTTTGCCAGTCTCTCTTTCTTCCAGCGCAGATACTTTTCCTGGCATCCACTCGAGTGCACCACGTGCTCAGTCTCCGTTCGGCGACCCTTCAGCTCTTCTCTGCTTGGTGTCTCTCTCTCTCCGAGGCTGGTGTCTCTCTCTGAGGCTGGTGTCTCTCTCCTCTTTATTGGATGAAAACAGGACTGAATCAGAGCACACTGATTAGTCTCATCAGCTGCAGGTGTTTCTTACCGCTCGTTCCGCAAGGATCCGCCCTCCACTCGCTCATCTCACACGGTCCTGTTATGGACATTTCCTTGCCTCTTTGTCCTGATGAAGATGTCGGTTCATCCTCTTCCCAGCTGAGGACGTCATTCAAAAACATGGGAATTTGGGAAAAATCTTATTTAAAGTCTTTCTCAGAAAATAAAAAGCAAAAAACAAACACAATAAAACACCTACACCGGGCAACTTGCGACAGTGCAGGAGACTCAGAAAACCACGCAACATTAGATATCGAGCCACAAAATGGGACGAAAGAGGAACTTAAACACACACAGGTCTAACAGGACTCAGGTGGAAACAATAGGAACTAATTGGGGACACATGGACAAAACTGTCCCAATCTGATGGGGAAAAAACGGAAAACACAAGAAAAAGAAACAAACAGCTAGAAATCTAATAAGATCCCTCAGATCCTGACAGAACTAATACTCAGCTTCTCTCTTTAGGATCAGACCCATTCCAGTGCACCTGCTATTACAGCTGCCCACTGTGTCTGACTGAGTTAAGTGAGGGCACATGACAAACCTGATGTTCTTCTAATGACCAATACTAAGGGTCATCAGGAATCTGCTCACACCAAGACCTTGTATGATGTTTTAATGAGGAGATCTGCAAATATTAGGAGATTTGGTTCTCTGAAAAATAAATTATAGACTTATATAGAAGAATGAATGACGAAAGAAAAGAAGAGCATTTCTCTTGTTGATTGTAACATTAAGTGAATTTGAGAGATTTAATAAAGACGACTAATGAAGCTACATGTACTTGAACAATGAAAGGCTACGTAGGAGCTGAGAGTTTCAGAATATGTGCAGGAGTGAAATCTTCTGAAATGAAGTGAAAACACTGATCTGATTGTTTCTTAAAGACTGACAATCTCACTTTCTCATATCATTCTGTAGATGAGAGATTCCCTATTGAGAGAGTTTCCTCTTCCTGGTGCTACTGTCACTTCTCACTTGCTCATTAAGGAACTTCATCATTATTTAAATGTCCCAAAACACAGACTGGAAAACAGGTGAAAGATTCAGAGGGGGAAGGAAGATGATTCTGAGAGAATTAAAAGAGTTTGTGTGTGAATGTATTGTATCATTGTGTAAAGACGTGTGTTTTGTCACAAAGATGATGAACAGTGTCATTGAATGATCTTGTGTTTGTGAAGGACATCTGTTTGTAGCTCTAAAACCAGGTGGAATCCCAAACTAATCCTGAGACACTTAACGGATCAGGAATGTAGGAGCTTGTCCAGGTTCCTCTCGGTTCAGACAATCTCTACACTGGTCCTGCAGCTGATAATAACAATCTCTTCTGAAGAAACACACAGAGACTAAGGGAGAATGGAAGACGACTCTCAGTGTCTCAGCAGTAGAATTAGTACTTTATGGTTTTATCTGACTGCATTATGTGGTCATTAGTGTCACTGTGACATGCAGAAAAAATAAAGTGTGTTTTCTCTCATCCACAGTGTGTGTGATTGTGTGTATCACATCCTCCCCCTCAGCACCTGCAGTCTCTCCCAGCTGCAGCAGTGCTTCTCTGTACACTCTCACTGACCGAGGTTTTTGTACGATGCTCTAAAACTGTGTGAACACATAGTTACTACTGATCACATGGAAACTCTGACAGTAGTAATCTCCTGCATCTTCAGTCTGGACTCCACTGATGGTCAGAGTGAAGTCAGTATTCGATCCACTGCCTCTGAAACGAGCTGGAATTCCTGACTGTAGCCCAGCTTGTAGCCCTGTAGATCAGGAGTTTAGGAGCTTCTCCAGGTTTCTGCAGGTACCAGGAAAGAGCAGAACCACCAGCCACACTGCTTCTGGTTTTACAGTTGATGGTGACTGTGTTTCCTGGAACAACAGTTTGCACTGAAGGAGTCTGAGTCACAGTCACCTGACCTCTGGATCCTGTAGAGAAACATAGATTGTGTTTGTATGCTGTAAAGTGGTGTAGAATTAGTATGAAATGAAGTGTGTGAGGCTGTGAGTTGATGTTAAACTCTCACCTTGAGTCCAGAGGGCCAGTGTGCAGATGAAGACGCTGATCAAAGTCATGGTTGCTGTGGGTGAAGTTGCTGATCAGCAGCTCTCAGTCATGAAGTGTTCAAGTCACAGGACTATAAACACTCACAGAGCACTGAAGCATGGACTGCTGATGCAAAGTGTGTGTGTGTGTGTGTGTGTGTGTGTGTGTGTGTGTGTGTGTGTGTGTGTGTGTGTGTGTGTGTGTGTGTGTGTGTGTGTGTGTGTGTGTGTGTGTGTGTGTGTGTGTGTGTGTGTGTGTGTGTGTGTACTGCAGTGTGATGAGGTTTTTGTACGACGGTTTCATTAGAATGTATCACTGTGGAGGACTTTTGGTGGAGGCTCCAAACTCATGGTGAACAGTAAGTAAAAGTTGATTCTCTTTATCAGTTACTTTAATGAATAAACTTCAGATAAACTGTAGATTAAAATTATGAGAGTTGAAATTGACATCACATGAAGGATTGATGAGTAATTTATAACAGTATCATAAAGGATCCATAATAAATGTGTATGAACATTCAGCTGCTGTCAGGTCTATAAATGATACATTATATATGAACGATGCAGTAATGAGATTTGTTCAATTGGGAATTAGGAAATGTTCTCCTACTGCTGGAACACATTTGTGCTGCTGCAGAGTTTCCAGTTTTGTCTCTATTGGAGTTCAGAGCGTTTACAGAATTCACTCAGTGAGAGTTTCAGTGTTGGAACCCAGTTTTAGATGCAGTTCCTGAATAGAAGTGAATGAAACATTAAATCAGAAAGAAAATGGGTTCTGGTGTGCAGTTAAAACACGGCTCAGTGGTGAAGACCGGCGTTCTGAACAGCGCAGAAGAAGAGAAGAACGGCCGTTACAGCCTCAGCAGCACCCTGACCCTCAGCAAAGACCTCTGGGAAAAGGGGGAGGAGTTTATCTGTAAGGTCTCCCATAACAACGTGGATCATCCAGTCACGTTCAGAAAGAGTCAGTGTGAAGGCGAATAGATCCAAGCTAGAGTTTAACATAGAGCTGCTTCTGATCCATCTACAATAGAGTTTCAATTCTACACAACGCTGCATTTCTGTCTTTACTCTGTTCACTGTCCTGTTGCTCTTCCTGTAGTTTTTGCTGAAATAAAGCTGAGTTTTGGACGTTGTGTGTTTCTTTTATTGGAGTTAATAGTGATGATCAGTGTGATGAGAGAGTGGGATTAGCTGCAGATTCAGGTGTGTGTGTTGTGCTTCAGTGAGTTTGACTGAAGGAAGTTGAACATCTGGTGAAGTTTCTGTTCTATTCTGGGAGAAATGAAACTATTTACAGTCATGTTCATGTAAATATTCATTACACCTCACTGATCTCTGTAATGTGAGAATTCATATCTTGCCTATTTTTAAGTTTATTTTCAAGTAAATTAATAATCCTAAACCTAAACACCAACAATTTCACAGATCATGAGTTCAGATGCTCCCTGAAATGACAAAACCATGAGGATAAACCTGAAACTACAGCAGCTCTACAGCAAATCTAAAACAGTAAAAAAGCAACATTTAGCATCTATAGCAGGACTCCAGCTCATGAGTCGTCTCAGGAGAGTCTAAGTCACGACTCTCTTCACTCAGAGTGAAACTTTCTGATTGAGCAGCTCCATCTCTCCACCCTTCACCCTGTTCTGTGAAATGTCTTTTCTTATAACAGTGACACCTACAAATTATTTTCCAGTCAAATAAACAAATAAAATTATTATTATTGTTTATTGGTTCATTTAGGATGCAGTTTACAAATGTTTTAAAATTCCTGCTTATTTATAATGAGTTAATAAGGGAAGAAATTGCTGGAACAGTGTGTGTGATTATTGCACTATAACTAGAGATGCTAAAGAGAAAGCTAAACCTGGAGACTCTGTGCTTTGAAGTAGGTCACGTTTGTTTGTACTCAAATAAACAAATGTTCTTTATTAAAATAAAGAAATAAAATTTAGGCTTCTGAAACTTCCAGCTTTTCAATATTTGTTTCATTCAATTTGATTTTCGAGGCGGAAGCTGAAATACAGCTCACACACAAGCACACACACACACGCGCGCACTCGGCAGTCTTCAGGTTGAGAGAGTCCGAGGTGCGCTTGGGGGGAAGCGTAGCTGATCCGAGATGCGCGGGGAGGAGAAGCTCAGCCGGTACAGGATGGCGGAGTCCGAATGGAACGGAGAGCACAGAATCCTGTGAGTGGAGTCCAAATGGAACGGAAAGCAAGGAGTCCTGCGTGAAACATAGAACCAATACATTCAATAAAGAACAAGGGAGGGAATGAGAGTGAGGAGCTTATGTAGAAGTGGGGTGGAGTGATGATGAGCCCCAGGTGTGCATAGTTAAGCCTGGAGCTCCAGAGAGAGCGGAGGCATGAGTGACAACGAGCTCCATGTGTGCGTGGTTAAGCCTGATGCTCCAGGGAGAGTGGAGGCATGAGACCACAAAAGTGGGCGTGGCACGTGGATCCCTGACATTATCATTTATATCTAGTTGATTATGTAGTCTGCTGTTACCACAAATCACTGATCAGTATAGTACAAACTGAAGGCTCATGAATGGATGGAGCATAGAGCACAACATCTGGGACCTTCTGATTTCTTACTATCTCTGACTTAGCAAGTTATAACAAAGGGACTAAATCAACTATTCTTTATGCATTAGCAAGCACTGAGCAGCTATTTAAAGAACATTAGTTAGCAGTTATATCCTCTGACTAAGATTCAGACTGGCCAAATTGCCTCCGTGAGCAGGTATAGTTGGCAAAGCTCCAGACTCTAAGCTTCTTTAAAATGACAGAAGAAATACAACTAATAAGGTGATCAGCTTAACTGATATATAATCAAGTTAAATCTTTATTACAAATTGGAGTCAGATTAGAAGTTCAATTAGATTCATGTAACAAATTGCAATCTATTTTAGTATTTATTACAGCAGAGTAAGAAAGACTTACACGCAGCACACCTTCACCCACACCAGTGGATTCTGTCGTTGGGCCATTGGGTGGGCAACCTACACTGTAATGATTGGACATTCTGTGACGTTTTCCTTTTGAGTCTGGTTCCTCTCATGGTTTCTTCCTCATACCATCTCAGGGAGCTTTTTCTTGCCACAGTTGCCACTGACTCACTCTTTAGGGCTAAACATACAATTATAAGGAACAAATTTATAGACACTAAATGTATACATTCTTTGACACATCTTTATTAACGTCTTATACCTCTAAAGCTGCTTTAAATCAATTTCCATTGTAAAAAATGCTCTACAAATAAAAATGAATTGAATTATGTAAAAATCAGCACTAGACTACCCATTAGACTATCTGTACCAATTACCCATCAGCCCCTGCACACATCACATAATAGCCATGTCCCTAATGACAGACATTTTTTCCTTGTTGCCCCCTAATTAACACGTTTATTTACATTTGAGTTTCTGTGTGTGTTAAGTTTTTGATGATGTTTTTATCTTCATGTATTTTTATCTGTATTTAACTTTTTCAGTTTCTGGTCTTTGTGTAATAATCATGTATTTTTGTTTTCTTAGTTTTGGTTGTTTTGGCATCGTCTTTCAATGCTGCTGTGCCTCTCTGTCCTGTGGAGGATGTAGTTGTGGTAGCTCCATGACCTCTGAGAACATCACCTTGCCTACATTTACATTTAAATTTATGGCATTTGGCAGATGCCTTCATCCCAAGGGACTTAGAATTATCACATTCATAACCCTGAGCAGATACGGGGATAAGGGCCTTGCTCAGGGGCCCAGAAGTGGCAAACTGGTGTGGCTATGACTTGAAATCATGACCTTCAGAGACAAAGTCGAATGCCTTAAACACTAAGCTACCAGCTCCTGCTCTTTGACCTGTTGAGGACATTACCTTGTCTCTCAGCCAGGTGAGGATGTTGTTCTTATTCCATGTCTAACTCAGGATGTTGCCATGCCTCACTGTCCAGCTGAGGACGTGGCTCTCCCTTGTTGTGCACGACACCTTGTCTCTCTGCAACGCAGTGTGCACCAGTCAGATCCTGGCCTTGGCATGCATGTTGCTGTCTGCTTGGATGAGAGCATTCCTGTGCTGCCTGAAACTTTGTTCCACAAACAGGAAGCAGAGGAAATCTTCTGTAGCCACCCAGGACCCCCCAAGATGAGGATGGGTTCCCTCTTGAGTTTGGTTTCTTTCAAGGTTTCTTTCTTATGCCATTTCAGGGAGATTTACCTTCATTTCCTTTCTCCATTAGAGACAAACTTACACTTATAAAGAACAAACGTATTCATTTTTTCCTACCACATTATCTGTGTAAAGCTGCTTTGAGACAATGTCCATTTTTAAAAGCGCAATACAAATAAACATGAATTGAATTAAAGATTGGACATTTGCGAGTCAAGACTTAAACACTAAAGGGAGGAGGATTGTAAAGATGTTAAAATCAGCACTAGACTGCATTAGATATCAGCCCCTGCACATATCACATGACAGCCTCATGTCACTGTTCATTCACATCCCAAAATATCAAACCAAACTCTCAAAGTTTACGTTTTTGTGTGTCTTTGTTAAGCTTTTATTAATGTTTTCATATTCATGTTATTTTATCTGTATTTCAACTGTTTCTGATTTTTGTATTGCATCCATAATTTTTTTCATATGATATTGAAATATCCTTCATGAACTTCATGGTTAATCAGCTGAGAGAATTCTGGGTAACTGATCGACCCTGTGTTTTGTTGCAAAGATGATGAACAGTCGCATTAAATGATCTGTTTGCATGTTTAAAACTAGATGAAATCCAAAACTAATCCTGAGATACTTGCTGGATCAGGAATTTAGATCTTGTCCAGGTTCCTGTGTGTTCAGACAATATCTACACTGGTCCTGCATCTGATAATAACAATCTCTTCTGAAGAAACACACAGAGACTAAGGGAGAATGAGAGCCGACTCTCAGTGTCTCAGCAGGAGAATTAGTACTTTATGGTTTTATCTGACTGCATTATGTGGTCATTAGTGTCACTGTGACATGCAGAAAAAATAAAGTGTGTTTTCTCTCATCCACAGTGTGTGTGATTGTGTGTATCACATCCTCCCCCTCAGCACCTGCAGTCTCTCCCAGCTGCAGCAGTGCTTCTCTGTACACTCTCACTGACCGAGGTTTTTGTACGATGCTCTAACACTGTGTGAACACATCACCACTATGGTAACTCTGACAGTAGTAATCTCCTGCATCTTCAGTCTGGACTCCACTGATGGTCAGAGTGAAGTCAGTATTCGATCCACTGCCTTTGAAACGAGCTGGAATTCCTGACTGTAAGCTTGTAGCCCTGTAGATCAGGAGTTTAGGAGCTTCTCCAGGTTTCTGCAGGTACCAGGCGAGATAGTTACCACTATACACACTGCTACTGGTTTTACAGTTGATAGTGACTGTGTTTCCTGGAACAACAGTTTGCACTGAAGGAGTCTGAGTCACAGTCACCTGACCTCTGGATCCTGTAGAGAAACATAGATTGTGTTTGTATGCTGTAAAGTGGTGTAGAATTAGTATGAAATGAAGTGTGTGAGGCTGTGAGTTGATGTTAAACTCTCACCTTGAGTCCAGAGGGCCAGTGTGCAGATGAAGACGCTGATCAAAGTCATGGTTGCTGTGGGTGAAGTTGCTGATCAGCAGCTCTCAGTCATGAAGTGTTCAAGTCACAGGACTATAAACACTCACAGAGCACTGAAGCATGGACTGCTAATGCAAAGTGTGTGTGTGTGTGTGTGTGTGTGTGTGTGTGTGTGTGTGTGTGTGTGTGTGTGTGTGTGTGTGTGTGTGTGTGTGTGTGTGTGTGTGTGTGTGTGTGTGTGTGTGTGTGTGTGTGTGTGTGTGTGTGTGTCTGTGTGTGTGTGTGTGTGTGTGTGTGTGTGTGTGTGTGTGTGTGTGTGTGTGTGTGTGTGTGCTGCAGTGTGATGGAGGTTTTTGTATGACGGTTTCATTAGAATGTATCACTGTGGTGAACTTTTGGTGGAGGCTCCAAACTCATGGTGAACAGTAAGTGTGTTTTCTTCTTTTTAATATAAAAGACATTTATTTCATTATTAATTACATGAATAAATAAACTTCACCTGAAGGAATGATTTATATTTATAATTGTGTGATTGATATTTATTGTGTATTATTATGCTGTGATGAGGAAAACATTTCAGTATCAGAACTGATCCCATAGAAATGTTCCTGAACATTCAACAAATCTACAATGATGATGTTAAATATGTAAGAATTCCACGCTTGCTATAAATTCCACATGCAATAACTCTATAATAAACATGTCATAAATAGAGTTCCTTTGTGCTGAAGGTTTGAACTATAAAGTAATAAGACTTGTTGTGAAAAATGATGTTTCCCAGATAAATGATGGTGTGGAACATGTTTGTTTTGTCTCTGCACTGAAACTGATGTCAGATAATAAAGTTCTCAATGAAAATCAGTCATGAAGTCAGACTTTATTAGACTTAATGACTCTGTAAGATCAGTCAGTTCCACAAAGTTCCACAAATAGTTCTGATGTGTGTATGATGTGTGTGTGTTTCTCCTCTCCAGCGGGTCTCGTGGTGAAGCCGTCCGTGTCTCTGCTTCCTCCGTCCCCTCTGCAGCTGTCTGAGGGATCGTCCTCGCTGCTCTGCCTGCTGTCTGGCTACTCTCCACAGGGGGCGCTGGTGAGCCTGACGGTGGACGGCTCAGAGGTGAAGACCGGCGTTCTGAACAGCGCAGAAGAAGAGAAGAACAGCCGTTACAGCCTCAGCAGCACCCTGACCCTCAGCAAAGACCTCTGGGAAAAGGGGGAGGAGTTTATCTGTAAGGTCTCCCATAACAACGTGGATCATCCAGTCACGTTCAGAAAGAGTCAGTGTGAAGGCGAATAGATCCAAGCTAGAGTTTAACATGGAGCTGCTTCTGATCCATCTACAATAGAGTTTCAATTCTACACAACGCTGCATTTCTGTCTTTACTCTGTTCACTGTCCTGTTGCTCTTCCTGTAGTTTTTGCTGAAATAAAGCTGAGTTTTGGACGTTGTGTGTTTCTTTTATTGGAGTTAATAGTGATGATCAGTGTGATGAGAGAGTGGGATTAGCTGCAGATTCAGGGTGTGTGTTGTGCTTCAGTGAGTTTGACTGAAGGAAGTTGAACATCTGGTGAAGTTTCTGTTCTATTCTGGGAGAAATGAAACTATTCACAGTCATGTTCATGTAAATATTCATTACACCTCTGTTACCACTTTTGGTTCTCTGCAAAATGAGAATTTAAATGTAGGCCACTTACAAGTAAAAGAATAATCTAAACCTCAAAAACAACCACAAGGTTAAAGTGCATGATGATACCAAATGGTACTTTTTGTAAAAAAACATAAGAGTGAACCTGAAAAATAAAATCAGCAGATGGAGTGCACAGTCAGCACTTCTGATTTAAAGGTAGAACTGTTCAATATTAGATCTCATGAGTAAAGCTCAGAGTTTAATGTACTGTGTTTAAAAGAAACAATAAGAAAATCAACTGTTAAATGCCACTAGTCCTCCTGGGTATAATTATATACACCAGCCCCGTCTAAATGTCAGAGGAAACAGTGTCACAGTTATATATAATAGTTAAAGCACAAAAAAAAACCCCACATTTCTATTTTTTACACCAACATAGCATATGTAGCTTTCAAAAAATGTCCAGTCAGTCATTTTAATGTTTATTTTTTGTATGTATTAATTATTATGTTTAGTTTCCAGGGTCCCATTTTGAGGATTTGTATTGTTCTGTTTCAGCGTGGTGGTGTTTATAGTGCTGAGTTTGATGCTCACTTTTGCCCCCTAGTGAAAAATCAGAGAATAGACTCTCCTCTAAAAACTTTGTAATTCAATTGATGTCCATGAAACAATTTAGACTTCATAATGTGGACTTTAAATGGTTGACACTGTGGTCCTAATTCCAAAATTATACAAATTCGACAATCCTACAAGATCTTTTCTAGAGAGAAAAGACAAATTATGTTTTATGATGATTTACAGCCCACAACAAACTGTACACACTGAGAATATAAAAAGTACAAAAAAAACAACACTTACAAGGCAAAACTCCTGCTCTACAAAAGAGAATACACTTACAAATACATCAGGAGTAAAATGCAGAATGATTTCTTTGAAAGACAAGAATAAAATGTATAAGATAAGAGATAAGATAAGATAAATCTTTATTCGTCCACAGTGGGGAAATTTATATGTTACAGCAGCAAGACAAAGAAATAAAAATAGATGTAAATATATATAAAAAAGAAGAATATACAAAAAATAAAAACAGAAATAAAAATAAATAATAATAATAATAATAATAATAACAACAAAGAAATAAAAATAAATGCAAATATCTAAAAAATAATATACATATACTACAATACCAGTATATATACAGTACAATGTAATAATACAAATAGGAAAAAAACTAAAGTACGCTTTTTAAGTCATGTTTTAAGGTAGTATTGCACGTAAATTTCGGGTAATATTGCACATAATATTGTACCTGATTTGTTTAATAATATTTCACACAGATAAAGTTATTGCACATCTTAAAAAGTAATAGCAGTGTTGTATGGTGGTGACTGGTTTTACTGGGAACAGCTTTGGTTGTATAGTCTAATAGCAGCAGGGAGAAAGGACCTTCTGTATCGCTCCTTCAGACACTTAGGATGTATCAGTCTGTCACTAAAAGAGCTGCTCAGCGATGTAACGGTTTCATACAGGGGGTGGGAGGCGTTCTGCAGCAATGATGATAGTTTTGCTATCATCCTCCTTTCTCCCACCTCCTGTACAGTGTCCAGGGGAATCCCCAGGACTGAGCTGGCCTTCCTGATCAGCTTGTCTAGTCTCTTCCTGTCTGCAGTAGATATGCTGCTGCCCCAGCAGACCACTCCATAGAATATGGCTGAGGCCACCACAGAGTCAAAAAAGGTCTTCAGTAGCTCTCCCTGTACTCCAAAAGACCTTAGTCTCCTCAGCAGAAAGAGTCTGCTCTGCCCTTTCTTGTAGATTGCCTCAGTGTTGTTTGTCCAGTCCAGTTTGTTGTTTAGGTGAACACCCAGGTATTTGTAAGAGTCCACTCTCACAATGTCCCTACCCTGAATGTTCACTGGTAATATAATTTGTTTTTGCCTACGGAAATCCACCACCAGTTCTTTCGTTTTCCCCGCATTTATCTGGAGGCAGCTCCGTTGGCACCAGTCCACAAAGTTCTTTATAAGTCCTCTGTACTCTCTGTCATCATCATTCGTGATCAGACCGATGATGGCAGAGTCATCAGAGAACTTCTGTAGGTGACAGGTTGCTGAGCTGAACATGAAGTCTGCGGTGTAGATGGTGAAGAGAAACGGGGCAAGAACCGTTCCCTGCGGGGCTCCAGTGTTGCAGACAATCATGTCAGACGCACAGTCATGAGTCCTCACATACTGTGGTCGGTCTGTGAGATAGTCCAGTGTCCAGGCAGACAGATGATGGTCCACTCCCATGTACACCATCTTATCCCTCAGGAGCGCAGGTTGGATGGTGTTGAAAGCACTAGAGAAGTCAAAAAACATGACTCTCACAGTGCTCCCAGCCTTTTCCAGGTGTGAAATAGCCCGATTTAGGAGGAAGATGACTGCGTCTTCCACTCCAATGCCAGGTTGGTAGGCAAACTGAAGTGGATCCATTGATGGTTTTACCAGAGGTCGGAGATGAGTGAGCACTAGCCTCTCCAATGTTTTCATCAGATGCGAGGTCAGCGCTACTGGTCGATAGTCTCCGATAGTCTTTTGGGCGCGGCGTCTTTGGAACAGGCACCACGCAGGATGTTTTCCATATCTGTGGCACCTTTCCCAGTTTCAGGCTCACGTCAAACATGTACAGCAGTATGCCGCACAGCTGGTCAGCACAGGTCTTAAGTAGCCTGGAGCTGATGCCGTCTGGGCCTGCAGCCTTCCTCGCTTTGATCTTCCTGAGCTCCATTCTCACCTGGGCTTCTGTAAGGGGCAGTGTGTATTGGATGGAGTGTTGACTGGAGGGAATCGGCAGGGGGGGTTAGGTGTGTTGTGTATTGTCTGTGAGCTGATAGCAGTGCAGAGAGAGGTGGGGCTGGAGCTGCTTGCTGTGGAAGCAGAGAGGGGGATTGCAGCAGGGGGGACTGGATGGGGCAGGGAGGGTAGCTGATCAAATCTGTTAAAGAATAGATTGAGATCATTCACCCACTTCTGGTCACCCACAGCCTGAGAGCTTGGCTCCTTGTGACCAGTGATGGTTTTGAGCCCCTTCCATACACCGCTGACATTGTTCTGCTGCAGCTGATCCTCCATCTTCCTCTTGTAGCATGCTTTTCCTTCCCTGATCTTCTTCCTTAGTTCTCTCTGGACAGTTTTCAGCTCTTCCTTGTTTCCTGATTTAAACACCCTCTTCTTTTCTTTAAGGAGAGTCTTTATATCAGGGTTAATCCACGGTTTGTTGTTGGGAAAACACCGTACAGTCCTGGTGGGTACAGTATTCTCCACACAGAAGTTAATGTAGTCCGTAATACAGTCTGTTAGACTGTCAATATCCTCCCCATGTGGACTGCACAATTCCTCCCACATAGTTGTTTCAAAACAGTCTTTCAGAGCCTCATCGGTCTCATCAGACCATGTCGTCACTGTGCGGGAGGTAGCTGGTTGCCTGCATACAAGGGGTTTGTACACAGGTAGGAGATGAACCAGGTTGTGATCCGATCTTCCCAAGGGGGGAGAGGTGATGAAGCATAGGCCTCCTTTGAGTTTGCATAAAATAAGTCCAGTGTTTTATTGTCTCTGGTGTGGCTTGAAACATACTGGGTGAATGTGGGCAGAGTGGAGGATGGAGGGGCATGATTAAAATCTCCAGAGATAATGAGAAGGGCATTTGGGCTCTGTGTTAACAGTCTGTTAACAACAGAATGCAGGACATCGCATGCCGATTCACCGTCAGCAGAGGGGGAATATACGCAGCTATCGCGATAACATGCGAGAATTCCCTCGGCAGATAGTACGGCCTCATGCTAGCGGCTAACAGCTCAATGTTCTTACAGCAGATCTGCTCTTTAATAGTGATGTGACCAGATTTACACCATCTATTATTCACAAACACTGCCAGTCCTCCTCCCTTTCTCTTACCGCTCTCCATCGTTCTGTCCGCGCGCAGTAAATCAAATCCATCCAGAGCCACGGTCGTGTCCGGTGTTAGCTTGGTTAGCCATGACTCCGTGAACAGCATGATGCTACACTCCCGGAATTCCCTCTGATGCCGGGTAAGAGCCGCTAGCTCGTCCATCTTGTTGGGTAAAGATCTTACATTTCCCATAACGATGGACGGGAGAGTTGGTCTGTAACGTCTCCTTTTATTCCGACACAAAGCTCCAGCACGGTTCCCCCGTCTTCTCCTTCTTAGCTCGCGGGGAATATCCGGTTTTTCTCCTAGTAGCATCGGCATGTTGCGGAATGCTAACAGCTGATCCCTGGTGTAAACAATAGGACCGTGGCTATGAACAGAGTTTCCAGACGCGACTGTGAACAAAGTCCAAAGAAGCAGGAAAAGTAGAGCAAACTCGGTGGCTTTGTTTATGTCCATTGTGCAGTTTCCAAATTTACGCGCATACACTTAAAAAGAAAAAAACACAAAGTGCCGGAACACTATGAAATGAATAAAAAAAGCACAAACTTTACAGTATCAGTTACAGTGTAAAATATTAACACCTGGAACTAGGATTGTTGTCGTTTCTGTAAAACACTCTGAGTAAAATACACCATGATGTGATGCGTATCCAAATACTTTGCTCTTCTTCTTTATTATTTTATTACTCTATATATCTTTTTGATAAGACATTCCTGTGACAGGTATAGATGAATGATGTGTCATTTAGAAATGATTCCTGAACCATTTATATGATTCATTTGTCTCGTATAGTGATTGGACAGTATTGGACGGATTGGTCTCGGACTGTTCAGCCGTGTTACTTTTTTTTCATTACAAAATGAAGCCCTTGCTAATGTGAAGTCAATGCAAACTTGACCAAATCACTCAGTTTCGCAGAATCATTTCAGTTTTCCATCTTTTTATGATCTGGTTGTGTTTTGGAACACGATTAAAGAATTTGCATGAGTAGACACTTTGGAAAAATTTGGCTTCTAAAAAACTTAGACATGAGCACAATAACTGTTATAAAGATCTGTAAAGCGCGAGCTTCTTTAAGAGACAGGAGCAAATCAGCCACAGGTAGAGGAAATGCCCTTTGACTCTTCATTCACAATGTAAAAAACTCTTATAAAAGCCAGGAACATGAGCAAACACTGATGTAGACCAAATACAAATGCAGATTTGGTTAAAGTATGTAAAAATAATTAAATATATATGAGTAGTTATAACAATACATTACATACTGTATGTCACTCCTATGAAAGGGACGTCACAGACAGAATCCATTTACATCAGAAGGATGAACTCAGTAACTCAGACCAGCAAAGAAAGATGTGAAAACTGTAGACGTCACTGGGGACTTTTTTACTTGTCACATGTACATTACAATAGAGTGAAATTCTTTCTTCACATTTCCCAGTGATGTGAGGAAGCTGGAGTCCGAGTGCAGGATCAGCCATGATACAGGGCCTTGTTTAAGGGCCCAAAAATGGCAGCTTGATGATACTGGAGCCTGAACCCCTGACGTTCTGATCAGTAACCCTGAGTTTTACCCACTGAGCTCCTACTTCCCATTCTGAGTTACTGAGTTCATCTTTCTGATGTAAATGTTTCCTGTCTGTGATGTCCCTTTCATAGGAGTGACATACAGTATGTCATATTTATTCATTTTTATTACTATTACCAAATCTGCACTTTAATTCAGCTTAATCTTTATAAAATAATAACTGTAAACTGTAAGTTTACTTTTTTATAATTTAGAAATGTATTTTCACACGTTTATTAATTCTGTGTTTTATACTGATGTGAGAATGAAACTGAATGAATGATGATCTAATGGTTTGTTAATAAATAAATACATGTTCAGTTAAATATCAGTCTCAGCTCTATAATGTGTCTATTTAATGAATATTAATGTTTTAATAATAAAATATGAACTTTATAATAATGTTTAATAATCATAAAGAAATGTTGAGTAAATTATATTTACAACAAAATATAAATATAATAAATATTTCCATAAGTCTGTAAAATGGGATGAAGATAATGATTGTGCAGTAAATCAGAAAGATCAGGAAATGTTTGTAGATCTACAGATGTGAAAGATGGACTCCTGTTACAGATGTGTTACAGATGTGTGTATTAGTGTGTTAGTGTGTTGTGTTTTCTCTCATCCACAGTGTGTGTGATTGTGTATATCACATCCTCCCCCTCAGCACCTGCAGTCTCTCCCAGCTGCAGCAGTGCTTCTCTGTACACTCTCACTGACCGAGGTTTTTGTACGATGCTCTAACACTGTGTGAACACACCACCACTATGGTAACTCTGACAGTAGTAATCTCCTGCATCTTCAGTCTGGACTCCACTGATGGTCAGAGTGAAGTCAGTATTCGATCCACTGCCTTTGAAACGAGCTGGAGTTCCTGTGTATAAATTTGTAGCCTCATAGATCAGGAGTTTAGGAGCTTCTCCAGGTTTCTGCAGGTACCAGGCGAGACGATCACCATCATACACTCTGCTACTGGTTTTACAGTTGATGGTGACTGTGTTTCCTGGAACAACAGTTTGCACTGAAGGAGTCTGAGTCACAGTCACCTGACCTCTGGATCCTGTAGAGAAACATAGATTGTGTTTGTATGCTGTAAAGTGGTGTAGAATTAGTATGAAATGAAGTGTGTGAGGCTGCGAGTTGATGTTAAACTCTCACCTTGAGTCCAGAGGGCCAGTGTGCAGATGAAGACGCTGATCAAAGTCATGGTTGCTGTGGGTGAAGTTGCTGATCAGCAGCTCTCAGTCATGAAGTGTTCAAGTCACAGGACTATAAACACTCACAGAGCACTGAAGCATGGACTGCTAATGCAAAGTGTGTGTGTGTGTGTGTGTGTGTGTGTGTGTGTGTGTGTGTGTGTGTGTGTGTGTGTGTGTGTGTGTGTGTGTGTGTGTGTGTGTGTGTGTGTGTGTGTGTGTATGTGTATGTACTGCAGTGTGATGGAGGTTTTTGTACGACGGTTTCATTAGAATGTATCACTGTGGAGGACTTTTGGTGGAGGCTCCAAACTCATGGTGAAAAGTAAGTAAAAGTTGATTCTCTTTATCAGTTACTTTAATGAATAAACTTCAGATAAACTGTAGATTAAAATGATGAGAATTGAAATTGACATCACATGAAGGATTGATGAGTAATTTATAACAGTATCATAAAGGATCCTTAATAAATGTGTATGAACATTCAGCTGCTGTCAGGTCTATAAATGATACATTATATATGAACGATGCAGTAATGAGATTTTTGTTCATTCTTTCATTCATCATGAAGTTCATCATTAATTTCATTATTATTTTATTTGATCACAAAGACATTATTGAGATTCGACACCAGAATGAAGCTGAACAAAGTTCTAGTGGCTCCACGATGTAAAGAGGAATTAGGAAATGTTCTCCTACTGCTGGAACACATTTGTGCTGCTGCAGAGTTTCCAGTTTTGTCTCTATTGGAGTTCAGAGCGTTTACAGAATTCACTCAGTGAGAGTTTCAGTGTTGGAACCCAGTTTTAGATGCAGTTCCTGAATAGAAGTGAATGAAACATGAAATCAGAAAGAAAATGGATTCTGGTGTGCAGTTAAAACTTAATTCCCCTCTAAGAGCTTTTCTCACTGTCTAAACGTATAAAACCTTTTCTGAAAGTGTTTTTTGTTTCTCCTCTCCAGCTGCTCCCACCGTGTCTCTGCTCCCTCCATCCCCTCTGCAGCTGTCTGAGGGATCGTCCTCGCTGCTCTGCCTGCTGTCTGGCTACTCTCCACAGGGGGCGCTGGTGAGCTGGACGGTGGACGGCTCAGTGGTAAAGACCGGCGTTCTGAACAGCGCAGAAGAAGAGAAGAACGGCCATTACAGCCTCAGCAGCACCCTGACCCTCAGCAAAGACCTCTGGGAAAAGGGGGAGGAGTTTATCTGTAAGGTCTCCCATAACAACGTGGATCATCCAGTCACGTTCAGAAAGAGTCAGTGTGAAGGCGAATAGATCCAAGCTAGAGTTTAACATAGAGCTGCTTCTGATCCATCTACAATAGAGTTTCAATTCTACACAACGCTGCATTTCTGTCTTTACTCTGTTCACTGTCCTGTTGCTCTTCCTGTAGTTTTTGCTGAAATAAAGCTGAGTTTTGGACGTTGTGTGTTTCTTTTATTGGAGTTAATAGTGATGATCAGTGTGATGAGAGAGTGGGATTAGCTGCAGATTCAGTGTGTGTTGTGCTTCAGTGAGTTTGACTGAAGGAAGTTGAACATCTGGTGAAGTTTCTGTTCTATTCTGGGAGAAATGAAACTATTCACAGTCATGTTCATGTAAATCTCATTTACACTTCACTGATCTCTATAATGTAAGAATTCAGATGTTTGCTATTTATTATTAATTTACAAGTAAATGTAGCATCATAAACCTCAACAACAACAAAGTCAAAGAACATGAGGCCAAATGCTATCTAAAATGATTAAACCCCAAGAGTGAATCTGAATAAATCACAGCTCTACAGCAAGAATAAAACACTGAGAAATCAATTAAGATTTAACATGTATAACAGGACACCAGCTGCAACCTCAGCAAGAGTCTGAGGGGAGTCAGGACTCTTTTCACTCAGTGCTTTAAATATGTCTAATTGTAAATAAATATCCAATCACTTCCACATTGTTCACTTAATTATATTTTAGCAGTGTTACCTGTCAGGACTGTGGGCAGGACAGTTACGTCATAAAACCCACATGTAGAGAGAAATTCAGGAGTGATGAACAATCCAGCTTTTATTATTAAAGTAAACAGAAACACCAAAACACAAACAATTTCTGAAAACTTGGTTTCCAAATAACCAAAGAAGCAGAGAAAAAAATCAGGTAACATTTTGAAGAAAATGCAAAAGCAAACAAACTTAAATACTGAGTCTCAGGAGAATTCAATTCAATTCAATTCATTTTTATTTGTATTGCGCTTTTAACGAAGAACATTCTCTCAAAGCAGCTTTACACAGATAATGTGGTGATTAAATGTAAATATGCTCTTTGTAAGTATGTTTGTCCCTGATGAGCAACTGTGGCAAGGAAAAACTCCCCGAGATGGCATAAGGAAGAAACCTTGAGAGGAACCAGACTCAAGAGGGAACCCATCCTCATCTTGGTTGCACCAAATGTCCATTTAAAGCATATAAACAAAGTTGCGGGTACAGTGATGACGATCAGAAGCAAACTGCACTCCCGAGTCAGTGCAGCAGACCGCCGACACCAACTACAGTCCAATCCATCCTCAAAGCACCCGTTCTACTCCGGAATTACATGGAATCACCCAAGGTGTTGATGAGAAACCGTCCCAAGCTGCACAGAAGTGTGAAGATCCACTGAGGGGAGAGGGGCAGGAACAGTGGTCACTGGAGCCTCAGGAGCATGTTTAACTCGACGGAGAGAGAGAGAGAGAGAGAGAGAGAGAGAGAGAGAGAGAGAGAGAGAGAGAGAGAGAGGGTGACGGGAAGAGAAGGATATGGATTATTAAGTGTCCCTATTGGTGTATGAAAGTTAATGTCACTGTGCAGTTTGGACTCCGGCAAGACTCACTATGGCAGCATAACTAAAAGGGAGAACCAGAAGGTAACACAGACATGAGGGATCTCTGGGATAAGAGACGACCCACCACACCACCGTCAACAAACCCGAGTGAACGTGTGAATGTGAGGGGACGACAGCATACAAATATACCAGTTCACCAAACACTCTATATCCATGCTCCCTCCAGATCTGAGCCTTTACCTAAGAAAAAAAATCTACTGATAAAAAGCTTGACTAAATAAATAAGTTTTCAACCTCGACTTGAACACTGAGACTGTGTCTGAGTCCTGAACACTGATTGGAAGGCTGTTCCATAACTGTGGGGCTTTATAAGAGAAAGATCTGCCCCCTGCGGTAGTCTTCATTATTTGAGGAACCAACAGATAGCCAGCACCTTTTGATCTAAGTAGGCGTGGAGGATCATACTGGTACAGAAGTTCACTCAGATACTGCGGTGCGAGACCGTTAAGTGCTTTATACGTCAGTAGTAATATTTTATAATCAATGCGAGATTTGATTGGGAGCCAGTGTAGACTGATTAAAACAGGGGTGATGTGGTCGTATTTCCTAGATCTGGTGAGGACCCTTGCTGCTGCATTCTGGACTAACTGAAGCTTATTTATGCACTTACTCGCACACCCAGACAGTAAAGCGTTACAGTAGTCTAATCTAGAAGTAACAAAAGCATGAACTAGTTTTTCTGCATCCTGTAACGACATCATATATCTAATTTTAGCAATATTTCTTAGGTGAAAGAAGGCGATCCTGGTAATATTATTCACGTGAGACTCAAAGGAAAGACTCGGGTCAATAATCACACCAAGGTCTTTGACAGCCGTACATGCTGAAACAGAAACACCATCCAGATATGCTACGTAATCAGAAAGTTTATTTCTAGCTGCATGTGGTCCTAGTAAAAGTACTTCCGTCTTATCTGAGTTGAGCAGAAGAAAGTTATTAAGCATCCACTGTCTAATGTCCTTTACACACTCCTCAACACTGTTTAGCTGATCTCTCTCATCTGGCTTTGCTGAAATATACAACTGTGTGAGAATCTCAGGAGAAGACAGAAAACTTGAAAAAAAACATCTCTAGAAGTAAATAAACCACACAACACAGTATACGATCACATGACAGAAAATATAACAGGTAACATAACAGCAAAACAAACACAAATTCTCAGTCTGACAAAAAGGAAAACCGGGAGAGAAGGCAGGCGGCTCATGAAACACAAACTTATGGAACTCGAGAACAGGACAGGAGACTCAGGACACAAACTCAAAACCAGGAGACACGAAATTACATCAGAGACAAAACATTACATCAAAGCATAACCAATAAGATACATAAAATAACAGTAATGAGAACAAATCAGAGAACAATAAAGAACAAAAAGAGAGAAACAGATTAATTAAAGAAAAACTCTGATGAACAGAGACTTACACAGGGAGCTCGAGAAACGACAGAAGGTCTGAAAACACTCTCGTAAAAAGGGGAAACATTACATCAGAAACACACATCAGAACTGAAATCACACATCAAGTAAATGTAATCAAGAACAAGTACAGACACAACAGGAGGAAAATAAATACATAAAGGGTTAAAACACAAAGATAAAACATTAAACACATTGGGCATAGATACTCCTACAGGGAGTGGGGATTAGTGCTCACTAGTGACACCTGTTGGTAAAAGACGGTAAGCACTGTCACAAGCATTCTCCCAGATCCTGACAGTAAATTGTTTTTACAGGGTCCTGTGTTTGTTGAAGGTGATCTATTAAAAAAAAAACCAAAAAAAAACAGCAACGTTCACATCTGATTATTACTGTAATAAGTTGGTTAATTTTGGACCCAGTTCAAATCCTGTCTTTATGAGGAGTAAATGAGCAAACTATTTGCAGGAACAGTGTGAATGTGATTAATGCACTATAACTTTGCAGATCCAAAAGAAGATCACACCAGGTTTCTCTGTGCTTCCAGGCATTTGCTTCATCACCAAACTACTGGATAGAATAAATACACATGGAGCAGAAACACCAACAAAACAAAATCAGGAAAAAAAGTTAAGGATAAAAAATGACCAACTGACAAAACAAAATCACACAAAGGAATTCTCTTTATTAACCTCAAACAAAAAACACACACCACAAGGGTAAAAGACTCCCTCTATACTCAGGGAGAATAGATTTTTCCGTAAATAAAACACTCATTCCAGGACTTTGTGTAGTGTCCATGATTTTTTAAAAATGTTGTTGGTTTTCTTTTTGCTTGGATGCATCCTTCCTAGTTGTCACTGTGCCTCTGTGTCCTAGTGACAATGTTATTCTGCTTTTTTGTCCAGTGATCAAACTCACTGGTTCTGCGCTGGAAGAAAGAGAGACAAGCAAACATACACCAAGCAGAGCTTTCTTTATTTACTTTCATCTTCAACGTGGCTCAGTACTGGAAAGGAAAGAGCCATGTTGAAGATGAATGTAAATAAAGAAAGCTCTGCTTGGTGTATGTTTGCCAGTCTCTCTTTCTTCCAGCGCAGATACTTTTCCTGGCATCCACTCGAGTGCACCACGTGCTCAGTCTCCGTTCGGCGACCCTTCAGCTCTTCTCTGCTTGGTGTCTCTCTCTCTCCGAGGCTGGTGTCTCTCTCTGAGGCTGGTGTCTCTCTCCTCTTTATTGGATGAAAACAGGACTGAATCAGAGCACACTGATTAGTCTCATCAGCTGCAGGTGTTTCTTACCGCTCGTTCCGCAAGGATCCGCCCTCCACTCGCTCATCTCACACGGTCCTGTTATGGACATTTCCTTGCCTCTTTGTCCTGATGAAGATGTCGGTTCATCCTCTTCCCAGCTGAGGACGTCATTCAAAAACATGGGAATTTGGGAAAAAATCTTATTTAAAGTCTTTCTCAGAAAATAAAAAGCAAAAAACAAACACAATAAAACACCTACACCGGGCAACTTGCGACAGTGCAGGAGACTCAGAAAACCACGCAACATTAGATATCGAGCCACAAAATGGGACGAAAGAGGAACTTAAACACACACAGGTCTAACAGGACTCAGGTGGAAACAATAGGAACTAATTGGGGACACATGGACAAAACTGTCCCAATCTGATGGGGAAAAAACGGAAAACACAAGAAAAAGAAACAAACAGCTAGAAATCTAATAAGATCCCTCAGATCCTGACAGAACTAATACTCAGCTTCTCTCTTTAGGATCAGACCCATTCCAGTGCACCTGCTATTACAGCTGCCCACTGTGTCTGACTGAGTTAAGTGAGGGCACATGACAAACCTGATGTTCTTCTAATGACCAATACTAAGGGTCATCAGGAATCTGCTCACACCAAGACCTTGTATGATGTTTTAATGAGGAGATCTGCAAATATTAGGAGATTTGGTTCTCTGAAAAATAAATTATAGACTTATATAGAAGAATGAATGACGAAAGAAAAGAAGAGCATTTCTCTTGTTGATTGTAACATTAAGTGAATTTGAGAGATTTAATAAAGACGACTAATGAAGCTACATGTACTTGAACAATGAAAGGCTACGTAGGAGCTGAGAGTTTCAGAATATGTGCAGGAGTGAAATCTTCTGAAATGAAGTGAAAACACTGATCTGATTGTTTCTTAAAGACTGACAGTCTCACTTTCTCATATCATTCTGTAGATGAGAGATTCCCTATTGAGAGAGTTTCCTCTTCCTGGTGCTACTGTCACTTCTCACTTGCTCATTAAGGAACTTCATCATTATTTAAATGTCCCAAAACACAGACTGGAAAACAGGTGAAAGATTCAGAGGGGGAAGGAAGATGATTCTGAGAGAATTAAAAGAGTTTGTGTGTGAATGTATTGTATCATTGTGTAAAGACGTGTGTTTTGTCACAAAGATGATGAACAGTGTCATTGAATGATCTTGTGTTTGTGAAGGACATCTGTTTGTAGCTCTAAAACCAGGTGGAATCCCAAACTAATCCTGAGACACTTAACGGATCAGGAATGTAGGAGCTTGTCCAGGTTCCTCTCGGTTCAGACAATCTCTACACTGGTCCTGCAGCTGATAATAACAATCTCTTCTGAAGAAACACACAGAGACTAAGGGAGAATGAGAGACGACTCTCAGTGTCTCAGCAGGAGAATTAGTACTTTATGGTTTTATCTGACTGCATTATGTGGTCATTAGTGTCACTGTGACATGCAGAAAAAATAAAGTGTGTTTTCTCTCATCCACAGTGTGTGTGATTGTGTGTATCACATCCTCCCCCTCAGCACCTGCAGTCTCTCCCAGCTGCAGCAGTGCTTCTCTGTACACTCTCACTGACCGAGGTTTTTGTACGATGCTCTAAAACTGTGTGAACACATAGTTACTACTGATCACATGGAAACTCTGACAGTAGTAATCTCCTGCATCTTCAGTCTGGACTCCACTGATGGTCAGAGTGAAGTCAGTATTCGATCCACTGCCTCTGAAACGAGCTGGAATTCCTGACTGTAAGCTTGTAGCCCTGTAGATCAGGAGTTTAGGAGCTTCTCCAGGTTTCTGCAGGTACCAGGAAAGAGCAGAACCACCAGCCACACTGCTACTGGTTTTACAGTTGATGGTGACTGTGTTTCCTGGAACAACAGTTTGCACTGAAGGAGTCTGAGTCACAGTCACCTGACCTCTGGATCCTGTAGAGAAACATAGATTGTGTTTGTATGCTGTAAAGTGGTGTAGAATTAGTATGAAATGAAGTGTGTGAGGCTGTGAGTTGATGTTAAACTCTCACCTTGAGTCCAGAGGGCCAGTGTGCAGATGAAGACGCTGATCAAAGTCATGGTTGCTGTGGGTGAAGTTGCTGATCAGCAGCTCTCAGTCATGAAGTGTTCAAGTCACAGGACTATAAACACTCACAGAGCGCTGAAGCATGGACTGCTAATGCAAAGTGTGTGTGTGTGTGTGTGTGTGTGTGTGTGTGTGTGTGTGTTTGTGTGTGTGTGTGTGTGTGTGTGTGTGTACTGCAGTGTGATGAGGTTTTTGTACGACGGTTTCATTAGAATGTATCACTGTGGAGGACTTTTGGTGGAGGCTCCAAACTCATGGTGAACAGTAAGTAAAAGTTGATTCTCTTTATCAGTTACTTTAATGAATAAACTTCAGATAAACTGTAGATTAAAATTATGAGAGTTGAAATTGACATCACATGAAGGATTGATGAGTAATTTATAACAGTATCATAAAGGATCCATAATAAATGTGTATGAACATTCAGCTGCTGTCAGGTCTATAAATGATACATTATATATGAACGATGCAGTAATGAGATTTGTTCAATTGGAAATTAGGAAATGTTCTCCTACTGCTGGAACACATTTGTGCTGCTGCAGAGTTTCCAGTTTTGTCTCTATTGGAGTTCAGAGCGTTTACAGAATTCACTCAGTGAGAGTTTCAGTGTTGGAACCCAGTTTTAGATGCAGTTCCTGAATAGAAGTGAATGAAACATTAAATCAGAAAGAAAATGGGTTCTGGTGTGCAGTTAAAACTTAATTCCCCTCTAAGAGCTTTTCTCACTGTCTAAACGTATAAAACCTTTCTGAAAGTGTTTGTGTTTCTCCTCTCCAGCTGCTCCCACCGTGTCTCTGCTCCCTCCGTCCCCTCGGCAGCTGTCTGAGCGATCGTCCTCGCTGCTCTGCCTGCTGTCTGGCTACTCTCCACAGGGGGCGCTGGTGAGCTGGACAGTGGACGGCTCAGTGGTGAAGACCGGCGTTCTGAACAGCGCAGAAGAAGAGAAGAACGGCCGTTACAGCCTCAGCAGCACCCTGACCCTCAGCAAAGACCTCTGGGAAAAGGGGGAGGAGTTTATCTGTAAGGTCTCCCATAACAACGTGGATCATCCAGTCACGTTCAGAAAGAGTCAGTGTGAAGGCGAATAGATCCAAGCTAGAGTTTAACATAGAGCTGCTTCTGATCCATCTACAATAGAGTTTCAATTCTACACAACGCTGCATTTCTGTCTTTACTCTGTTCACTGTCCTGTTGCTCTTCCTGTAGTTTTTGCTGAAATAAAGCTGAGTTTTGGACGTTGTGTGTTTCTTTTATTGGAGTTAATAGTGATGATCAGTGTGATGAGAGAGTGGGATTAGCTGCAGATTCAGTGTGTGTGTTGTGCTTCAGTGAGTTTGACTGAAGGAAGTTGAACATCTGGTGAAGTTTCTGTTCTATTCTGGGAGAAATGAAACTATTTACAGTCACATTCATGTAAATCTCATTTACACCTCACTGATCTCTGTAATGTGAGAATTCATATCTTGCCTATTTTTAAGTTTATTTTCAAGTAAATTAATAATCCTAAACCTAAACACCAACAATTTCACAGATCATGAGTTCAGATGCTCCCTGAAATGACAAAACCATGAGGATAAACCTGAAACTACAGCAGCTCTACAGCAAATCTAAAACAGTAAAAAAGCAACATTTAGCATCTATAGCAGGACTCCAGCTCATGAGTCGTCTCAGGAGAGTCTAAGTCACGACTCTCTTCACTCAGAGTGAAACTTTCTGATTGAGCAGCTCCATCTCTCCACCCTTCACCCTGTTCTGTGAAATGTCTTTTCTTATAACAGTGACACCTACAAATTATTTTCCAGTCAAATAAACAAATAAAATTATTATTATTGTTTATTGGTTCATTTAGGATGCAGTTTACAAATGTTTTAAAATTCCTGCTTATTTATAATGAGTTAATAAGGGAAGAATTTGCTGGAACAGTGTGTGTGATTATTGCACTATAACTAGAGATGCTAAAGAAAAAGCTAAACCTGGAGACTCTGTGCTTTGAAGTAGGTCACGTTTGTTTGTACTCAAATAAACAAATGTTCTTTATTAAAATAAAGAAATAAAATTTAGGCTTCTGAAACTTCCAGCTTTTCAATATTTGTTTCATTCAATTTGATTTTCGAGGCGGAAGCCGAAATACAGCTCACACACAAGCACACACACACGCGTGCACGCGCGCACTCGGCAGTCTTCAGGTTGAGAGAGTCCGAGGTGCGCTTGGGGGGAAGCGTAGCTGATCCGAGATGCGCGGGGAGGAGAAGCTCAGCCGGTACAGGATGGCGGAGTCCGAATGGAACGGAGAGCACAGAATCCTGTGAGTGGAGTCCAAATGGAACGGAAAGCAAGGAGTCCTGCGTGAAACATAGAACCAATACATTCAATAAAGAACAAGGGAGGGAATGAGAGTGAGGAGCTTATGTAGAAGTGGGGTGGAGTGATGATGAGCCCCAGGTGTGCATAGTTAAGCCTGGAGCTCCAGAGAGAGCGGAGGCATGAGTGACAACGAGCTCCATGTGTGCGTGGTTAAGCCTGATGCTCCAGGGAGAGTGGAGGCATGAGACCACAAAAGTGGGCGTGGCACGTGGATCCCTGACATTATCATTTATATCTAGTTGATTATGTAGTCTGGTGTTACCACAAATCACTGATCAGTATAGTACAAACTGAAGGCTCATGAATGGATGGAGCATAGAGCACAACATCTGGGACCTTCTGATTTCTTACTATCTCTGACTTAGCAAGTTATAACAAAGGGACTAAATCAATTATTCTTTATGCATTAGCAAGCACTGAGCAGCTATTTAAAGAACATTAGTTAGCAGTTATATCCTCTGACTAAGATTCAGACTGGCCAAATTGCCTCCGTGAGCAGGTATAGTTGGCAAAGCTCCAGACTCTAAGCTTCTTTAAAATGACAGAAGAAATACAACTAATAAGGTGATCAGCTTAAATGATATATATTCAAGTTAAATCTTTATTACAAATTGGAGTCAGATTAGAAGTTCAATTAGATTCATGTAACAAATTGCAATCTATTTTAGTATTTATTACAGCAGAGTAAGAAAGACTTACACGCAGCACACCTTCACCCACACCAGTGGATTCTGTCGTTGGGCCATTGGGTGGGCAACCTACACTGTAATGATTGGACATTCTGTGACGTGTTCCTTTTGAGTCTGGTTCCTCTCATGGTTTCTTCCTCATACCATCTCAGGGAGCTTTTTCTTGCCACAGTTGCCACTGACTCACTCTTTAGGGCTAAACATACAATTATAAGGAACAAATTTATAGACACTAAATGTATACATTCTTTGACACATCTTTATTAACGTCTTATACCTCTAAAGCTGCTTTAAATCAATTTCCATTGTAAAAAATGCTCTACAAATAAAAATGAATTGAATTATGTAAAATCAGCACTAGACTACCCATTAGACTATCTGTACCAATTACCCATCAGCCCCTGCACACATCACATAATAGCCATGTCCTAATGACAGACATTTTTTCCTTGTTGCCCCCTAATTAACACGTTTATTTACATTTGAGTTTCTGTGTGTGTTAAGTTTTTGATGATGTTTTTATCTTCATGTATTTTTATCTGTATTTAACTTTTTCAGTTTCTGGTCTTTGTGTAATAATCATGTATTTTTGTTTTCTTAGTTTTGGTTGTTTTGGCATCGTCTTTCAATGCTGCTGTGCCTCTCTGTCCTGTGGAGGATGTAGTTGTGGTAGCTCCATGACCTCTGAGAACATCACCTTGCCTACATTTACATTTAAATTTATGGCATTTGGCAGATGCCTTCATCCCAAGGGACTTAGAATTATCACATTCATAACCCTGAGCAGATACGGGGATAAGGGCCTTGCTCAGGGGCCCAGAAGTGGCAAACTGGTGTGGCTATGACTTGAAATCATGACCTTCAGAGACAAAGTCGAATGCCTTAAACACTAAGCTACCAGCTCCTGCTCTTTGACCTGTTGAGGACATTACCTTGTCTCTCAGCCAGGTGAGGATGTTGTTCTTATTCCATGTCTAACTCAGGATGTTGCCATGCCTCACTGTCCAGCTGAGGACGTGGCTCTCCCTTGTTGTGCACGACACCTTGTCTCTCTGCAACGCAGTGTGCACCAGTCAGATCCTGGCCTTGGCATGCATGTTGCTGTCTGCTTGGATGAGAGCATTCCTGTGCTGCCTGAAACTTTGTTCCACAAACAGGAAGCAGAGGAAATCTTCTGTAGCCACCCAGGACCCCCAAGATGAGGATGGGTTCCCTCTTGAGTTTGGTTTCTTTCAAGGTTTCTTTCTTATGCCATTTCAGGGAGATTTACCTTCATTTCCTTTCTCCATTAGAGACAAACTTACACTTATAAAGAACAAACGTATTCATTTTTTCCTACCACATTATCTGTGTAAAGCTGCTTTGAGACAATGTCCATTTTTAAAAGCGCAATACAAATAAACATGAATTGAATTAAAGATTGGACATTTGCGAGTCAAGACTTAAACACTAAAGGAGGAGGATTGTAAAGATGTTAAAATCAGCACTAGACTGCATTAGATATCAGCCCCTGCACATATCACATGACAGCCTCATGTCACTGTTCATTCACATCCCAAAATATCAAACCAAACTCTCAAAGTTTACGTTTTTGTGTGTCTTTGTTAAGCTTTTATTAATGTTTTCATATTCATGTTATTTTATCTGTATTTCAACTGTTTCTGATTTTTGTATTGCATCCATAATTTTTTCATATGATATTGAAATATCCTTCATGAACTTCATGGTTAATCAGCTGAGAGAATTCTGGGTAACTGATCAACCCTGTGTTTTGTTGCAAAGATGATGAACAGTCGCATTAAATGATCTGTTTGCATGTTTAAAACTAGATGAAATCCAAAACTAATCCTGAGATACTTGCTGGATCAGGAATTTAGATCTTGTCCAGGTTCCTGTGTGTTCAGACAATATCTACACTGGTCCTGCAGCTGATAATAACAATCTCTTCTGAAGAAACACACAGAGACTAAGGGAGAATGAGAGCGACTCTCAGTGTCTCAGCAGGAGAATTAGTACTTTATGGTTTTATCTGACTGCATTATGTGGTCATTAGTGTCACTGTGACATGCAGAAAAAATAAAGTGTGTTTTCTCTCATCCACAGTGTGTGTGATTGTGTGTATCACATCCTCCCCCTCAGCACCTGCAGTCTCTCCCAGCTGCAGCAGTGCTTCTCTGTACACTCTCACTGACCGAGGTTTTTGTACGATGCTCTAACACTGTGTGAACACATCACCACTATGGTAACTCTGACAGTAGTAATCTCCTGCATCTTCAGTCTGGACTCCACTGATGGTCAGAGTGAAGTCAGTATTCGATCCACTGCCTTTGAAACGAGCTGGAATTCCTGACTGTAAGCTTGTAGCCCTGTAGATCAGGAGTTTAGGAGCTTCTCCAGGTTTCTGCAGGTACCAGGCGAGATAGTTACCACTATACACACTGCTACTGGTTTTACAGTTGATAGTGACTGTGTTTCCTGGAACAACAGTTTGCACTGAAGGAGTCTGAGTCACAGTCACCTGACCTCTGGATCCTGTAGAGAAACATAGATTGTGTTTGTATGCTGTAAAGTGGTGTAGAATTAGTATGAAATGAAGTGTGTGAGGCTGTGAGTGATGTTAAACTCTCACCTTGAGTCCAGAGGGCCAGTGTGCAGATGAAGACGCTGATCAAAGTCATGGTTGCTGTGGGTGAAGTTGCTGATCAGCAGCTCTCAGTCATGAAGTGTTCAAGTCACGGACTATAAACACTCACAGAGCACTGAAGCATGGACTGCTAATGCAAAGTGTGTGTGTGTGTGTGTGTGTGTGTGTGTGTGTGTGTGTGTGTGTGTGTCTGTGTGTGTGTCTGTGGTGTGTGTGTGTGTGTGTGTGTGTGTGTGGTGTGTGTGTGTGGTGGTGTGTGTGTGTGTGTGTGTGTGTGGTGTGTGTGCTGCAGTGTGATGGAGGTTTTTGTATGACGGTTTCATTAGAATGTATCACTGTGGTGACTTTTGGTGGAGGCTCCAAACTCATGGTGAACAGTAAGTGTGTTTTCTTCTTTTTAATATAAAAGACATTTATTTCATTATTAATTACATGAATAAATAAACTTCACCTGAAGGAATGATTTATATTTATAATTGTGTGATTGATATTTATTGTGTATTATTATGCTGTGATGAGGAAAACATTTCAGTATCAGAACTGATCCCATAGAAATGTTCCTGAACATTCAACAAATCTACAATGATGATGTTAAATATGTAAGAATTTTACACTTGCTATAAATTCCACATGCAATAACTCTATAATAAACATGTCATAAATAGAGTTCCTTTGTGCTGAAGGTTTGAACTATAAAGTAATAAGACTTGTGGTGAAAAATGATGTTTCCCAGATAAATGATGGTGTGGAACATGTTTGTTTTGTCTCTGCACTGAAACTGATGTCAGATAATAAAGTTCTCAATGAAAATCAGTCATGAAGTCAGACTTTATTAGACTTAATGACTCTGTAAGATCAGTCAGTTCCACAAAGTTCCACAAATAGTTCTGATGTGTGTATGATGTGTGTGTGTTTCTCCTCTCCAGCGGGTCTCGTGGTGAAGCCGTCCGTGTCTCTGCTCCTCCGTCCCCTCTGCAGCTGTCTGAGGGATCGTCCTCGCTGCTCTGCCTGCTGTCTGGCTACTCTCCACAGGGGGCGCTGGTGAGCTGACGGTGGACGGCTCAGAGGTGAAGACCGGCGTTCTGAACAGCGCAGAAGAAGAGAAGAACAGCCGTTACAGCCTCAGCAGCACCCTGACCCTCAGCAAAGACCTCTGGGAAAAGGGGGAGGAGTTTATCTGTAAGGTCTCCCATAACAACGTGGATCATCCAGTCACGTTCAGAAAGAGTCAGTGTGAAGGCGAATAGATCCAAGCTAGAGTTTAACATGAGCTGCTTCTGATCCATCTACAATAGAGTTTCAATTCTGCACAACGCTGCATTTCTGTCTTTACTCTGTTCACTGTCCTGTTGCTCTTCCTGTAGTTTTTGCTGAAATAAAGCTGAGTTTTGGACGTTGTGTGTTTCTTTTATTGGAGTTAATAGTGATGATCAGTGTGATGAGAGAGTGGGATTAGCTGCAGATTCAGGGTGTGTGTTGTGCTTCAGTGAGTTTGACTGAAGGAAGTTGAACATCTGGTGAAGTTTCTGTTCTATTCTGGGAGAAATGAAACTATTCACAGTCATGTTCATGTAAATATTCATTACACCTCTGTTACCACTTTTGGTTCTCTGCAAAATGAGAATTTAAATGTAGGTCACTTACAAGTAAAAGAATAATCTAAACCTCAAAAACAACCACAAGGTTAAAGTGCATGATGATACCAAATGGTACTTTTTGTAAAAAAACATAAGAGTGAACCTGAAAAATAAAATCAGCAGATGGAGTGCACAGTCAGCACTTCTGATTTAAAGGTAGAACTGTTCAATATTAGATCTCATGAGTAAAGCTCAGAGTTTAATGTACTGTGTTTAAAAGAAACAATAAGAAAATCAACTGTTAAATGCCACTAGTCCTCCTGGGTATAATTATATACACCAGCCCCGTCTAAATGTCAGAGGAAACAGTGTCACAGTTATATATAATAGTTAAAGCACAAAAAAAAAAACCCACATTTCTATTTTTTACACCAACATAGCATATGTAGCTTTCAAAAAATGTCCAGTCAGTCATTTTAATGTTTATTTTTTGTATGTATTAATTATTATGTTTAGTTTCCAGGGTCCCATTTTGAGGATTTGTATTGTTCTGTTTCAGCGTGGTGGTGTTTATAGTGCTGAGTTTGATGCTCACTTTTGCCCCCTAGTGAAAAATCAGAGAATAGACTCTCCTCTAAAAACTTTGTAATTCAATTGATGTCCATGAAACAATTTAGACTTCATAATGTGGACTTTAAATGGTTGACACTGTGGTCCTAATTCCAAAATTATACAAATTCGACAATCCTACAAGATCTTTTCTAGAGAGAAAAGACAAATTATGTTTTATGATGATTTACAGCCCACAACAAACTGTACACACTGAGAATATAAAAAGTACAAAAAAAACAACACTTACAAGGCAAAACTCCTGCTCTACAAAAGAGAATACACTTACAAATACATCAGGAGTAAAATGCAGAATGATTTCTTTGAAAGACAAGAATAAAATGTATAAGATAAGAGATAAGATAAGATAAATCTTTATTCGTCCCACAGTGGGGAAATTTATATGTTACAGCAGCAAGACAAAGAAATAAAAATAGATGTAAATATATATAAAAAAAGAAGAATATACAAAAAAATAAAACAGAAATAAAAATAAATAATAATAATAATAATAATAACAACAAAGAAATAAAAATAAATGCAAATATCTAAAAATAATATACATATACTACAATACCAGTATATATACAGTACAATGTAATAATACAAATAGGAAAAAAACTAAAGTACGCTTTTTAAGTCATGTTTTAAGGTAGTATTGCACGTAAATTTCGGGTAATATTGCACATAATATTGTACCTGATTTGTTTAATAATATTTCACACAGATAAAGTTATTGCACATCTTAAAAAGTAATAGCAGTGTTGTATGGTGGTGACTGGTTTTACTGGGAACAGCTTTGGTTGTATAGTCTAATAGCAGCAGGGAGAAAGGACCTTCTGTATCGCTCCTTCAGACACTTAGGATGTATCAGTCTGTCACTAAAAGAGCTGCTCAGCGATGTAACGGTTTCATACAGGGGGTGGGAGGCGTTCTGCAGCAATGATGATAGTTTTGCTATCATCCTCCTTTCTCCCACCTCCTGTACAGTGTCCAGGGGAATCCCCAGGACTGAGCTGGCCTTCCTGATCAGCTTGTCTAGTCTCTTCCTGTCTGCAGTAGATATGCTGCTGCCCCAGCAGACCACTCCATAGAATATGGCTGAGGCCACCACAGAGTCAAAAAAGGTCTTCAGTAGCTCTCCCTGTACTCCAAAAGACCTTAGTCTCCTCAGCAGAAAGAGTCTGCTCTGCCCTTTCTTGTAGATTGCCTCAGTGTTGTTTGTCCAGTCCAGTTTGTTGTTTAGGTGAACACCCAGGTATTTGTAAGAGTCCACTCTCACAATGTCCCTACCCTGAATGTTCACTGGTAATAGAATTTGTTTTTGCCTACGGAAATCCACCACCAGTTCTTTCGTTTTCCCCGCATTTATCTGGAGGCAGCTCCGTTGGCACCAGTCCACAAAGTTCTTTATAAGTCCTCTGTACTCTCTGTCATCATCATTCGTGATCAGACCGATGATGGCAGAGTCATCAGAGAACTTCTGTAGGTGACAGGTTGCTGAGCTGAACATGAAGTCTGCGGTGTAGATGGTGAAGAGAAACGGGGCAAGAACCGTTCCCTGCGGGGCTCCAGTGTTGCAGACAATCATGTCAGACGCACAGTCATGAGTCCTCACATACTGTGGTCGGTCTGTGAGATAGTCCAGTGTCCAGGCAGACAGATGATGGTCCACTCCCATGTACACCATCTTATCCCTCAGGAGCGCAGGTTGGATGGTGTTGAAAGCACTAGAGAAGTCAAAAAACATGACTCTCACAGTGCTCCCAGCCTTTTCCAGGTGTGAAATAGCCCGATTTAGGAGGAAGATGACTGCGTCTTCCACTCCAATGCCAGGTTGGTAGGCAAACTGAAGTGGATCCATTGATGGTTTTACCAGAGGTCGGAGATGAGTGAGCACTAGCCTCTCCAATGTTTTCATCAGATGCGAGGTCAGCGCTACTGGTCGATAGTCTCCGATAGTCTTTTGGGCGCGGCGTCTTTGGAACAGGCACCACGCAGGATGTTTTCCATATCTGTGGCACCTTTCCCAGTTTCAGGCTCACGTCAAACATGTACAGCAGTATGCCGCACAGCTGGTCAGCACAGGTCTTAAGTAGCCTGGAGCTGATGCCGTCTGGGCCTGCAGCCTTCCTCGCTTTGATCTTCCTGAGCTCCATTCTCACCTGGGCTTCTGTAAGGGGCAGTGTGTATTGGATGGAGTGTTGACTGGAGGGAATCGGCAGGGGGGGGTTAGGTGTGTTGTGTATTGTCTGTGAGCTGATAGCAGTGCAGAGAGAGGTGGGGCTGGAGCTGCTTGCTGTGGAAGCAGAGAGGGGGGATTGCAGCAGGGGGGGACTGGATGGGGGCAGGGGAGGGTAGCTGATCAAATCTGTTAAAGAATAGATTGAGATCATTCACCCACTTCTGGTCACCCACAGCCTGAGAGCTTGGCTCCTTGTGACCAGTGATGGTTTTGAGCCCCTTCCATACACCGCTGACATTGTTCTGCTGCAGCTGATCCTCCATCTTCCTCCTGTAGCATGCTTTTCCTTCCCTGATCTTCTTCCTTAGTTCTCTCTGGACAGTTTTCAGCTCTTCCTTGTTTCCTGATTTAAACACCCTCTTCTTTTCTTTAAGGAGAGTCTTTATATCAGGGTTAATCCACGGTTTGTTGTTGGGAAAACATCGTACAGTCCTGGTGGGTACAGTATTCTCCACACAGAAGTTAATGTAGTCCGTAATACAGTCTGTTAGACTGTCAATATCCTCCCCATGTGGACTGCACAATTCCTCCCACATAGTTGTTTCAAAACAGTCTTTCAGAGCCTCATCGGTCTCATCAGACCATGTCGTCACTGTGCGGGAGGTAGCTGGTTGCCTGCATACAAGGGGTTTGTACACAGGTAGGAGATGAACCAGGTTGTGATCCGATCTTCCCAAGGGGGGGAGAGGTAATGAAGCATAGGCCTCCTTTGAGTTTGCATAAAATAAGTCCAGTGTTTTATTGTCTCTGGTGTGGCTTGAAACATACTGGGTGAATGTGGGCAGAGTGGAGGATGGAGGGGCATGATTAAAATCTCCAGAGATAATGAGAAGGGCATTTGGGCTCTGTGTTAACAGTCTGTTAACAACAGAATGCAGGACATCGCATGCCGATTCACCGTCAGCAGAGGGGGGAATATACGCAGCTATCGCGATAACATACGAGAATTCCCTCGGCAGATAGTACGGCCTCATGCTAGCGGCTAACAGCTCAATGTTCTTACAGCAGATCTGCTCTTTAATAGTGATGTGACCAGATTTACACCATCTATTATTCACAAACACTGCCAGTCCTCCTCCCTTTCTCTTACCGCTCTCCATCGTTCTGTCCGCGCGCAGTAAATCAAATCCATCCAGAGCCACGGTCGTGTCCGGTGTTAGCTTGGTTAGCCATGACTCCGTGAACAGCATGATGCTACACTCCCGGAATTCCCTCTGATGCCGGGTAAGAGCCGCTAGCTCGTCCATCTTGTTGGGTAAAGATCTTACATTTCCCATAACGATGGACGGGAGAGTTGGTCTGTAACGTCTCCTTTTATTCCGACACAAAGCTCCAGCACGGTTCCCCCGTCTTCTCCTTCTTAGCTCGCGGGGAATATCCGGTTTTTCTCCTAGTAGCATCGGCATGTTGCGGAATGCTAACAGCTGATCCCTGGTGTAAACAATAGGACCGTGGCTATGAACAGAGTTTCCAGACGCGACTGTGAACAAAGTCCAAAGAAGCAGGAAAAGTAGAGCAAACTCGGTGGCTTTGTTTATGTCCATTGTGCAGTTTCCAAATTTACGCGCATACACTTAAAAAGAAAAAAACACAAAGTGCCGGAACACTATGAAATAAATAAAAAAAGCACAAACTTTACGGTATCAGTTACAGTGTAAAATATTAACACCTGGAACTAGGATTGTTGTCGTTTCTGTAAAACACTCTGAGTAAAATACACCATGATGTGATGCGTATCCAAATACTTTGCTCTTCTTCTTTATTATTTTATTACTCTATATATCTTTTTGATAAGACATTCCTGTGACAGGTATAGATGAATGATGTGTCATTTAGAAATGATTCCTGAACCATTTATATGATTCATTTGTCTCGTATAGTGATTGGACAGTATTGGACGGATTGGTCTCGGACTGTTCAGCCGTGTTACTTTTTTTTCATTACAAAATGAAGCCCTTGCTAATGTGAAGTCAATGCAAACTTGACCAAATCACTCAGTTTCGCAGAATCATTTCAGTTTTCCATCTTTTTATGATCTGGTTGTGTTTTGGAACACGATTAAAGAATTTGCATGAGTAGAAACTTTGGAAAAATTTGGCTTCTAAAAAACTTAGACATGAGCACAATAACTGTTATAAAGATCTGTAAAGCGCGAGCTTCTTTAAGAGACAGGAGCAAATCAGCCACAGGTAGAGGAAATGCCCTTTGACTCTTCATTCACAATGTAAAAAACTCTTATAAAAGCCAGGAACATGAGCAAACACTGATGTAGACCAAATACAAATGCAGATTTGGTTAAAGTATGTAAAAATAATTAAATATATATGAGTAGTTGTAACAATACATTACATACTGTATGTCACTCCTATGAAAGGGACGTCACAGACAGAATCCATTTACATCAGAAGGATGAACTCAGTAACTCAGACCAGCAAAGAAAGATGTGAAAACTGTAGACGTCACTGGGGGACTTTTTTACTTGTCACATGTACATTACAATAGAGTGAAATTCTTTCTTCACATTTCCCAGTGATGTGAGGAAGCTGGAGTCCGAGTGCAGGATCAGCCATGATACAGCAGCCCTGGAACACAGAGGGTTAAGGGCCTTGTTTAAGGGCCCAAAAGTGGCAGTTTGATGATACTGGAGTCTGAACCCCTGACCTTCTGATCAGTAACCCTGAGTTTTACCCACTGAGCTCCTACTTCCCATTCTGAGTTACTGAGTTCATCCTTCTGATGTAAATGTTTCCTGTCTGTGATGTCCCTTTCATAGGAGTGACATACAGTATGTCATATTTATTCATTTTAATTACTATTACCAAATCTGCACTTTAATTCAGCTTAATCTTTATAAAATAATAACTGTAAACTGTAAGTTTATTTTTTATAATTTAGAAATGTATTTTCACACTTTTATAAATTCTGTGTTTTATACTGATGTGAGAATGAAACTGAATGAATGATGATCTAATGGTTTGTAAATAAATAAAGACATGTTCAGTTAAATATCAGTCTCAGCTCTATAATGTGCCTATTTAATGAATATTAATGTTTTAATAATAAAATATGAACTTTATAATAATGTTTAATAATCATAAAGAAATGTTGAGTGAATTATATTTACAACAAAATATAAATATAATAAATATTTCCATAAGTCTGTAAAATGGGATGAAGATAATGATTGTGCAGTAAATCAGAAAGATCAGGAAATGTTTGTAAATCTACAGATGTGAACGATGGACTCCTGTTACAGATGTGTTACAGATGTGTGTATTAGTGTGTTAGTGTGTTGTGTTTTCTCTCATCCACAGTGTGTGTGATTGTGTGTATCACATCCTCCCCCTCAGCACCTGCAGTCTCTCCCAGCTGCAGCAGTGCTTCTCTGTACACTCTCACTGACCGAGGTTTTTGTACGATGCTCTAACACTGTGTGAACACACCACCACTATGGTAACTCTGACAGTAGTAATCTCCTGCATCTTCAGTCTGGACTCCACTGATGGTCAGAGTGAAGTCAGTATTCGATCCACTGCCACTGAAACGAGCTGGAGTTCCTGTGTATAAGCTTGTAGCGTAATAGATCAGGAGTTTAGGAGCTTCTCCAGGTTTCTGCAGGTACCAGGCGAGATAGTTACCACTATACACACTGCTACTGGTTTTACAGTTGATGGTGACTGTGTTTCCTGGAACAACAGTTTGCACTGAAGGAGTCTGAGTCACAGTCACCTGACCTCTGGATCCTGTAGAGAAACATAGATTGTGTTTGTATGCTGTAAAGTGGTGTAGAATTAGTATGAAATGAAGTGTGTGAAGCTGTGAGTTGATGTTAAACTCTCACCTTGAGTCCAGAGGGCCAGTGTGCAGATGAAGACGCTGATCAAAGTCATGGTTGCTGTGGGTGAAGTTGCTGATCAGCAGCTCTCAGTCATGAAGTGTTCAAGTCACAGGACTATAAACACTTACAGAGCACTGAAGCATGGACTGCTAATGCAAAGTGTGTGTGTGTGTGTGTGTGTGTGTGTGTGTGTGTGTAAAAACATTTTCTTTTTCTCTCTCAGTTTATTTTTAGAAGGTATGAATGTGCATCAATGCAGGAGATGTAGAAGAGTGGAAACATCTAAAGCTTTTCAATGATTAATTGCATTAGTCATAAAACATATTTTTATTGAAATAATCACAACAATGGTTTTTTTTATGATACCACACTGCACCCTGGTGGTGACTCCTGTAACTGTAGACACTGAAGTTTAATAAGCAGGGCTTTAACGTTACTCTTTTTCTTGTATCTATGCTACTATAAATAATATTTACAGATATTCAGAGTGATTGCTGACGTCTGGTTCATTTTACTTTAAATATCTGAAGTCTCTTAGCGGATGGAATGTGAAGGTGTTAAATATCATTTAAAAATTGCATGTAATGACAGTGAGTGTGAGACTTAAAGCCAAATTGGACACATGTGAGGCAGGTGTGCTGGTGGTCTGTCATGGGGGAGTGTGTGAAATTGGTACTTTAGATAAATAAATTCAAGATTTAAAGAATAGACCGACAAGGGCCGCCTGGGCACAATCCCCTTAACCTGCCAAACTAACACTATCTTGTGGTGGGAACTAAGAACACATGGGGGCAATATTTAGAAAACCCTCCGGATCATAACAGTACCCCAACACACAGCTCCTTATATGCGAAACACTCCATCCCAGGTCAGGTGGGCAGGGAAATCCATTGAAGTCCCCCCAATTCCCTGTTGGTCAATGTGAGCATCTTTGGTCGCTGGTAAGAATCTCCTGCAAGGTGAAAAGGTCGAGCAACGTCCTAATGAGGCACAATGGCAGAGCAATGTCCTCTGCAACCTCTACATACAGGTATGGAGGCTGCATGACACACTCCAGTGGGCAGGAAAACTAAGTGTGGTTCTCAACAATGTTGGAAGAACTGGCGGCTTCTTCTGCAGGGTTTAGAAACTGTGCAATGCATTCAGTGGGGCTCCAAGATTGGGAGATGCCCCAGCAGGACTCAGAAGCTGGTTATCTGGGCTCAGAGGTGGAAGCCTATCTCTGTGCTGCTGGTTGGAGTTTCCCAGTAGGTTGGGGTGCCTGAAGCATCAGCCGTCTTATCAGGTCATCAATAACCAATTGACAGGCCATTGATTGGGCATTAAGTGAACTGAAGTGCTTCATTTTTTGCTGGTGGCTGAGTTGCTAAAAGTTGAGTGTCACTGCTGGGTTCACTGGTGGCTGGTTTGTGCTGTCAGTGAGTATGAGGGTTCATCCTGGATCAGTGATGCATAAACCCATTCAGAGAGGTGATCATAAAGCTGATGAAAAGTCCATGAGGTTTATTGAGAAGACCAAAACACAAAGAAAACTAAAGAAACTAATAATAAATGCAAAACAAAAAAAGGCAGAGCAAAAGTTTGTGATTTAAAACACAGGGAACAAAAATCTGGCAAGAGAAAAGCTAAATATAAACAGAGTTCTTATTGAAGAAATGGAAAACAAAGGATGTAATTGATGAGAAATTACAAACTACAAAGATGGACTTAGACAGAGAACACAAAAAGCTGGAGACAACAGCAAAACTGGTGAAAGCAGATGATAAAATAGATTTTTTGAAGGAAAACATAGCAAGTAAACACAAATAAAGAACATAATGAATCTGAGCATGAGGCAAAATAAAATCATGAAACTACAGAACACACATAAAGACAGATGTGAGACAGTGAGTGGTGTAAGAGGTGAAACTTGTATAAGTGCTGACACTGTGATTCAGGTCTGAGTGATCAGAAATATGAGACTTAGTAATCTGAGGGTGCAGTGGCTGCTGGGAAATGTAGCCTATCATAATACTGATGGAGCGTCCGCTCTATTGTGTAGACCAAGAAGCAGAGTAACATATTTATCCCAACCAGGAAGTAGAACAATGTTCTCAGCCAGAGCAGGTACAGGAAGTGCTGATTACAGACAATCTGATTCAGGTGTGTGATCATAACGTCAACTGACTGTATGAGACTGTAGAAAAGACATTTCTCATAATCTCACACTCCGGTGCTCATGGTACTGTAGTCCTCACTCTCCAGTGTTTTGTATTGTTTTAAGATCAATAATCACACTCTTGATGTCACCCAAATGAGGATGGGTCCCCTTTTGGGTTTGGTTCCTCTCAAGGTTTCTTCCTCATAGAAGAATGTCTGCTCATGTCTGCTCATGTCTGAGCAGAGATATCAGTTATGTGGCTCAATATTCAAATCAGTTTGATCTCTTCACTAATTAATTACCAATAAAATCCAAAACTTCAAATAATGCAACAACAAACCCAATGAAGATTCCAGTCAAAGAAAGAGAAGGTGCAAATCAGCTTTATTTCAGTCAATGCAGCCCTGTCCCATAGAGCTCTCAGGAGAAAATATCTCCACAGCAATGGCACCCGTCAGCTGTTTCATGCAAAAGTGAAGTCAAATGAAAAAAATCCTCACTTTTTATTTCTCACACTCAGTGAAATTTACATATTTTCTCTAAAATCCCCTCCTTAACAATTTACATTCACCAATAATTTTATGAGGACTTGCGAATTCCTCCTATTTGCTTACATACAATCTGGTAAATTCATCCCATTTCTAGGAAGCATCGTTTACCTCCATACAATTCTAATTTACATGTACAAAAACATCTCGATTGTGAACTTTTCTTTAACAATCCTCTAATTGTGCACTTTCACAGACGGCTATGTAACAGATCATCTCCTGCAATTTCACACCTTTTTTTGCCAACGTCTGATCTGCTCTGTCTGCAAATCATCCTTTGTTCCATTTATACCTCGTCTAGAAACGTCTTACTTCTTCCAGCTTTACCAAACCAGGGCTTTAGTTTTAACACACCAGCTCTTTTCTTCAAATGTTTTTTCTTTTTCTTAACTTTTCTTAGAATCTTCTCTGTTCTCAAAAACATTTCTTGCATACCATAGTCCCTCTTTATATGGAATTCCTGTCTTTTCTCTCATCCTGCCTGCATCTTAAACTCATGCTCTCATAGAAACTTTTGGACAACTGTGTTTTGGACATTGGATCTTTCATACAATTCTCACAATCTGATGATGTGTTGTTCCTACTACACTATTACTCTTCTCGTTTTTCATATTTTTTATATAATTTTTCCCTCAGGTTTCTGCTTGTGCTTTGAATATATATGCATAAATGCTGTTTGAATGTAGTTAATACATGTTGCCTGAATGCTGCTCACTTATTTTATTTTTCATTGACTGTTATCATTTCTGAGCTCTGTCTCATCGGTGGTGTGATGATCATCAGCTCTCCTATATGACGGCGCATATTTGTTTCCTGGAGCAACTTACTGGTCCTCATATGCCTCCATTTTTTCCACCTTGAACAATTCCTCCGGTTTCTCCGGTTCATACACACAACTCCTTTACTCAAACTGATCTCGAGCTTCTGATCGAGCCTTTTTCCCTCAGGCTCTGTCTCTCCTGACCATTCCATAACTTCTCCCATGGCAACTGGAGATGATCCTGGTCCATCCTATTCCTCAGAACCTGCCACTATTGTTCTTTCACCGTGAACTTCCCCCTTATTTCCTACAACTGCCATTAACCGAATCGATCAGCCTCATCTGCTCACCGGCCTTAATAACATTTATCACATTTACAAGCATTGGGATAATATAATGTATGCTAAACTTTATATATGCTAAACTTTACTCTAAACATGACTATTGATTCTTTGTGAACTCACTTTATACTGAGATCTCTGCAAAGCTGAGTATTATACTATATTAATGCGGAATAATGGTTACATGTATTAAGCTTGGATTTAAACTAATATAAGCAATGTTATGTTATCTGAAGCATATTGCTAAATGATATTATATGTTACTAGATTCTACTACTGATAGCTGAAGACCTGAGCTAAATTACATGGGTGAACTTTATGCACTCTATTATGCAGGATGAGGAAGATGTCATGTGGTTGTTCTGTAAATTCTGTAAAGCTGCTTTGAGACAATGTCCATTGTGAAAATCACTACAGAAATAAACTTTGACTTTAAAAACACATGACCAAGAAATCTAAAGGTGCAGTGGCTGCTGGGAAATGTGGTCTCTGTCCATAATCCTAAAAATTATTAACAAACATGTCAAACAAAGTCTTGGCACCACAATTTGACAGAATGATCACATCACAAACTAAAGAAACTATTGGATTTACTGAAAATCATGAAGTACATTTTACACTCGAGTGATTCAGGATCAGTTGAGTTTTACCAACATGTTCTTTAAAGTAGCACAGACTAACAGAGGTTTAAGATGAACATGATCTACATGTGATACGAGTGGATTTGCTTTTGCCTTCTGGTTCTTTTGTCATGTGATTGTGTTCTTACAGTCTCCATTTGAGCCCAGAGTCACAGAGGAGGAACCTTCAGAGGATGTGTGATGGTGGTCTGGAGAGAAGGACATCAAGATCAGTGGAGTAGAGAAGAAAGTTTTCAACGTTTAATTAATTTCCATGAATTCTGATTTGAGAGCTGTGTGTCCACATCTGTGTATGTGTGTGTATTTATGTATTATTGTGTATAGTGTGGTGTGTTTTCTCCCATCCACCGTGTGTGTGATTGTGTGTATCACATCCTCCCTCTCAGCACCTGCAGTCTCTCCCAGCTGCAGCAGTGCTTCTCTGTACACTCTCACTGACCGAGGTTTTTGTACGATGCTCTAACACTGTGTGAACACACCACCACTATGGTAACTCTGACAGTAGTAATCTCCTGCATCTTCAGTGTGGACTCCACTGATGGTCAGAGTGAAGTCAGTATTCGATCCACTGCCTCTGAAACGAGCTGGAGTTCCTGTGTATAATCTTGTAGCGTAATAGATCAGGAGTTTAGGAGCTTCTCCAGGTTTCTGCAGGTACCAGTGCAGGTAGTCACCATCATACACACTGCTACTGGTTTTACAGTTGATGGTGACTGTGTTTCCTGGAACAACAGTTTGCACTGAAGGAGTCTGAGTCACAGTCACCTGACCTCTGGATCCTGTAGAGAAACATAGATTGTGTTTGTATGCTGTAAAGTGGTGTAGAATTAGTATGAAATGAAGTGTGTGAGACTGTGAGTTGATGTTAAACTCTCACCTTGAGTCCAGAGGGCCAGTGTGCAGATGAAGACGCTGATCAAAGTCATGGTTGCTGTGGGTGAAGTTACTGATCAGCAGCTCTCAGTCATGAAGTGTTCAAGTCACAGGACTATAAACACTCACAGAGCACTGAAGCATGGACTGCTAATGCAAAGTGTGTGTGTGTGTGTGTGTGTGTGTGTGTGTGTGTGTACTGCAGTGTGATGGAGGTTTTTGTACGACGGTTTCATTAGAATGTATCACTGTGGAGGACTTTTGGTGGAGGCTCCAAACTCATGGTGAAGAGTAAGTAAAAGTTGATTCTCTTTATCAGTTACTTTAATGAATAAACTTCAGATAAACTGTAGATTAAAATGATGAGAGTTGAAATTGACATCAGATGAAGGATTGATGAGTAATTTATAACACTATCATAAAGGATCCATAATAAATGTGTATGAACATTCAGCTGCTGTCAGGTCTATAAATGATACATTATATATGAACGATGCAGTAATGAGATTTTTGTTCGATTTCTCGCACATCATTAATTTCATTATTATTTTATTTGAACACAAAGACATTATTGAGATTCGACACCCGATTAAAGCTGAACAAAGTTCTAGTGGCTCCACGATGTAAAGAGGAATTAGGAAATGTGGATTCTGGTGTGCAGTTAAAACTTAATTCCCCTCTAAGAGCTTTTCTCACTCTCTAAACGTATAAAACCTTTCTGAAAGTGTTTGTGTTTCTCCTCTCCAGCTGCTCCCACCGTGTCTCTGCTCCCTCCGTCCCCTCTGCAGCTGTCTAAGGGATCGTCCTCGCTGGTCTGCCTGCTGTCTGGCTACTCTCCACAGGGGGCGCTGGTGAGCTGGACAGTGGACGGCTCAGTGGTGAAGACGGGCGTTCTGAACAGTGCAGAAGAAGAGAAAAACGGCCGTTACAGCCTCAGCAGCACCCTGACCCTCAGCAAAGACCTCTGGGAAAAGGGGGAGGAGTTTATCTGTAAGGTCTCCCATAACAACGTGGATCATCCAGTCACGTTCAGAAAGAGTCAGTGTGAAGGCGAATAGATCCAAGCTAGAGTTTAACATAGAGCTGCTTCTGATCCATCTACAATAGAGTTTCAATTCTACACAACGCTGCATTTCTGTCTTTACTCTGTTCACTGTCCTGTTGCTCTTCCTGTAGTTTTTGCTGAAATAAAGCTGAGTTTTGGACGTTGTGTGTTTCTTTTATTGGAGTTAATAGTGATGATCAGTGTGATGAGAGAGTGGGATTAGCTGCAGATTCAGTGTGTGTGTTGTGCTTCAGTGAGTTTGACTGAAGGAAGTTGAACATCTGGTGAAGTTTCTGTTCTATTCTGGGAGAAATGAAACTATTCACAGTCATGTTCATGTAAATATTCATTACACCTCTGTTACCACTTTTGGTTCTCTGCAAAATGAGAATTTAAATGTAGACCATTTACAAGTAAAAAAATAATCTGAAAAAAAAAAACTTTCTTTTGGCTTCTCCCATTAGGGGTCGCCACAGCAGACCATCCGCATGTTGGATTTGGTACATGTTTTTACGCTGGATGTCCTTCCTAACGCAACCCTCCCTATTTATCTGGCCTTGGGACCGGCACTAAGGCTTGTGCAACCCTAATGGCTAGGGTTGGTTCCCTGACCGGGGATTGAACCCGGGCCGTAGCGATGAGAACGCCACATCCTAACCACTAGACCACCAGGGAACCTAAGTAAAATTATAATCTAAAGCCTTAAAAAACAACCACAAGGTTAAAGTGCATGATGATAACAAATGGTATGTGATTTAAAAAAAATACATAATACATTCCCCCAAAATAATTCATAATTCAATTATTGTCCATAAAACAGTTTTTTTATTTCTAATGTGGACTTCATAAAAAAAGGAACATGAGCAAACAATAATCGAGTCCAAATAAAAGCAGATTTGATGAAATTAAGAGATTTTGACCAAAGCATATACAAGGTTTTAAGACTGGTAGCCTTGAGATTCTGGTGTCTGAACCCCTGACATTTCCCACTGAGCTCCTACTTCTGAGTTCTGTTACTGAGTTCATCCTTCTGATGTAAATGTTTCCTGTCTGACACTGTGTAAAATGTACATCAAATGTCAGAGACAGAAACAGGGACAGATATACTGTCAGAAATCGTGACTGGAAGGACCCAATTGCAGGATTTAACAGGAACAAGGTGAAAACAAAATTCAGGCATGGGCGTAAATCCCGGGGGGGGACGGAGGTGACATGTCCCCCCCCCCATCCGAGGGTTGTCCCCCCCCTCAATAAAAATATTTTTAAAAATCGCACTCTCTATTATATGTATTCTCTATTATATGAAAAATATATGTATCTATACCTAAAATAATTGTGTAAGTAGAAAAAAAACCGCAAAAATGCATTTAGAAACAATTGAGTCCCCCCCCCCCCTTCCTCACAGTGGTTTGACCCACTGCCTGTTTTCTCAGTTTATCTCACCTTCGCTACACACACGAGTCAGGTGTGTGGCTGCAGCTCAACTAATTTTCATCTCCATTAACTAGGGTATTTTATTCACTAAATAAAGCAGTTCTCTTTATTGTAGTTGATGCAGACTCATTCATAAATTAGTTGCGGCAAAAATGCTGATTACGGATGTAATTTTCCATGAATCTGCTCTGTTAGTGATTAAAATATGACTTATCTAGTGAATGTTAGCTTGTTTATAATAACTTGTAGCATAGTGCACTGCAACTAACACGCCAAAGCCGTTTCCCATGCAGTGTTTTATTTCGTACGATTTGGAATAATGTTAACATTAACACACAATTAGCATATTGGTTATCTGTGAATTTACTAAATGATCACTGTGCTACATCTGAACTGACCCACTGTATTTTTATAATCAATTTCTATTCTGTTCTTAAGTGTCTTCATTCATTTGTAAATAAAATGTTAAACATTTTTATTAATTCCTTGTTTTTATTGTTGTGATTATTTTTATGATAGATTTACTTTCTTTATGTAAAGCAGTTTGAATTACCATTATAATTGATGCAGTCTCCATGCTACAATAATAATGTACTGTGTCTTTATACTGTAAGTACAATTTGACTGTATTATTTGTGTCCCCCCCCTCAAAAATTGCTCCTGAGAAATTTTATATTAATTGTCCCCCCCTACTGTTAAATGAAATTTACGCCCATGAATTCAGGCTCTGAAATCCAAGAGTCGGGAAAAACTGATCATTATGGGGCAGAGCAAAAACACAAACCAAATACAGTCCAGAGTTCAAACAAGAACCTAAAGAGTCAGAGCAGAACAGGGGTCAGAATCAGAATCAGGATCAGTATCAAGGAACCAGAACCGGCAGGTTGCAAGAATAATCTCAGGGATTTTGGAAGCCGGTAAAATAATCTGGCCTCGAGTATTTGTCCCTTGTGTCTTTAAATAAAGGGTGGCACGGGAAAAACGGCAAGATGGCCGCTGACCGGAAGCGCGCACCGCGAAACCGGAAGTCAGTGCCGCGAGACCGGAAAATCATGACAATAAAACAGATTGCAATGATTTGTAAATCTCAAAAACTGTTTGTTTATTTACAGTATAACAAAGATAAAATGGAATGTTTAAACTGTGGTAATGTACAATTTCAGGAAAAAATTGTAATTTTGAAATTGATGGCTGCAACACGTCTCAAAAAAGTTGGGACAGGTCCATGTTTACTGTGATGTACCGTCCCGTCTTCTTTAAACAAAGGTCTCTAAACGTTTTAGGAACTGAGGAAACCAGTTGCTGGAGTTTTGGGAGAAGAATATTGTCTCATTCTGGTCTGATAGTGGATTCTAGTGGCTCAGCAGTCCTGGGTCTTTATTGGCGTGTTTTTTGTTTTTAAGATTTCTCACTTGGTGAAAAGTCTAGACTGCAGGGAGGCCAGTTTATCACCCGCACTCTTCTATTTTACGCTATTCATGCAATTTTAATATACGCAGTATGCAGTTAGCATTGTCCTGCTCAAATATGCAAGTCTTTCTCTGAAAAGATGTTTTTCTGGGTGGAAACATTTGTTGCTCTAAAACCTGTTTATAGCATTCAACACTTTCCAAATGTACAAGCTGCCCATTCCACAGGCACTAATGATCTCCCATCCATCAGAAATGCAGCATTTGACCTGAGTGCTGATAACAAACCACATTGTTCCTCTCCTCTTTAGTCCGGAGGATGCGGCACCTCTGGTTCCAAATAAAATCTTTCCACTTTGTCTTAGTACATTTTTAATGAGCTTCGGTCCAGAAAGGATGTATGGTATTTGTTCGTAGCACATTTCAGTATTAGCTGTTATTTATTCTTGTTTGTTTTTATTTTTTAATATTATTCTTATTAATTATTGTATCACATTTCACATTCATAATGTTATTTCTTTTTTGTACATTATTTCTTTTTGATATTTGTACCACTCAGTATAACCAAAGTGTACTCAGTGTATCCACAGTACGTCTTTAACGTGTGCGCATGAGTGAAGTCTCATTTAAGGTCAATAGTTCTATTGATAGTCTTATGAGTAGGTTCCTTTTTCAGAGTCTATACGTTTTGTTTCTATTAAATCATTAAAGGATTTTGCCACCATTAAATTATTATACTGAGAGAAGCACCGTAAATTGGAGATATTGGTGGCAGATAATGTGCCTGTTGTTAAATAAAAAATAAGATGCGGTAACCAATGACAAACAAGAAATCGAGGTGTTACCCAGACACTAAGAAAAGAGTATAAAAGGCCGTGTTTGTGCTGAAACTTTGGACACTTCTATGGAACATCTGACTTTGTTTCTGCAGGAATAACACCTGAAGATTTGACATTACAACATGAGATTCTGCACTTAGTCTTTTGTTTCTGATTGGAGTCTTTACTTTGATGCTAAATTTGGTTGCGTTTGTTTCAAGTAGCTACGACAGATGGCGTCATTTCTGGATCATGTTCACGCATGCCTTCTTCTTCGGCATGATAGAGATTTAACCTGCATTTGTGGATGACGTGGCAAACTGTGTTCACAGATAATGATTTCTGGAAGTGTTAATGAGCCATTCAGTGATTTCCATTACAGAATTATAACTATTTTAAATAAAGTGACACCTGAGGGCCAGAAGATCACTCGCATACAATACAGATGTTTGTCCTTGTCCCTTGTACACAGAGATTTCTCCATATTTTCAGAAACGTTTGATGATATTATGTACTGTAAATTATATGTTTAAAATTATAAATTATAAAAATATATAATTTTATGTTGAGGAACATTATTGTGAAATTGTTCCACAATTTGTAGACACAATCTTTAACAGATTGGTGAAGCTCTGCCCATCTTTACTTCTGAGAGACTCTGTCTCTATAAGATACACAATTTATACCCAATCATCTTGCTGTCAATTAACCTCATTAGATGCAAAATGTTCTTCCAGCTCTTCCTCATCAGAACCATTTCATTTGCTGCATTTTGTTGCTCTGTCACAACTTTTTCAAAATGCGTCACTGCCATCAAATTCAAAATTACTGTTATTTTGCTTAAAATTCTACATGTTGTCAGTTTAAACATGATATGTTTTTAATTGTGAATGAAATATAGGTTTGTGAGGTTTAAAAATCATTGCATTATGTTTGTATTTATATTTTACACAGTGGCCCAACTGTTATAGGAGTTAGGTTATAAAATATTTACTTTTCCATAAGTCTGTAAAATGGGATGAAGATAATGATTGTGCAGTAAATCAGAAAGATCAGAAAATGTTTGTAAATCTACAGATGTGAAAGATGGACTCCTGTTACAGATGTGTTACAGATTTGTGTATTAATGTGTTAGTGTGTTGTGTTTTCTCTCATCCACAGTGTGTGTGATTGTGTGTATCACATCCTCCCCCTCAGCACCTGCAGTCTCTCCCAGCTGCAGCAGTGCTTCTCTGTACACTCTCACTGACCGAGGTTTTTGTACGATGCTCTAACACTGTGTGATCACATAGTTACTACTGATCTCATGAACACTCTGACAGTAGTAATCTCCTGCATCTTCAGTCTGGACTCCACTGATGGTCAGAGTGAAGTCAGTATTCGATCCACTGCCACTGAAACGAGCTGGAATTCCTGACTGTAATCTTGTAGCGTAATAGATCAGAAGTTTAGGAGCTTCTCCAGGTTTCTGCAGGTACCAGTGCAGGTAGCTACCACCATGCACACTGCTACTGGTTTTACAGTTGATGGTGACTGTGTTTCCTGGAACAACAGTTTGCACTGAAGGAGTCTGAGTCACAGTCACCTGACCTCTGGATCCTGTAGAGAAACATAGATTGTGTTTGTATGTGTAAAGTGGTGTAGAATTAGTATGAAATGAAGTGTGTGAGGCTGTGAGTTGATGTTAAACTCTTACCTTGAGTCCAGAGGGCCAGTGTGCAGATGAAGATGCTGATCAAAGTCATGGTTGCTGTGGGTGAAGTTGCTGATCAGCAGCTCTCAGTCATGAAGTGTTCAAGTCACAGGACTATAAACACTCACAGAGCACTGAAGCATGGACTGCTAATGCAAAGTGTGTGTGTGTGTGTGTGTGTGTGTGTGTGTGTGTGTGTGTGTGTGTGTGTGTGTGTGTGTGTGTGTATACTGCAGTGTGATGGAGGTTTTTGTACGACGGTTTCATTAGAATGCATCACTGTGGTACACTTTTGGTGGAGGCTCCAAACTCATGGTGAACAGTAAGTGTGTTTTCTTCTTTTTAATATAAAAGACATTTATTTCATTATTAATTACATGAATAAATAAACTTCACCTGAAGGAATGATTTATATTTATAATTGTGTGATTGATATTTATTGTGTATTATTATGCTGTGATGAGGAAAACATTTCAGTATCAGAACTGATCCCATAGAAATGTTCCTGAACATTCAACAAATCTACAATGATGATGTTAAATATGTAAGAATTCCACGCTTGTATAAATTCCACATGCAATAACTCTATAATAAACATGTCATAAACAGAGTTCCTTTGTGCTGATGTTAAATCCAGATGAAAGCTGCTGTGTGTGTTTGTGTTACACAATGAATCTTTCTGGAATCTGCTCCATTTGTATTTGCTGCAGTTCCACATGCTGAAGGTTTGAACTATAAAGTAATAAGACTTGTTGTGAAAAATGATGTTTCCCAGATAAATGATGGTGTGGAACATGTTTGTTTTGTCTCTGCACTGAAACTGATGTCAGATAATAAAGTTCTCAATGAAAATCAGTCATGAAGTCAGACTTTATTAGACTTAATGACTCTGTAAGATCAGTCAGATCCACAAAGTTCCACATATAGTTCTGATGTGTGTATGATGTGTGTGTGTTTCTCCTCTCCAGCGGGTCTCGTGGTGAAGCCGTCCGTGTCTCTGCTCCCTCCGTCCTCTCTGCAGCTGTCTGAGGGATCGTCCTTGCTGCTCTGCCTGCTGTCTGGCTACTCTCCACAGGGGGCGCTGGTGAGCTGGACGGTGGGCGGTTTAGAGGTGAAATCCGGCGTTCTGAACAGCGCAGAAGAAGAGAAGAACGGCCGGTACAGCCTCAGCAGCACCCTGACCCTCAGCAAAGACCTCTGGGAAAAGGGGGAGGAGTTTATCTGTAAGGTCTCCCATAACAACGTGGATCCTCCAGTCTTTTATTGGAGTTAATAGTGATGATCAGTGTGATGAGAGAGTGGGATTAGCTGCAGATTCAGTGTGTGTGTTGTGCTTCAGTGAGTTTGACTGAAGGAAGTTGAACATCTGGTGAAGTTTCTGTTCTATTCTGGGAGAAATGAAACTATTCACAGTCACGTTCATGTAAATATTAATTACACCTCTGTTAACACTTTTGGTTCTCTGCAAAATGAGAATTTAAATGTAGGTCATTTTCAAGTAAAAGAATAATCTAAAGCCTCAAAAACAACCACAAGGTTAAAGAGCATGATGATACCAAATGGTACTTTATGTGAATAAAACATGAGTGAACCTGAAAAATAAAATCAGCAGATGGAGTGCACAGTCAGCACTTCTGATCTAAAGCTAGAAATGTTAAATATTAGATCTCTCATAAGCAATATGTGTGTGTGTGTGTGTGTGTGTGTGTGTGTGTGTGGTGTGTGTGTGTGTGTGTGTGTGTGTGTGTGTGTGTGTGTGTGTGGTGTGTACTGCAGTGTGATGGAGGTTTTTGTACGACGGTTTCATTAGAATGTATCACTGTGGTACACTTTTGGTGGAGGCTCCAAACTCATGGTGAACAGTAAGTGTGTTTTCTTCTTTTTAATTTAAAAGACATTTATTTCATTATTAATTACATGAATAAATAAACTTCACCTGAAGGAATGATTTATATTTATAATTGTGTGATTGATATTTATTGTGTATTATTATGCTGTGATGAGGAAAACATTTCAGTATCAGAACTGATCCCATAGAAATGTTCCTGAACATTCAACAAATCTACAATGATGATGTTAAATATGTAAGAATTCCACACTTGCTATAAATTCCACATGCAATAACTCTATAATAAACATGTCATAAATAGAGTTCCTTTGTGCTGATGTTAAATCCAGATGAAAGCTGCTGTGTGTGTTTGTGTTACACAATGAATCTTTCTGGAATCTGCTCCATTTGTATTTGCTGCAGTTCCACATGCTGAAGGTTTGAACTATAAAGTAATAAGACTTGTTGTGAAAAATGATGTTTCCCAGATAAATGATGGTGTGGAACATGTTTGTTTTGTCTCTGCACTGAAACTGATGTCAGATAAAGTTCTCAATGAAAATCAGTCATGAAGTCAGACTTTATTAGACTTAATGACTTTGTAAGATCAGTCAGTTCCACAAAGTTCCACAAATAGTTCTGATGTGTATATGATGTGTGTGTGTTTCTCCTCTCCAGCGGGTCTCGTGGTGAAGCCGTCCGTGTCTCTGCTCCCTCCGTCCCCTCTGCAGCTGTCTGAGGGATCGTCCCCGCTGCTCTGCCTGCTGTCTGGCTACTCTCCACAGGGGGCGCTGGTGAGCTGGACGGTGGACGGCTCAGAGGTGAAGACCGGTGTTCTGAACAGCGCAGAAGAAGAGAAGAACGGCCGTTACAGCCTCAGCAGCACCCTGACCCTTAGCAAAGACCTCTGGGAAAAGGGGGAGGAGTTTATCTGTAAGGTCTCCCATAACAACGTGGATCATCCAGTCACGTTCAGAAAGAGTCAGTGTTAGGGTGAATAGATCCAAGCTAGAGTTTAACATAGAGCTGCTTCTGATCCATCTACAATAGAGTTTCAATTCTACACAACGCTGCATTTCTGTCTTTACTCTGTTCACTGTCCTGTTGCTCTTCCTGCAGTTTTTGCTGAAATAAAGCTGAGTTTTGGACGTTGTGTGTTTCTTTTATTGGAGTTAATAGTGATGATCAGTGTGATGAGAGAGTGGGATTAGCTGCAGATTCAGTGTGTGTGTTGTGATTTAGTAAGTTTGACTGAAGGAAGTTGAACATCTGGTGAAGTTTCTGTTCTATTCTGGGAGAAATGAAACTATTCACAGTCACGTTCATGTAAATCTCATTTACATCTCACTGATCTCTGTAATGTGAGAATTCATATCTTGCCTATTTTTAAGTTTATTTACAAGTAAATTAATAATCCTAAACCTAAACAACAACTATTTCACAGATCAGGAGTTCAGATGCTCCCTGAAATGACAAAACCATGAGGATAAACCTGAAACTACAGCAGCTCTACAGCAAATCTAAAACAGTAAAAAAGCAACATTTAGCATCTATAGCAGGACTCCAGCTCATGAGTCGTCTCAGGAGCGTCTAAGTCACGACTCTCTTCACTCAGAGTGAAACTTTCTGATTGAGCAGCTCCATCTCTCCACCCTTCACCCTGTTCTGTGAAATGTCTTTTCTTATAACAGTGACACCTACAAATTATTTTCTAGTCAATAAAACATATAAAATTATTATTATTGTTTATTGGTTCATTTAGGATGCAGTTTACAAATGTTTTAATATTCCGCTTATTTATAATGAGTTAATAAGGGAAGAATTTGCTGGAACAGTGTGTGTGATTATTGCACTATAACTAGAGATGCTAAAGAAAAAGCTAAACCTGGAGACTCTGTGCTTTGAAGTAGGTCACGTTTGTTTGTACTCAAATAAACAAATGTTCTTTATTAAAATAAAGAAATAAAATTTAGGCTTCTGAAACTTCCAGCTTTTCAATATGTGTTTCATTCAATTCGATTTTCGAGGCGGAAGCCGAAATACAGCTCACACACAAGCACACACACACACGCGTGCACGCGCGCACTCGGCAGTCTTCAGGTTGAGAGAGTCCGAGGTGCGCTTGGGGGGAAGCGTAGCTGATCCGAGATGCGCGGGGAGGAGAAGCTCAGCCGGTACAGGATGGCGGAGTCCGAATGGAACGGAGAGCACAGAATCCTGTGAGTGGAGTCCAAATGGAATGGAAAGCAAGGAGTCCTGCGTGAAACATAGAACCAATACATTCAATAAAGAACAAGGGAGGGAATGAGAGTGAGGAGCTTATGTAGAAGTGGGGTGGATTGATGATGAGCCCCAGGTGTGCATAGTTAAGCCTGGAGCTCCAGAGAGAGCGGAGGCATGAGTGACAACGAGCTCCATGTGTGCGTGGTTAAGCCTGGAGCTCCAGGGAGAGCGGAGGCATGAGACCACAAAAGTGGGTGTGGCAGGTGGATCCCTGACATTATTCCCCCCAGAGGTGGCGGCATCCGACGCCCCAAACCCACCGATGCCCAGAGGGCCAAGGCATTCGGAGGAGGACCCCGTTGTCCGTCCAGGGTAGAAAGGGACCTGGTGAGAATCGCCGCAGAACCGGGGAAGGCCTGGGGGATTCTCCAGACAGTAGAGAAATGTGGAGCGTGATTTTGCCTGCTTCAGTGGGGTAAGAGGCCGAATAAAAGTCCATGTATTCACGGACGCTCCGTACGAATCCGCCCCACTCTGTCATATTGCCGTAAAAGCGGGCCGGGAATTCTATCGTACACTCCGGGGGGCATGGCGCCGCCGTGCTTGCATGTTCCCAAGCCGGCGAGGAAGAATAGTGAGGGACAGCAGCGCGTTTCCGGGTGTTTCCAGAGGCGGAGCTTGGCTGTCGCGTCATCGCGGCACAGCGAATCCTCCCTCCGAGGCTCGGGTCGCGGCAACTTGATCATATCCCCGTTGTTGTTTTTTTTATTTTATTTTATTTTTTTTATATAATACTTTTCAGGAGGTTCCTCATTCTGTCAGGGTGCGAGTGAAACAGGGTGCGGAAGCCGAAATACAGACGGGAGTGAGGGAGAGACACACACACAAGCACACATATACACACACATATCATATGTAGACATATTCATATCTACATATCAGTAGAACAGACCAAAAATAAAGATCTCATGTTTGGGGAAAATTCTGCACCAGTTGCCCCTGAAAAAAATCTTTATGAGGTGTTGGTTTTTACCTGAGGTGCTAATGGTTTTTAGGTCACCTCCTGTCTCAAGAAAGGAGTTTTTACTAATTTAAAGTTAAGTGTTTATGATGGTTTGGGTATTTAATTTAGCAATTCTTTTGTAAACTTAACTGATAAAAAATGTGGTTTTATGATGATCATGTTGTGTAACTTTCTTCTATTATTTTTTTGAGTTTTGACATTTGTTTATTGATTATTGCCTGTCAAATAAATGCCAAATTCTTGATTAACTTATTAAATAATTTATATCAAGTTGATTATGTAGTCTGGTGTTATCACAAATCACTGATCAGGATAGTTCAAACTGAAGGCTCATGAATGGATGGAGCATAGAGCACAACATCTGGGACCTTCTGATTTCTTACTATCTCTGACTTAGCAAGTTATAACAAAGGTACTAAATCAATTATTCTTTATGCATTAGCAAGCACTGAGCAGCTATTTAAAGAACATTAGTTAGCAGTGATATCATCTGACTAAGATTCAGACTGGCCAAATTGCCTCCGTGAGCAGGTATAGTTGGCAAAGCTCCAGACTCTAAGCTTCTTTAATATGACAGAAGAAATACAACTAATAAGGTGATCAGCTTAAATGATATATATTCAAGTTAAATCTTTATTACAAATTGGAGTCAGATTAGAAGCTCAAAATTAGATTCATGTAACAAATTGCAATCTATTTTAGTATTTATTACAGCAGAGTAAGAAAGACTTACACGCAGCACACCTTCACCCACACCAGTGGATTCTGTCGTTGGGCCATTGGGTGGGCAACCTACACTGTAATGATTGGACATTCTGTGACGTGTTCCTTTTGAGTCTGATTCCTCTCATGGTTTCTTCCTCATACCATCTCAGGGAGCTTTTTCTTGCCACAGTTGCCACTGACTCACTCATTAGGGATAAACATACAATTATAAGGAACAAATTTATAGGCACTAAATGTATACATTCTTTAAAACATCTTTATTAACGTCTTATACCTCTAAAGCTGCTTTAAAACTATTTCCATTGTTAAAAATGCTCTACAAATAAAAATGAATTGAATTATGTAAAAATCAGCACTAGACTACCCATTACACTATCTGTACCAATTACCCATCTGCCCCTGCACAGGTCACATAATAGCCATGTCCCTAATCACAGACACATTTTCCTTGTTGCCCCGTAATAACACGTTTATTTACATTTGAGTTTCTGTGTGTGTTAAGTTTTTGATGATGTTTTTATCTTCATGTATTTTTATCTGTATTTAACTTTTTCAGTTTCTGGTCTTTGTGTAATAATCATGTTTTTTTGTTTTCTTAGTTTTGGTTGTTTTGGCATCGTCTTTCAATGCTGCTGTGCCTCTCTGTCCTGTGGAGGATGTAGTTGTGGTAGCTCCATGACCTCTGAGAACATCACCTTGCCTACATTTACATTTAGATTTATGGCATTTGGCAGATGCCTTCATCCCAAGGGACTTAGAATTATCACATTCATAACCCTGAGCAGATACGGGGATAAGGGCCTTGCTCAGGGGCCCAGAAGTGGCAAACTGGTGTGGCTATGACTTGAAATCATGACCTTCAGAGACAAAGTCGAATGCCTTAAACACTAAGCTACCAGCTCCTGCTCTTTGACCTGTTGAGGACATTACCTTGTCTCTCAGCCAGGTGAGGATGTTGTTCTTATTCCATGTCTAACTCAGGATGTTGCCATGCCTCACTGTCCAGCTGAGGACGTGGATCTCCCTTGTTGTGCACGACACCTTGTCTCTCTGCAACGCAGTGTGCACCAGTCAGATCCTGGCCTTGGCATGCATGTGGCTGTCTGCTTGGATGAGAGCATTCCTGTGCTGCCTGAAAATTTGTTCCCCACACAGGAAGCAGAAGAAATCTTCTGTAGCCACCCAGGACCCCCCAAGATGAGGATGGGCTCCCTCTTGGGTTTGGTTTCTTTCAAGGTTTCTTCCTTATGCCATCTCAGGGAGATTTTCCTTGCCACAGTCACCACCGACTCGATTATTAGAGACAAACTTACACGCATAAAGAACAAACATATTCATTTTTTCTTACCACATTATCTGTGTAAAGCTGCTTTGAGACAATGTTTATTTTTAAAAGCACAATACAAATAAACATGAATTGACTATAAGATGGGACATTTGCGAGTCAAGACTTAAACACTAAAGGGAGGAGGATTGTAAAGATGTTAAAATCAGCACTAGACTGCATTAGATATCAGCCCCTGCACATATCACATGACAGCCTCATGTCACTGTTCATTCACATCACAAAATATCAAACCAAACTCTCAAAGTTTACGTTTTTGTGTGTCTTTGTTAAGCTTTTATTAATGTTATCATGGTCATCTGATTTTTATCTGCATTTCAACTGTTTCTGGTCTTTGTGTTACATCCATTTTTTTATGATCTTTGTTTCTTACTTTTTTAGTTCTTCTGGCTGGTACGTAGTAAATTATGTACATTTTTCTGCACATTATCTTGAAATATCCTTCATGTACTTCATGGTTAATCAGCTGAGAGAATTCTGGGTAACTGATCAACTGTGTGTTTTTGCAAACACGATGAACAGTGGCATTAAATGATCTTGTGCTTGTGAAGAACATCTGTTTGCATATTTAAAATTAGATGAAATCCAAAATAATTCCTGAGATACTTGCTGGATCAAGAATTTAGATCTTGTTCAGGTTCCTGTGTGTTCAGACAATATCTACACTGGTCCTGCAGCTGATAATAACAATCTCTTCTGAAGAAACACACAGAGACTAAGGGAGAATGAGAGACGACTCTCAGTGTCTCAGCAGTAGAATTAGTACTTTATGGTTTTATCTGACTGCATTATGTGGTCATTAGTGTCACTGTGACATGCGGAAAAAATAAAGTGTGTTTTCTCTCATCCACAGTGTGTGTGATTGTGTGTATCACATCCTCCCCCTCAGCACCTGCAGTCTCTCCCAGCTGCAGCAGTGCTTCTCTGTACACTCTCACTGACCGAGGTTTTTGTACGATGCTCTAACACTGTGTGAACACACGGCCACTATGGTAACTCTGACAGTAGTAATCTCCTGCATCTTCAGTCTGGACTCCACTGATGGTCAGAGTGAAGTCAGTATTCCATCCACTGCCACTGAAACGAGCTGGAGTTCCTGTGTATAATTCAGTAGCAGCGTAGATCAGGAGTTTAGGAGCTTCTCCAGGTTTCTGCAGGTACCAGGCGAGGCGGTTACAACTATTCACTCTGCTACTGGTTTTACAGTTGATGGTGACTGTGTTTCCTGGAACAACAGTTTGCACTGAAGGAGTCTGAGTCACAGTCACCTGACCTCTGGATCCTGTAGAGAAACATAGATTGTGTTTGTATGCTGTAAAGTGGTGTAGAATTAATATGAAATGAAGTGTGTGAAGCTGTGAGTTGATGTTAAACTCTCACCTTGAGTCCAGAGGGCCAGTGTGCAGATGAAGACGCTGATCAAAGTCATGGTTGCTGTGGGTGAAGTTGCTGAGCAGCAGCTCTCAGTCATGAAGTGTTCAAGTCACAGGACTATAAACACTCACAGAGCACTGAAGCATGGACTGCTAATGCAAAGTGTGTGTGTGTGTGTGTGTGTGTGTGTGTGTGTGTGTGTGTGTGTGTGTGTGTGTGTGTGTGTAAAAACACATTTTCTTTTTCTCTCTCAGTTTATTTTTAGAAGGTATGAATGTGCATCAATGAGGGAGATGTAGAAGAGTGGAAACATCTAAAACTTTTCAATGATTAATTTCATTAGTCATATGATCCTTAAAACATATTTTTATTGAAATAATCACAACATTGGAAGTTTTTATGATGCCACACTGCACCCTGGTGGTGACTCCTGTAACTGTAGACACTGAAGTTTAATAAGCAGGGCTTTAACATTACTCTTTTTTTTTTATCTGCTACTATAAATAATATTTACAGATATTCAGAGTGATTGCTGACATCGGGTCATTTTACTTTAAATATCTGAAGTCTCTTAGCAGTTGGAATGTGAAGGTGTTAAATATAATTTAAAAATTGCATGTAATGACAATGAGTGTGCGACTCAAAGCCAAATTGGACACATGTGAGGCAGGTGTGCTGGTATTTACTTTAGATAAATAAATTCAAGATTTAAAGAATAGACCGACAAGGTCCGCCTGGGCACAATCACATTAAATTGTCAAACTAACACTATCTTGTGGTGGGAACTAAGAACACATGGGGCAATACTCAGAAAACCCTCTGGATCATAACAGTACCCCCAACACACAGCTCCTTATATGTGAAACACTCCATCCCAGGTAAGGTGGACAGGGAAATCCATTTAAGTCCCCCCAATTCCCTGTTGGTCAATGTGAGCACCTTTGGTGGCTGGGAGGAATCCCCTGCAAGGTGAAAATGTGGAGCAACGTCCTCATGAGGCACAATGGCAGAGCAATGTCCTCTGCAACCTCTACATACAGGTATGGAGGCTGCATGACACACTCCAGTGGGCAGGAAAACTAAGTGTGGTTCTCAACAATGTCGGAAGAACTGACGGCTTCTTCTGCAGGGCTCAGAAACTGTGCAATGCATTCAGTGGGGCTCCGAGATTGGGAGATGCCCCAGCAGGACTCAGAAGGTGGTTATCTGCCCAATGGGGCTCAGAGGTGGAAGCCTATCTCTTTGCTGCTGGTTGGAGTTTTTCCAGGTAGGTTGTGGTGCCTGAAGCATCAGCCATCTCAGCAGGTCATCAATAACCAATTGACAGGCCATTGATTGGGCATTAAGTGAACTGAAGTGCTTCATTTTTTGCTGGTGGCTGAGTTGCTAAAAGTTGAGTGTCACTGCTGGGTTCACTTGTGGCTGGTTTGTGTTGTCAGTGAGTATGAGGGTTCATCCTGGATCAGCGATGCAAAGGCAGGTGCACTGGTCGTCTACCATTGGGGAATGTGTAAACTCATTCAAAGAGGTGATCATAAAGCTGATGAAAAGTCCATGAGGTTTATTGAGAAGACCAAAACACAAAGAAAACTAAAGAAACGAAATATAAATGCAAAACAAAAAAGGCAGAGCAAAAGTTTGTGATTCAAAACACAGGGAACAAAAATCTGGCAAGAGAAAAACTAAATATAAACAGAGTCCTTATTGAAGAAATGGAAAACAAAGGATGTAATTGATGAGAAATTACAAACTACAAAGATGGACTTAGACAGAGAACACAAAAAGCTGGAGACAACAGCAAAACTGGTGAAAGCAGATGATAAAATACATTTTTTGAAGGAAAACATAGCAAATAAACACAAATAAAGAACATAATGAATCTGAGCATGAGGCAAAATAAAATCATGAAACTACAGAACACACATAAAGACAGATGTGAGACAGTGAGTGGTGTAAGAGGTGAAACTTGTATAAGTGCTGACACTGTGATTCAGGTCTGAGTGATCAGAAATATGAGACTTAGTAATCTGAGGGTGCAGTGGCTGCTGGAAAATGTAGACTATATGCCAGGAAACCACCTGCCACCTTCCTCTATAACGCACAATGGATGTTATTATTGGACTACCGTTTGCCGGATTATCCCGATCTACACGGGTATTTTGTGTTGGCTCTGCCTTTGTTAAATAAAGTTTCTGTTTGCCATTACTCCGGTTTCCGCCTCGGCACCACGCCTAACACTATATCCATAATACTGATGGAGTGTCCCCTCTATTGTGTAGACCAAGAAGCAGAGTAACATATTTATCCAAACCAGAAAGTAGAACAATGTTCTCAGCCAGAGCAGGTACAGGAAGTGCTGATTACAAACAATCTGATTCAGGTCTGTGATCATAACGTCAACTGACTGTATGAGACTGTAGAAAAGACATTTCTCATAATCTCACACTCCGGTGCTCATGGTACTGTAGTCCTCACTCTCCAGTGTTTTGTATTGTTTTAAGATCAATAATCACACTCTTGATGTCACCCAAATGAGGATGGGTTCCCCTTTTGGGTTTGGTTCCTCTCAAGGTTTCTTCCTCATAGAAGAATGTCTGCTCATGTCTGCTCATGTCTGAGCAGAGATATCAGTTATGTGGCTCAATATTCAAATCAGTTTGATCTCTTCACTAATTAATTACCAATTAGATCCAAAACTTCAAATAATGCATCAACAAACCAAATGAAGATTCCAGTCAAAGAAAGAGAAGGTGCAAATCAGCTTTATTTCAGTCAATGCAGCCCTGTCCCATAGAGCTCTCAGGAGAAAACATCTCCACAGCAAAGTCAAATGAAAAAAATCCTCACTTTTTATTTCTCACACTCAGTGAAATGTACATATTTTCTCTAAAATCTCCTCCTTAACAATTTACAATCACCAATAATTTTACGACGACTTGTGAATTCCTCCTATTTGCTTACATTTGATTCTGCTCTGTCTGCAAATCATCCTTTGTTTTGTTTATACCTCGTCTAGAAACGTCTTACTTCTTCCAGCTTTACCAAACCAGGGCTTTAGTTTTATCACACAAGCTCTTTTTATCAAATGTTTTTCCTTTTTCTTAACTTTTCTTACAATCTTCTCTGTTCTCAAAAACATTTCTTGCATACCATAGTCCCTCTTGATATGGAATTCCTGTCTTTTCTCTCATCCTGCCTGCATCTTAAACTCATGCTCTCATAGAAACTTCCTGTGTGTTTTGGGTATTGGATCTTTCATACAATTCTCACAACTTTCCTACGTTCTTTATTATCTGATGAGGTGTTGTTCCTATTACACTATTACTCTTCTCATTTTTATATCTTTAATATCTTTTTTTTTTACATAATTTTTCCCTCAGGTTTCTGCTTGTGCTTGGAGTATATATGCATAAATGCTGTTTGAATGTAGTTAATACATGTTGCCTGCATGCTGGTGATAATCAGCTCTCCTATATGACTACGGCGCATATTTGTTTTCTGGAGCGACTTACTGATCCTCAGATGCCTCCCTGTTTTCCACCTCGAACAATTCCTCCGGTTTCTCCGATTTATACGCACAACTCCTCTACTCAAACTGATCTCGAGCTACTGATCGAGCCTTTTTCCCTCAGGCTCCATCTCTCCTGACTATTCCCCAACTTCTCCCATGGCAACTGGAGATGATCCTGGTCCATCCTATTCCTCAGAACCTGACACTATTGTTCTTTCACCGTGAACTTTCCACTTATTCTCTACAACTGCCTTAAACCGAATCGATCAGCCTCATCTGCTCACCGGCCTTAATAACATTTATTACATTTACAAGCATTGGGATAATATAATGTATGCTAAACTTTATATATGCTAAACTTTACTCTAAACATGACTATTGATTCTTTGTGAACTCACTTTATACTGAGATCTCTGCAAAGCTGAGTATTATACTATATTAATGCTGAATAATGGTTTCATGTATTAAGCTTGGATTTAAACTAATATAAGCAATGTTATGTTATCTGAAGCATATTGCTAAATGATATTATATGTTACTAGATTCTACTACTGATAGCTGAAGACCTGAGCTAAATTACATGGGTGAACTTTATGCACTCTATTATGCAGGATGAGGAAGATGTCATGTGGTTGTTCTGTAAATTCTGTAAAGCTGCTTTGAGACAATGTCCATTGTGAAAATCAGTACAGAAATAAACTTTGACTTCAGAAACACATGACCAAGAAATCTCAAGGTGCAGTGGCTGCTGGGAAATGTGGTCTCTGTCCATAATCCTAAAAAAATATTAAACAAACATGTTAAATAAAGTCTTGGCACCACAATTTGACAGAATGATCACATCACAAACTAAAGAAACTATTGGATTTACTGAAAATCTCATGATTACTAATGCAGTTGAAGGTTGAAGTCTCCAGTTCAGGACGTTGCAGACAGATTTATGGTTAGAACATCAACAACATCAGGGATCATTTGGATGTAATGTATATAAGAATGACAGATTTAATGTTCTGGCCAGTGCGAGAAAAAATGAGTAGTAAAAATAACGCTCACACACAAGTGTATTTTTCTCTCCCACTAGAGATGAAGGAGAATTTAAAATCTCAATCATTGCACTGGATGTTCTGTAACGTTCATCATGAAGTACATTTTACACTCGAGTGTACATATATGTATTTTACACTGCTGCATTCGACACTATAGACCATGATCTCCTCCTAGATCGGTTACAAAATTACATCGGCATTCAGGGACAGGCATTAAGCTGGTTTAAATCCTACCTGTCCGATCGTTACCACTTCGTAGATTTAAATGAAGAGCTATCCAGGCTAATGCAAGTAAATTATGGCGTGCCGCAAGGTTCAGTTCTAGGACCCCTGCTCTTCACAATATACATGCTTCCATTAGGAAATATTATTAGAAGGCATGGAATTAGCTTCCATTGTTATGCTGATGATACTCAGCTATATATCTCATCTAAACCAGGCGATACAGCTCAATTAACTCGGATAACTGAGTGTGTTAATGAAATAAGAGATTGGATGACCTATAACTTTCTACTTTTAAATTCCGATAAGACAGAGATTTTGCTCATCGGCCCAAAAACTAGTATACAGAAGCTCCAGCATCTCAACCTGCATTTAGACGGATGTTCTGTAACCACTAGTTCAACAGTAAAAGACCTGGGTGTTATTTTAGAGCAACTTATCTTTTAAAAATCATATCAACAAAGTTACAAAAACAGCTTCTTCCACCTTAGAAATATTGCTAAGTTAAGAAACATATTGTCTTTTTCCGATGCAGAGAAGCTCGTCCATGCATTTATGACTTCCAGAATAGACTATTGTAATGCGTTACTAGGTGGATGTCCTGCGTCATTAATAAACAAGCTTCAGTTAGTTCAGAATGCAGCAGCCAGAGTTCTTACAAGATCAAGAAAATATGATCACATAACCCCGATCTTATCGTCCCTACATTGGCTTCCTGTTAAGTTTCGAATAGACTACAAACTATTACTTCTCACTTATAAAGCACTAAATGGTTTGGCTTCCATGTATCTATCCAGTCTTTTAACTCGCTACAATCCGCCACGCTCCCTGAGATCTCAAAACTCTGGGCTTCTAGTAGTTCCTACAATAGCAAAGTCCACTAAAGGTGGTAGAGCATTTTCACATTTAGCTCCTGAACTCAGGAATAGTCTTCCTGATGGTGTTCGGGGCTCAGACACACTCTCCCAGTTTAAGTGTAGATTAAAAACATATCTTTTTAGCAAAGCCTACACATAACACACATCACATCATAACCTTGTGCTCCAGAACATCTGATCACATGCACATTATCAACTTGTGCTGTTAATATCATGAACAGCAGCTACGCTAATTCCTCTCCACTGCTTCTCTTTCTCTCCCCATCCTGAGACACCTTGAGGTTTGGCCAGCTCCAGTCACCTCCCACCATCTTGATGATTACGGACCTCTGAAGAAGAAGATGCCGAACTCGCAAACATCCTGAACCATCTAGAGACGTACCAGTGCCATTTGAATCCCGCTACATGTGTGGAGTTTGGCATTGGACCTCCTGGAGTGTTTAAAGGCTCTGGCATGGAGAAGCTGGTGCTGGATCTGTGATGATCACAAATGCTGAGCTCATAAAACTAGGAGCTACTATCCATATAGACTGTATAAGACTGCAGAAAGAACATTACTTATCTTATACTCCAGTACTCATGTTAGCTCTCACTGTCCAGTGTTCTGTATTGTTGAAAGATTTATGATCAAACTCTTGATGTCACCCAAATGAGGATGGGTTCCCCTTTTGAGTCTGGTTCCTCTCAAGGTTTCTTCCTCATAACATCTAAGGGAGTTTTTCCTTGCCACAGTCGCCACGGCTGCTCATCAGGGACAAATTCACACCATTCACCTTCACTATTGATTTCTGTAAAGCTGCTTCGAGACAATGTCTGTTGTGAAAAGCGCTATACAAATAAACATGACTTGACTTGACTTGACTTGACTCGAGTGATTCAGGATCAGTTGAGTTTTACCAACATGTTCTTTAAAGTAGCACAGACTAACAGAGGTTTAAGATGAACATGATCTACATGTGATACGAGTGGATTTGCTTTTGCCTTCTGGTTCTTTTGTCATGTGATTGTGTTCTTACAGTCTCCATTTGAGCCCAGAGTCACAGAGGAGGAACCTTCAGAGGATGTGTGATGGTGGTCTGGAGAGAAGGACATCAAGACCAGTGGAGTAGAGAAGAAAGTTTTCAACAATTAATTAATTTCTATAAATTCTGATTTGAGAGCTGTGTGTCCACATCTGTGTATGTGTGTGTATTTATGTATTATAGTGTTAGTGTTGTGTGTTTTCTCTCATTCACAGTGTGTGTGATTGTGTGTATCACATCCTCCCCCTCAGCACCTGCAGTCTCTCCCAGCTGCAGCAGTACTTCTCTGTACACTCTCACTGACCGAGGTTTTTGTACGATGCTCTAACACTGTGTGAACACACCACCACTATGGTAACTCTGACAGTAGTAATCTCCTGCATCTTCAGTCTGGACTCCACTGATGGTCAGAATGAAGTCAGTCTCAGATCCACTGCCACTGAAACGAGCTGGAATTCCTGATTCTAATTCAGTAGCAGCATAGATCAGAAGTTTAGGAGCTTCTCCAGGTTTCTGCAGGTACCAAGCGAGAGCATCATCATCATACACACTGCTACTGGTTTTACAGTTGATGGTGACTGTGTTTCCTGGAACAACAGTTTGCACTGAAGGAGTCTGAGTCACAGTCACCTGACCTCTGGATCCTGTAGAGAAACATAGATTGTGTTTGTATGCTGTAAAGTGGTGTAGAATTAGTATGAAAGGAAGTGTGTGAGGCTGTGAGTTGATGTTAAACTCTCACCTTGAGTCCAGAGGGCCAGTGTGCAGATGAAGACGCTGATCAAAGTCATGGTTGATGTGGGTGAAGTTGCTGATCAGCAGCTCTCAGTCATGAAGTGTTCAAGTCACAGGACTTTAAACACTCACAGAGCACTGAAGCATGGACTGCTAATGCAAAGTGTGTGTGTGTGTGTGTGTGTGTGTGTGTGTGTGTGTGTGTGTGTGTGTGTGTGTGTGTGTGTGTGTTCTGCAGTGTGATGGAGGTTTTTGTACGACGGTTTCATTAGAATGTATCACTGTGGTACACTTTTGGTGGAGGCTCCAAACTCATGGTGAACAGTAAGTGTGTTTTCTTCTTTTTAATATAAAAGACATTTATTTCATTATTAATTACATGAATAAATAAACTTCACCTGAAGGAATGATTTATATTTATAATTGTGTGATTGATATTTATTGTGTATTATTATGCTGTGATGAGGAAAACATTTCAGTATCAGAACTGATCCCATAGAAATGTTCCTGAACATTCAACAAATCTACAATGATGATGTTAAATATGTAAGAATTCCACACTTGCTATAAATTCCACATGCAATAACTCTATAATAAACATGTCATAAACAGAGTTCCTTTGTGCTGATGTTAAATCCAGATGAAAGCTGCTGTGTGTGTTTGTGTTACACAATGAATCTTTCTGGAATCTGCTCCATTTGTATTTGCTGCAGTTCCACATGCTGAAGGTTTGAACTATAAAGTAATAAGACTTGTTGTGAAAAATGATGTTTCCCAGATAAATGATGGTGTGGAACATGTTTGTTTTGTCTCTGCACTGAAACTGATGTCAGATAATAAAGTTCTCAATGAAAATCAGTCATGAAGTCAGACTTTATTAGACTTAATGACTCTGTAAGATCAGTTAGTTCCACAAAGTTCCACAAATAGTTCTGATGTGTGTATGATGTGTGTGTGTTTCTCCTCTCCAGCGGGTCTCGTGGTGAAGCCGTCCGTGTCTCTGCTCCCTCCGTCCTCTCTTCAGCTGTCTGAGGGATCGTCCTCGCTGCTCTGCCTGCTGTCTGGCTACTCTCCACAGGGGGCGCTGGTGAGCTGGACAGTGGACGGCTCAGAGGTAAAGACCGGTGTTCTGAACAGCGCAGAAGAAGAGAAGAACGGCCGTTACAGCCTCAGCAGCACCCTGACCCTCAGCAAAGACCTCTGGGAAAAGGGGGAGGAGTTTATCTGTAAGGTCTCCCATAACAACGTGGATCATCCAGTCACGTTCAGAAAGAGTCAGTGTTAAGGCGAATAGATCCAAGCTAGAGTTTAACATAGAGCTGCTTCTGATCCATCTACAATAGAGTTTCAATTCTACACAACGCTGCATTTCTGTCTTTACTCTGTTCACTGTCCTGTTGCTCTTCCTGTAGTTTTTGCTGAAATAAAGCTGAGTTTTGGACGTTGTGTGTTTCTTTTATTGGAGTTAATAGTGATGATCAGTGTGATGAGAGAGTGGGATTAGCTGCAGATTCAGTGTGTGTGTTGTGCTTCAGTGAGTTTGACTGAAGGAAGTTGAACATCTGGTGAAGTTTCTGTTCTATTCTGGGAGAAATGAAAGTATTCACATTCATGTAAATCTCATTTACATCTCACTGATCTCTGTAATGTGAGAATTCATATCTTGCCTATTTTTTAGTTTATTTACAAGTAAATTAATAATCCTAAACCTAAACAACAACTATTTCACAGATCAGGAGTTCAGATGCTCCCTGAAATGACAAAACCATGAGGATAAACCTGAAACTACAGCAGCTCTACAGCAAATCTAAAACAGTAAAAAAGCAACATTTAGCATCTATAGCAGGACTCCAGCTCATGAGTCGTCTCAGGAGAGTCTAAGTCACGACTCTCTTCACTCAGAGTGAAACTTTCTGATTGAGCAGCTCCATCTCTCCACCCTTCACCCTGTTCTGTGAAATGTCTTTTCTTATAACAGTGACACCTACAAATTATTTTCTAGTCAATAAAACATATACAATTATTATTATTGTTTATTGGTTCATTTAGGATGCAGTTTACAAATGTTTTAAAATTCCTGCTTATTTATAATGAGTTAATAAGGGAAGAATTTGCTGGAACAGTGTGTGTGTGATTATTGCACTATAACTAGAGATGCTAAAGAGAAAGCTAAACCGGGAGACTCTGTGCTTTGAAGTAGGTCACGTTTGTTTGTACTCAAATAAACAAATGTTCTTTATTAAAATAAATAAATAAAATTAAGGTTTCTGAAACTTCCAGCTTTTCAATATGTGTTTCATTCAATTTGATTTTCGAGGCGGAAGCCGAAATACAGCTCACACACAAGCACACACACACGCGCAGTCTTTAGGTTGAGAGAGTCCGAGGTGCGCTTGGGGAGAAGCGTAGCTGATCCGAGATGCGCGGGGAGGAGAAGCTCAGCCGGTACAGGATGGTGGAGTCCGAATGGAACGGAGAGCACAGCATCCTGTGAGTGGAGTCCAAATGGAACGGAAAGCAAGGAGTCCTGCGTGAAACATAGAACCAATACATTCAATAAAGAACAAGGGAGGGAATGAGAGTGAGGAGCTTATGTAGAAGTGGGGTGGATTGATGATGAGCCCCAGGTGTGTGTAGTTAAGCCTGGAGCTCCAGAGAGAGCGGAGGCATGAGTGACAACGAGCTCCATGTGTGCGTGGTTAAGCCTGGAGCTCCAGGGAGAGCGGAGGCATGAGACCACAAAAGTGGGTGTGGCAGGTGGATCCCTGACATTATTCCCCCCAGAGGTGGCGGCATCCGACGCCCCAAACCCACCGATGCCCAGAGGGCCAAGGCATTCGGAGGAGGACCCCGTTGTCCGTCCAGGGTAGAAAGGGACCTGGTGAGAATCGCCGCAGAACCGGGGAAGGCCTGGGGGATTCTCCAGACAGTAGAGAAATGTGGAGCGTGATTTTGCCTGCTTCAGTGGGGTAAGAGGACGAATAAAAGTCCATGTATTCACGGACGCTCCGTACGAATCCGCCCCACTCTGTCATATTGCCGTAAAAGCGGGCCGGGAATTCTATCGTACACTCCGGGGGGCATGGCGCCGCCGTGCTTGCATGTTCCCAAGCCGGCGAGGAAGAATAGTGAGGGACAGCAGTTTCCGGGTGTTTCCAGAGGCGGAGCTTGGCTGTCGCGTCATCGCGGCACAGCGAATCCTCCCTCCGAGGCTCGGGTCGCGGCAACCCGATCATATCCCCGTTGTTGATTTTTTTATTTTATTATTTTTTTTATATAATACTTTTCAGGAGGTTCCTTATTCTGTCAGGGTGCGAGTGAAACAGGAGGCGGAAGCCGAAATACAGACGGGAGTGAGGGAGAGACACACACACAAGCACACACATACACATACATATCATATGTAGACATATTCATATCTACATATCAGTAGAACAGACCAAAAATAAAGATCTCATGTTTGGGGAAAATTCTGCACCAGTTGCCCCTGAAAAAAATCTTTATGAGGTGTTGGTTTTTACCTGAGGTGCTAATGGTTTTTAGGTCACCTCCTGTCTCAAGAAAGGATTTGCAGAGTTTTTACTAATTTAAAGTTAAGTGTTTATGATGGTTTGGGTATTTAATTTAGCAATTCTTTTGTAAACTTAACTGATAAAAAATGTGGTTTTATGATGATCATGTTGTGTAACTTTCTTCTATTATTTTTTTGAGTTTTGACATTTGTTTATTGATTATTGCCTGTCAAATAAATGCCAAATTCTTGATTAACTTATTAAATAATTTATATCAAGTTGATTATGTAGTCTGGTGTTATCATAAATCACTGATCAGGATAGTTCAAACTGAAGGCTCATGAATGGATGGAGCATAGAGCACAACATCTGGGACCTTCTGATTTCTTACTATCACTGACTTAGCAAGTTATAACAAAGGGACTAAATCAATTATTCTTTATGCATTAGCAAGCACTGAGCAGATATTTAAAGAACATTAGTTTGCAGTGATATCATCTGACTAAGATTCAGACTGGCCAAATTGCCTCCGTGAGCAGGTATAGTTGGCAAAGCTCCAGACTCTAAGCTTCTTTAAAATGACAGAAGAAATACAACTAATAAGGTGATCAGCTTAAATGATATATAATCAAGTTAAATCTTTATTACAAATTGGAGTCAGATTAGAAGCTCAAAATTAGATTCATGTAACAAATTGCAATCTATTTTAGTATTTATTACAGCAGAGTAAGAAAGACTTACATGCAGCACACCTTCACCCACACCGTCGTTGGGCCATTGGGTGGGCAACCTACACTGTAATGATTGGACATTCTGTGACGTGTTCCTTTTGAGTCTGATTCCTCTCATGGTTTCTTCCTCATACCATCTCAGGGAGCTTTTTCTTGCCACAGTTGCCACTGACTCACTCTTTATGGATAAACATACAATTCTAAGGAAAAAATTGTATAGGCACTAAATGTATACATTCTTTAAAACATCTTTAATAACGTCTTATACCTCTAAAGCTGCTTTAAAACAATTTCCATTGTTAAAAATGCTCTACAAATAAAAATGAATTGAATTATGTAAAAATCAGCACTAGACTACCCTTTAGACTACCTGTACCAATTACCCATCAGCCTCTGCACACATCACATAATAGCCATGTCCCAAATCACAGACACTTTTCCTAGTTGCCCCGTAATAACACGTTTATTTACATTTGAGTTTCTGTGTGTGTTAAGTTTTTGTTGATATTTTTATCTTCATGTATTTTTTTCTGTATTTAACTTTTTCAGTTTCTGGTCTTTGGGTAATAATCATATTTTTTTGTTTTCTTAGTTTTGGTTGTTTTGGTATCGTCCTTCAATGCTGCTGTGCCTCTCTGTCCTGTGGAGGATGTAGTTGTGGTAGCTCCATGACCTCTAAGAACATCACCTTGCCTACATTTACAATTAGATTTATGGCATTTGGCAGATGCCTTCTTCCTGAGCGACTTACAATTATCACATTCATAACCCTGAGCAGATACGGGGATAGGGGCCTTGCTCAGAGGCCCAGAAGTGGCGAACTGGTGTGGCTATGACTAGAAATCATGACCATCAGAGACGAATGGCTTAACCACTAAGCTACCAGCTCCTGCTCTTTGACCTGTTGAGGACATTACCTTGTCTCTTAGCCAGGTGAGGATGTTGTTCTTATTCCATGTCTAACTCAGGATGTTGCCATGCCTCACTGTCCAGCTGAGGACGTGGCTCTCCCTTGTTGTGCACGACACCTTGCCTCTCTGCAACGCAGTTTGCACCAGTCAGATCCTGGCCTTGGCATGCATGTTGCTGTCTGCTTGGCTGAGAGCATTCCTGTGCTGCCTGAAACTTTGTTCCACAAACAAGAAGCAGAGGAAATCTTCTGTAGCCACTCAGGACCCCTCAAGATGAGGATGGGTTCCCTCTTTAGTTTGGTTTCTTTCAAGGTTTCTTTCTTATGCCATCTCAGGGAGATTTCCCGTGGCATAGTCGCACCGACTCCCTCATTAGAGACAAACTTACACGCATAAAGAACAAACGTATTCATTTTTTCTTACCACATTATCTGTGTAAAGCTGCTTTGAGACAATGTCCATTTTTAAAAGCGCAATACAAATGAACATGAATTAACCCAGCCATTAGGGAGGAACCCAGCCATTAGGGAGGCACAAGCCAGTGCATTCTTAGTGCCGGTCCCAAGCCCGGGTAAATGGGGAGGGTTGCGTTAGGAAGGGCATCCAGCGTAAAACATGCGCCAAATCAAATATGCGGATCACAAATGAGAATTTCATACCGGATCGGTCGAGGCCCGGGTTAACAACGACCGCCACAGGTATCGTTAGCCGACAGGGTACCGGTGGAAATTGGGCTACTGTTGGCCGAAGGAGGAAAAGGAGAGGAGGAAGACGTCTACAGAGATGGCAGGAAAAGGAGCAGTGTAGGAGAGTGGAGGTTAGGGTTGGTACTTTAAATGTTGGTACTATGACGGGTAAAGGGAGAGAAGTAGCTGATATGATGGAGAGGAGAAAGGTAGATATGCTGTGTGTTCAGGAGACCAAGTGGAAAGGGAGTAAGGCCAGGAACATTGGAGGTGGATTTAAACTGTTTTATCATGGTGTGGATGGAAAGAGAAATGGTGTAGGGGTGATTCTGAAGGAAGAGTACAGTAAGAGTGTAGTGGAGGTGAAGAGAGTTTCTGATAGGGTGATGATCGTGAAGGTGGAAGTTGAAGGGATGATGATAAATGTCATCAGTGCCTATGCTCCACAAGTTGGCTGTGAGATGGAGGAGAAGGAAAGATTCTGGAGTGAATTAGATGAAGTGGTAGATGGTGTACCTAGGAAAGAACGGTTGGTGATTGGGGCGGACTTTAATGGGCATGTAGGTGAAGGGAACAGAGGTGACGAGGAGGTGATGGGTAGGTATGGTTTTAAGGAGAGGAATGTGGAAGGGCAGATGGTGGTAGATTTTGCTAAAAGGATGGAAATGGCAGTGGTGAACACTTATTTTAAGAAGAAGGAGGATCATAGGGTGACGTATAAGAGTGGAGGAAGGTGCACACAGGTGGACTATGTGCTATGCAGGAGATGCAACCTGAAGGAGATTGGCGACTGTAAGGTGTTGGCAGGGGACAGTGTAGCTAGACAGCATAGGATGGTGGTCTGTAGGATGGTTTTGGAGGCGAAGAAGAAGAGGAGGAGAGCGAGGACTGAAAGAAGAATAAGATGGTGGAAACTGAAGGAGGAAGAGTGTAGTGTGAGGTTCAGGGAAGAGGTCAGAGAAAGGCTCAGTGGTGTTAAGGAGGTGTTGGATGATTGGGCAACTACTGCAGGAGTGATGAGGGAGGCAGCTAGAAAAGTACTTGGTGTGACATCTGGAAATAGAAAGGAAGACAAGGAGATGTGGTGGTGGAATGAGGAAGTGCAGGAGAGCATAAGGAGAAAGAGGTTGGCAAAACAGAAGTGGGATAGACAGAGTGATGAGAAAAGTAGGCAGGAGTACAAGGAGATGCGGCAGCAGGTTAAGAGGGATGTGGCGAAAGCCAAGGAAAAGGCATATGAGGAGCTGTATGAGAGGTTGGACACTAAGGAAGGAGAAAAGGATTTGTACCGATTGGCCAGGCAGAGGGACCGAGCTGGAAAGGATGTACTGCAAGTTAGAGCAGTAAAGGATGGAGAGGGAAATGTGTTGACTAGTGAGGAGAGTGTGTTGAGAAGGTGGAGGGAGTATTTTGAGCAGCTGATGAATGAGGAAAATCAGAGAGAGAGAAGGTTGGATGATGTGGAGTTGGTGAAGCAGGATGTAGATAGGATTAGTAAGGAGGAAGTAAGAGCAGCGATTAAGAGGATGAAGAGTGGAAAGTCGGTTGGACCAGATGACATACCGGTAGAAGCGTGGAGATGTTTAGGAGAGATGGCAGTGGAATTTTTGACCAGATTGTTTAACAGGATTTTGGAAGGTGAGAATATGCCTGAGGAATGGAGAAGAAGTGTGCTGGTACCAATCTTTAAGCATAAAGGAGATGTGCAGACCTGCAGTAACTACAGGGGTATTAAGTTGATCAGTCACACCATGAAGTTATGGGAAAGAGTAGTGGAAGCCAGGCTGAGAGAAGAGGTGACCATCTGTGAGCAACAGTATGGTTTCATGCCGAGAAAGAGCACCACAGATGCCTTATTTGCTTTGAGAATGTTGATGGAGAAGTATAGAGAAGGACAGAAGGAATTGCATTGTGTATTTGTGGATTTAGAGAAGGCGTACGACAGGGTGCCAAGAGAGGAGTTATGGTATTGTATGAGGAAGTCAGGTGTGTCAGAGAAGTATGTGAGGGTGGTGCAGGACATGTATGAGGACAGTGTGACGGCAGTGAAGTGTGCAGTAGGTATGACAGACTGGTTTAGAGTGAAGGTTGGACTGCATCAAGGATCGGCCCTGAGCCCTTTCCTGTTTGCAGTGGTGATGGACAGGTTGACGGACGAGGTCAGACAGGAGTCTCCCTGGACTATGATGTTTGCGGATGATATTGTGATTTGTTGTGAGAGTAGGGAGCAGGTTGAGAAGAGCCTGGAGAGGTGGAGATATGCACTGGAGAGAAGGGGAATGAAAGTCAGTAGGAGTAAGACAGAATACATGTGTGTGAATGAGAGGGAGGGCAGTGGAGTGGTGCGGTTGCAGGGAGAAGAGCTTCAGAAGGTGGAGGAATTCAGGTACCTGGGGTCAACAGTGCAAAGTAATGGAGAGTGTGTTAGAGAAGTGAAGAAAAGAGTGCAGGCAGGGTGGAGTGGGTGGAGAAGAGTGACAGGAGTGATTTGTGATAGTAGGGTATCTGCAAAATTGAAAGGAAAAGTTTATAGGACTGTGGTGAGACCTGCGATGTTGTATGGTTTAGAGACAGTGGCATTGAGTAAAAGACAGGAGGTAGAGCTGGAGGTAGCAGAGCTGAAGATGTTGAGGTTTTCGTTGGGAGTGACGAGGATGGATAAGATTAGAAATGAGTTTATTAGAGGGACAGCGCATGTAGGATCTTTTGGTGACAAGGTGAGGGAGGCGAGATTGAGATGGTTTGGACATGTGCAGAGGAGGGACATGAATTATATTGGTAGAAGAATGCTGAGGATGGAGCCACCAGGTAGGAGGAAAAGAGGAAGGCCAAGAAGGAGGTTCATGGATGTGGTGAGGGAAGACATGCAGGTAGTTGGTGTAAAAGAGGCAGATGTAGAGGACAGGGTGGTATGGAGACGGATGATCCGCTGTGGCGACCCCTAATGGGAGCAGCCGAAAGAAGAAGAAGAAGAAGAAATGAACATGAATTGACTATAAGATGGGACATTTGCGAGTCAAGACTTAAACACTAAAGGGAGGAGGATTGTAAAGATGTTAAAATCAGCACTAGACTGCATTAGATATCAGCCCCTGCACATATCACATGACAGCCTCATGTCACTGTTCATTCACATCCCAAAATATCAAACCAAACTCTCATAGTTTACGTTTTTGTGTGTCTTTGTTAAGCTTTTATTAATGTTTTCATGGTCATCTGATTTTTATCTGTATTTCAGCTGTTTCTGGTCTTTGTGTTACATCCATTTTTTTATGATCTTTGTTTCTTACTTTTTTAGTTCTTCTGGCTTTTACGTAGTAAATTATGTACATTTTTCTGCACATTATATTCAAATATCCTTCATGTACTTCATGGTTAATCAGCTGAGAGAATTCTGGGTAACTGATCAAATGTGTGTTTTGTTGCAAACATGATGAACAGTGGCATTAAATGATCTTGTGCTTGTGAAGAACATCTGTTTCCATGTTTAAAACTAGATGAAATCCAAAATAAATCCTGAGATACTTAATGGATCAGGAATGTAGATCTTGTCCAGGTTCCTGTGTGTTCAGACAATATCTACACTGGTCCTGCAGCTGATAATAACAATCTTTTCTGAAGAAACACACAGAGACTAAGGGAGAATGAGAGACGACTCTCAGTGTCTCAGCAGTAGAATTAATACTTTATGGTTTTATCTGACTGCATTATGTGGTCATTAGTGTCACTGTGACATGCAGAAAAAATAAAGTGTGTTTTCTCTCATCCACAGTGTGTGTGATTGTGTGTATCACATCCTCCCCCTCAGCACCTGCAGTCTCTCCCAGCTGCAGCAGTGCTTCTCTGTACACTCTCACTGACCGAGGTTTTTGTACGATGCTCTAACACTGTGTGATCACATAGTTACTACTGATATAATGAACACTCTGACAGTAGTAATCTCCTGCATCTTCAGTCTGGACTCCACTGATGGTCAGAGTGAAGTCAGTATTCGATCCACTGCCACTGAAACGAGCTGGAGTTCCTGTGTATAATCTTGTAGCATAATAGATCAGGAGTTTAGGAGCTTCTCCAGGTTTCTGCAGGTACCAAGCAAGTTCGTTACCACCATTCACTCTGCTACTGGTTTTACAGTTGATGGTGACTGTGTTTCCTGGAACAACAGTTTGCACTGAAGGAGTCTGAGTCACAGTCACCTGACCTCTGGATCCTGTAGAGAAACATAGATTGTGTTTGTATGCTGTAAAGTGGTGTAGAATTAGTATGAAATGAAGTGTGTGAGGCTGTGAGTTGATGTTAAACTCTCACCTTGAGTCCAGAGGGCCAGTGTGCAGATGAAGACGCTGATCAAAGTCATGGTTGCTGTGGGTGAAGTTGCTGATCAGCAGCTCTCAGTCATGAAGTGTTCAAGTCACAGGACTATAAACACTCACAGAGCACTGAAGCATGGACTGCTAATGCAAAGTGTGTGTGTGTGTGTGTGTGTGTGTGTGTGTGTGTGTGTGTGTGTGTGTGTGTGTGTGTGTGTGTGTAAAAACACATTTTCTTTTTCTCTCTCAGTTTATTTTTAGAAGGTATGAATGTGCATCAATGAGGGAGATGTAGAAGAGTGGAAACATCTAAAGCTTTTTAATGATTCATGTCATATGATCCATAAAACATATTTTTATAGAAATAATCACAGCATTGGAAGTTTTTATGACGCCACACTGCACCCTGGTGGTGACTCCTGTAAATGTAGACACTGAAGTTTAATAAGCAGGGCTTTAACCTTACTCTTTTTCTTGTATCTGCTACTATAAATAATATTTACAGATATTCAGAGTGATTGCTGACGTCGGGTTCATTTTACTTTTAATATCTGAAGTCCCTTAGCAGGTGGAATGTGAAGGTTTTAGATATGATTTTAAAATTGCATGTAATGACAGTGAGTGTGCAGCTCAAACTCGAACTGGCCACATGTGAAGCAGGTGTGCTGGTGGTCTGTCAGGGGGAAGTGTGTAAAACTGGTAGTGACAGACTCAAAATAAGAATTTAAAGACTTTAGATAAATAATTAAAATATTTATAGACAAATACTGGTCCACCTGGGTGTGATCACCTTAAATTGTGAAATCAACACTATCTTACGGAGGGACCTGAAAACACACGAGGCACTGCTCAGAAAACCCTCCAGATCCTAACAGTCCCCTCCTTTAACGCACAGCTCCTTATGAGTTTCTTACAAGATGAAGAAGAGGTGCGACATACTCAGTGAGGCACAAAGGCAGAGCAACGTTCCAGAGCAAGAGGCTGCATGACACTCTCCAGTAGGCAGGAAAACTGGATGGAGCTCTCAGCAGGCGTCTTCTTCAGCAGGTCTCAGAGACTGAGCGATGCATTCAGTGGGGCTCGGAGACTCCCAGCAGGTTGTGGGGTCTGAAGGGTCAGCGGTCTCAGCAAATAACCAATGACTGATTGTACAATCTCAATGACTGAGGTTTTTGTATGATGCTGTAACTCTGTGTGAACACCCAGTTACCACTGATCTCATGTGCACTCTGTAGCACCAGGGTTCTGGAGGAACGTTCTCTCATTTCACTGTGTACTGCTTCAGATATTTATGGTTGAAATGACAATAAAAACTTCTTGACTCTCTTGACTTGAACTTTGTTTCCCACACAAGCAGCAGGGAGCATCTTCTGTGGCCACCCAGGACTAGAGGTATACAATAAAGGGAGGAGGTTTGAGAAGATGATCTCTAAATCAGCACTAGACTACATGAACTATCAGCTCCTGCACATATCACATGACAGCCTCCTGTCACTAATCACTCACCAGGTCCTTATTGCCCCAGTGTTCCTAACAAGCCGAATTCAATTAGAGTTTTTATGTTTGTGTTCTTTGTCAATATTTTGTTGATGTTTTCAGGTTCATGTGTTTTGGCTGTATTTCAGCTCAACATCTGGCTTTTGTGTGGTATTCATGCTTTTTGTTTATGCTGTTGGTTTTCTTTTTTTAGTTGTTTTGGCTTGTAATTATTAAATTATCTGCACTTTAATATGCATTCATTCAGGTAGAGGAGAAGCAGTTACTCACTTACAGAGATGTGCTGGAGAATAGACTGGTCTTAAATATCCTGACTAACAGCTGCATGTAATTCACATTAATCAGCACAGAGACTTCTGGGTAACTGAGTTCTTTGTAGTGACTTTATCTCACTGTAAAGGGTTTATTATTTTTTTATTATTATTATTATTATTATTATTATTATTATTATTATTATTATTATTATTATTAATTATTATTATTATTATTATTATTATCATTATAGAATATGAATGATGTTAAAGAGGGCTTTGAGGGTGGGGAGCAGGTTCATCCAGATGTGTTCATTACATAATTGTTGTTTGTACACTGTTGTTTAGTGTAGCACCAGGGTTCTGGAGGAACGTTGTCTTATTTTTACCGTGTACTGTGTCCCACTGTGTATAGTAGAAATGACAATAAAAGCCTCCTGACTTGACTAATGAACTAATACTCAACTTCTCTTCTTAGGATCAGACCCATTCCAGTGCACCTGCTATTACAGCTGCCCACTGTGTCTGACTGAGTTAAGTGAGGGAACATGACAAACCTGATGTCCTTCTAATGACCAATACTAAGAGTCATCAGGAATCTGCTCACACCAAGACCTTGTATGATGTTTTAATGAGGAGATTTGAAAATATTAGGAGATTTGGTTCTCTGAAAAATGAATTATAGATTTATATAGAAGAATGAATTAAATCTTAGGAAAGAAAAGATTTCTCTTGTTGATTGTGACAGGAAGTGAATTTGAGAGATTTAATAAAGACGACTAATGAAGCTTCATGTACTTGAACAATGAAAGGCTACGTAGGACCTGAGAGTTTCAGAATATTTGCAGGAGTGAAATTTTCTGAAATGAAGTGAAAACACTGATCTGATTGTTTCTTAAAGACTGACAGTCTCACTTTCTCATATCATTCTGTAGATGAGAGATTCCCTATTGAGAGAGTTTCCTCTTCCTGGTGCTACTGTCACTTCTCACTTGCTTATTAAGGAGCTTCATCATTATTTAAATGTCCCAAAACACAGACTGGAAAACAGGTGAAAGATTAAGAGGGGGATGGAAGATGATTCTGAGAGAATTAAAAGAGTTTGTGTGTGAATGTATTGTATCATTGTGTAAAGACGTGTGTTTTGTTGCAAAGATGATGAACAGTGTCATTAAATTATATTGTGTTTGTGAAGGACATCTGTTTGTAGCTCTAAAACCAAGTGGAATCCCAACCTAATAATGAGATACTTCATGGATCAGGAATTTAGATCTTGTCTAGGTTCTTGTGTGTTCAGACAATATCTACACTGGTCCTGCAGCTGATAATAACAATCTCTTCTGAAGAAACACACAGAGACTAAGGGAGAATGAGAGACGACTCTCAGTGTCTCAGCAGGAGAATTAGTACTTTGTGGTTTTATCTGACTGCATTATGTGGTCATTAGTGTCACTGTGACATGCAGAAAAAATAAAGTGTGTTTTCTCTCATCCACAGTGTGTGTGATTGTGTGTATCACATCCTCCCCCTCAGCACCTGCAGTCTCTCCCAGCTGCAGCAGTGCTTCTCTGTACACTCTCACTGACCGAGGTTTTTGTACGATGCTCTAACACTGTGTGAACACACCACCACTATGGTAACTCTGACAGTAGTAATCTCCTGCATCTTCAGTCTGGACTCCACTGATGGTCAGAGTGAAGTCAGTATTCGATCCACTGCCACTGAAACGAGCTGGAGTTCCTGTGTATAAGCTTGTAGCATAATAGATCAGGAGTTTAGGAGCTTCTCCAGGTTTCTGCAGGTACCAGTGCAGGTAGTTACCACTATCCACTCTGCTACTGGTTTTACAGTTGATGGTGACTGTGTTTCCTGGAACAACAGTTTGCACTGAAGGAGTCTGAGTCACAGTCACCTGACCTCTGGATCCTGTAGAGAAACATAGATTGTGTTTGTATGCTGTAAAGTGGTGTAGAATTAGTATGAAATGAAGTGTGTGAGGCTGTGAGTTGATGTTAAACTCTCACCTTGAGTCCAGAGGGCCAGTGTGCAGATGAAGACGCTGATCAAAGTCATGGTTGCTGTGGGTGAAGTTGCTGATCAGCAGCTCTCAGTCATGAAGTGTTCAAGTCACAGGACTATAAACACTCACAGAGCACTGAAGCATGGACTGCTAATGCAAAGTGTGTGTGTGTGTGTGTGTGTGTGTGTGTGTGTGTGTGTGTGTGTGTGTGTGTGTGTGTGTGTGTGTGTGAGTGTGTGTGTGTGTGTGTGTGTGTGTGTATTCTGCAGTTTGATGGAGGTTTTTGTACGACGGTTTCATTAGAATGTATGACTGTGGAGGACTTTTGGTGGAGGCTCCAAACTCATGGTGAAAAGTAAGTAAAAGTTGATTCTCTTTATCAGTTACTTTAATAAATAAACTTCAGATAAACTGTAGATTAAAATGATGAGAGTTGAAATTGACATCAGATGAAGGATTGATGAGTAATTTATAACAGTATCATAAAGGATCCATAATAAATGTGTATGAACATTCAGCTGCTGTCAGGTCTATAAATGATACATTATATATGAACGATGCAGTAATGAGATTTTTGTTCGATTTCTTGCACATCATTAATTTCATTAATATTTTATTCGAACACAAAGACATTATTGAGATTCGACACCAGCATAAAGCTGAACAAAGTTCTAGTGGCTCCACGATGTAAAGAGGAATTAGGAAATGTTCTCCTACTGCTGGAACACATTTGTGCTGCTGCAGAGTTTCCAGTTTTGTCTCTATTGGAGTTCAGAGCATTTACAGAATTCACTCAGTGAGAGTTTCAGTGTTGGAACCCAGTTTTAGATGCAGTTCCTGAATAGAAGTGAATGAAACATGAAATCAGAAAGAAAATGGATTCTGGTGTGCAGTTAAAACTCAATTCCCCTCTAAGAGCTTTTCTCACTGTCTAAACGTATAAAACCTTTCTGAGAGTGTTTGTGTTTCTCCTCTCCAGCTGCTCCCACCGTGTCTCTGCTCCCTCCGTCCCCTCGGCAGCTGTCTGAGGGATCGTCCTCGCTGCTCTGCCTGCTGTCTGGCTACTCTCCACAGGGGGCGCTGGTGAGCTGGACGGTGGATGGCTCAGTAGTGAAGACCGGCGTTCTGAACAGCGCAGAAGAAGAGAAGAACAGCCGTTACAGCCTCAGCAGCACCCTGACCCTCAGCAAAGACCTCTGGGAAAAGGGGGAGGAGTTTATTTGTAAGGTATCCCATAACAACGTGGATCATCCAGTCACGTTCAGAAAGAGTGAGTGTGAAGGCGAATAGATCCAAGCTAGAGTTTAACATAGAGCTGCTTCTGATCCATCTACAATAGAGTTTCAATTCTACACAACGCTGCATTTCTGTCTTTACTCTGTTCACTGTCCTGTTGCTCTTCCTGTAGTTTTTGCTGAAATAAAGCTGAGTTTTGGACGTTGTGTGTTTCTTTTATTGGAGTTAATAGTGATGATCAGTGTGATGAGAGAGTGGGATTAGCTGCAGATTCAGTGTGTGTGTTGTGCTTCAGTGAGTTTGACTGAAGGAAGTTGAACATCTGGTGAAGTTTCTGTTCTATTCTGGGAGAAATGAAACTATTCACAGTCATGTTCATGTAAATATTCATTACACCTCACTGATCTCTGTAAACTGAGAATTCAGATGTTCGCTATTTTAAATTAATTATTCAAGTAAATGTAGCATCATAAATTTCAACAACTACAAGGTCAAAGAACATGAGGCCAAATGCTACCTGAAATGACTAAACCACAAGTGTGAACCTGATTAATTCACAGCTCTACAGCAAAAATAGAACACTGAGAAATCAATCAAGATTTAACATGTATAACAGGACACCAGCTGCAGCCACAGCAAGAGTCGGAGGGGAGTCAAGACTCTTCTCACTCAGTGCTTTAAATATGTCTGATTGTAAATAAATATCCAATCACATTCACACTGTTACCTTGAATATATATTTAGCAGTGTTACCTGTCAGGACTGCTGTCAGGGATCCACCTGCCACGCCCCCTTTGGTGGCTCTCTATGCCTCCGCTCTCCCTGGAGCTCCAGCCATAACCACGCACACCTGGAGCTCGTTGTCACTCATGCCTCCGCTCTCTCTGGAGCTCCAGGTTGTACTATGCCTACCTGACGCTCATCATCACTCCACCCCGCTCCTACATAAACCCATTCGTTATTGTAATGTATGTGTTGGACTTTACGTGCAGTCTATGTTTTCGGGTTTCGGTTTTCACACAGGTTATTCGGTTCCATTCGGACTCCACAATCTCGTCCCAGCTGCGCTTCTCCTCTCCGCGCATCTCGTGTGTATCTCTCTTCCTCACACTTGTCATTTAAACCCAAGCGAGCTGTTCTCCGGCTTCCGCCTTCTGTTTCGCTCACACCCTGACAATTGGGTCTCAAACCCAGGTTGCTCTAGTGAGAGGCAGAAACTCCAGCAATCTGCTAGGAGGAGGCGATAAAACCCAAAACAGCTTTTATTATTAAAGTCCACAGAAACACAAAAATTTTAAAACATTGTGAGAAGCTGAGACCTTTTTTAGGAACTCGAGCTGTGTCGCAATGCTTTGTCAATGCAACCAAAGCTCATGCTGTGCTTTTCCAGTGCTTATTCAGCAAATATTTTCTGCACATTTGGTGCATGTCTATGCGAACATTCCCCTCCTTACGGGTTACGGGTCGATGCCCAGGGTTGTAGTGATGCTGGATAGCTATCTCTCCCTGGGTGTCGCATCGTCCCTTAAGACAACAAAACTGTAACAAGACATCAGTGCTGGTGGGTAGGGCTTATGCCTCAGGGTGGCTCTTCGGCCACAAAGAGACCGCTGTGGCAGTCTATATCTACTATAGTCTCCTCCAAGAGGCTCCTATGGCTCACCCTATTGGATCCTTCTGACAGGGACAGAGCTGTGCTGTCATCTCGTCTAGGACTTTTTCCTGAAAAAATTCGGAACAGCTTTTTTGAAGCTATTGCATTTTCCTATGAGTCCTCTGATTGCCCTGCTTCGTTCGGGGTCAGAGCACACTCGACCTGAAGTGTGGTAGCCTCTAGGCATCTGGAGTTTTCCTCCAAGATATCTGCGACACTACCCTTGTCAGGTAATATAACCTCGACCTCTGTGCCACTCCTGGCTTTTCTGTCCTTTGACCTAGGTGTGCCCAAACACACTAGTCAGGGACTGTCCATCTAGCAGTATTGGACTCTGCCTAGCCGGCGTCCCTGCAGCGCTTCCTTCTCATTTACAGAAGCTGTCACCGGGTTTCACTTCATGTGCTTTTTATAGCATTTTGGCCTTGGCGCCACCCTGCCAGTGATGCAGCACTTTCCATTGGATGGATTACACGTGCATTCAGATAGTGGGCATTCCCAAAGCCTTGTGATGCAACATCTCGTTCCATCAGTGAAATAGAGTTACATAGGTAACCTAGAGACATTAAAATAAAACGAGCAAGCAGAGAAATAATCAAGTCATATTCTGGAGAAAAACGCAAAAGCAAACAAACACAAACACAGTCTTACAAAGGGAAGAAACTCAGTAAAAGAAAGAACACACAAAATCGAAACAATGAGACACAAAATTACATCAGAGATGAAAAACTTAGCATTAAAGCATAACTAATAAGGTACATAAAATAATGGTAATTATAACAAATTGGGAAACAATGAAGAACAAAAAGAGAGAAAACTGGGTAATTAAAAAAAAAACACTCTGAAGAACAGGGTTAGGGTTAATTACGTTATTCGAGGTTAATCGAGAAATTTCAGAAGGCTCTGAAAACACGCTCTGAAAAAGGGGAAACGTTACATCAGAAAAACACGTCAGAACTGAAAACACATATCAAGTAAATTAAATCATGCCAATGATTTTTTTGTAACTGGATGGTTAATTTTGGACCCAGTTTTAGAGTTAAATCTCTGCTTTATGAGGAGTAAATGAGCAAACTATTTGCAGGAAGAGTGTGAATGTGATTAATGCACTATAACTTGGCAGCTCCAAAAAAAGATCAGACCAGGAATCTCTGTGCTTCCAGGCATTTGCTTCATTACCAAACTACTGGGTAGAATAAATACATGGAGCAGACACACCAACAAAACAGAATCAAAAATAAAAAAATCAACGCATGAAAAATTACCAACTTCAAACCAAAATATCACAATCACACAAAGGAACGCATTTTTATTAAACTCAGACAAATAAAAAACACCAAAAGGCTAAAAAAAAACCAAAAACTTTATACTCAGGGAGAATTAATTTATCCTTTAATAAAACATTCCTGTATTGAGTTTTCATTTATTACTTTTTATTTATTTTATTTTCCTTCTTTATCTTTTCATTCTGATTATATTTTTTTCTGATTTTAATCTCAGGCAAAGTTCTGATGTACTGCTTCAGTGTCAGGATCATTCCGAAAGGTAACACTAGACCACATTACCCATCAGTCACTGCACATATCAGTTCCTTCCTGCACCTAATTAACACATCTATTTAAGTCTGAGTTTATGTGTTTTGTACATTTGTTGAAGTTTTAATGTTCATGTGTTTTTGTGTGTATTTAATCTTAGTTCCAGTTCTTTGTGTAGTATCCATGTTTTTGTAAAAGCTGTGTTTTTTTTTCTTTCCTTGATGTCACTGTGCCGCTCTGTCCTCCGGATGTCACCTTGTCTCTGTGTCCTGTTGAGGACATTGCCTGGCCTCTCTCTCTAGGTGAAGACAATGCCTGGCCTTTTTGTTGCGTTTAGGACAGTGCCTTGCCTCTTTGTCCTGTTAAGGACATTGCCATGTCTCTTTGTCCTGGTGAGGACATTGCCAGGCCTTTTTGTCCTGTTGAGGACATTGCCTTGTCTCTTTGTCCTGGTAAGGACATTGTCTTGTCTCTCGGCCCTGATTAGGATGTCGGCTCGTCCTCTTCCCATCTGAGGAGATCATTCAAAAACATAGGAAATTGGGAAATTTTTTAACTTAAAACATTCTAAGAAAATAAAAAAAAAAACAAAAAAAAAAACACTTACAATCAAATACTTCAGGAGACTCATGAAAAACAATATTTAGGAAACAGACCATACATTATTAGAGATCAAAGCCACAAACTTAGATAAAAGGGGAACTTAAACACACACAGGTCTAACAGGAACTAATTGGGGACACTGCTGCAAAATGGCGACATCTGATGGCGAAAACAAGAAACACAAGGAAAAAACATACAGCTAGAAACCTAACATAATCCCTCAGATCCTGACAGAACTTTGATCATTCTAAACTTCCCTCCATGGGATCATACCCATTCCAGTTCACCAGCTATTACAGCTGCCCTCTCATTCTGAGCACAAGGGCACATGCCTAAACTTTTTCTAATGACTAATGCTGAAGGCAATCAGGAAATTTCTCACTCCCAGACATTGTATTATATGATTTAATAAGGAGATATGAAGATATTAGGAGATTTGGTTGCTGGAAAAATTAGTTCTAAACTTATTACACCCCAGAAATCTCTTGTTGATTTTGACTGAAGTTTGTTCCATATGTTGATACTGTAACCTCTAACTGGCCAATTAAGATTTTTTATCAATATTTATATATCTAGAAAAAACAGCTGTGAGAATTAAAAAAGTTTGTGTGTGAATGTATTGTATCATTGTGTAAAGACGTGTGTTTTGTTGCAAAGATGATGAGCAGTGTCATTAAATTATTTTGTGTTTGTGAAGGACATCTGTTTGTAGGTCTGAAACCAAGTGGAATCCAAAACCTAATCATGAGATACTTGCTGGTTTAGGAATTTAGTGCTTGTCCAGGTTTCTGTGTGTTCAGACAATATCTACACTGATCCTGCAGCTGATAATAACAATCTCTTCTGAAGAAACACACAGAGACTAAGGGAGAATGAGAGACGACTCTCAGTGTCTCAGCAGTAGAATTAGTACTTTATGGTTTTATCTGACTGCATTATGTGGTCATTAGTGTCACTGTGACATGCAGAAAAAATAAAGTGTGTTTTCTCTCATCCACAGTGTGTGTGATTGTGTGTATCACATCCTCTCCCTCAGCACCTGCAGTCTCTCCCAGCTGCAGCAGTGCTTCTCTGTACACTCTCACTGACCGAGGTTTTTGTACGATGCTCTAACACTGTGTGAACACATCACCACTATGGTAACTCTGACAGTAGTAATCTCCTGCATCTTCAGTCTGGACTCCACTGATGGTCAGAGTGAAGTCAGTATTCGATCCACTGCCTCTGAAACGAGCTGGAGTTCCTGTGTATAAGGTTGTAGCATAATAGATCAGGAGTTTAGGAGCTTCTCCAGGTTTCTGCAGGTACCAGGCGAGATCAACACCATCATCCACTCTGCTACTGGTTTTACAGTTGATGGTGACTGTGTTTCCTGGAACAACAGTTTGCACTGAAGGAGTCTGAGTCACAGTCACCTGACCTCTGGATCCTGTAGAGAAACATAGATTGTGTTAGTATGCTGTAAAGTGGTGTAGAATTAGTATGAAATGAAGTGTGTGAGGCTGTGAGTTGATGTTAAACTCTCACCTTGAGTCCAGAGGGCCAGTGTGCAGATGAAGATGCTGATCAAAGTCATGGTTGCTGTGGGTGAAGTTGCTGATCAGCAGCTCTCAGTCATGAAGTGTTCAAGTCACAGGACTATAAACACTCACAGAGCACTGAAGCATGGACTGCTAATGCAAAGTGTGTGTGTGTGTGTGTGTGTGTGTGTGTGTGTGTGTGTGTGTGTGTGTGTGTGTGTGTGTGTGTGTGTGTGTGTGCTGCAGTGTGATGGAGGTTTTTGTATGACGGTTTCATTAGAATGTATCACTGTGGTACACTTTTGGTGGAGGCTCCAAACTCATGGTGAACAGTAAGTGTGTTTTCTTCTTTTTAATATAAAAGACATTTATTTCATTATTAATTACATGAATAAATAAACTTCACCTGAAGGAATGATTTATATTTATAATTGTGTGATTGATATTTATTGTGTATTATTATGCTGTGATGAGGAAAACATTTCAGTATCAGAACTGATCCCATAGAAATGTTCCTGAACATTCAACAAATCTACAATGATGATGTTAAATATGTAAGAATTCCACACTTGCTATAAATTCCACATGCAATAACTTTATAATAAACATGTCATAAATAGAGTTCCTTTGTGCTGATGTTAAATCCAGATGAAAGCTGCTGTGTGTGTTTGTGTTACACAATGAATCTTTCTGGAATCTGCTCCATTTGTATTTGCTGCAGTTCCACATGCTGAAGGTTTGAACTATAAAGTAATAAGACTTGTTGTGAAAAATGATGTTTCCCAGATAAATGATGGTGTGGAACATGTTTGTTTTGTCTCTGCACTGAAACTGATGTCAGATAATAAAGTTCTCAATGAAAATCAGTCATGAAGTCAGACTTTATTAGACTTAATGACTCTGTAAGATCAGTCAGTTCCACAAAGAGTTCTGATGTGTGTATGATGTGTGTGTGTTTCTCCTCTCCAGCGGGTCTCGTGGTGAAGCCGTCCGTGTCTCTGCTCCCTCCGTCCCCTCTGCAGCTGTCTGAGGGATCGTCCTCGCTGCTCTGCCTGCTGTCTGGCTACTTTCCACAGGGGGCGCTGGTGAGCTGGACAGTGGACGGCTCAGAGGTGAAGACCGGTGTTCTGAACAGCGCAGAAGAAGAGAAGAACGGCCGTTACAGCCTTAGCAGCACCCTGACCCTCAGCAAAGACCTCTGGGAAAAGGGGGAGGAGTTTATCTGTAAGGTCTCCCATAACAACGTGGATCAGCCAGTCACGTTCAGAAAGAGTCAGTGTGAAGGCGAATAGATCCAAGCTAGAGTTTAACATAGAGCTGCTTCTGATCCATCTACAATAGAGTTTCAATTCTACACAACGCTGCATTTCTGTCTTTACTCTGTTCACTGTCCTGTTGCTCTTCCTGTAGTTTTTGCTGAAATAAAGCTGAGTTTTGGACGTTGTGTGTTTCTTTTATTGGAGTTAATAGTGATGATCAGTGTGATGAGAGAGTGGGATTAGCTGCAGATTCAGTGTGTGTGTTGTGCTTCAGTGAGTTTGACTGAAGGAAGTTGAACATCTGGTGAAGTTTCTGTTCTATTCTGGGAGAAATGAAACTATTCACAGTCATGTTCATGTAAATATTCATTACACCTCTGTTACCACTTTTGGTTCTCTGCAAAATGAGAATTTAAATGTAGACCATTTACAAGTAAAAAAATAATCTGAAAAAAAAAAACTTTCTTTTGGCTTCTCCCATTAGGGGTCGCCACAGCAGACCATCCGCATGTTTGATTTGGTACATGTTTTTATGCTGGATGCCCTTCCTAATGCAACCCTCCCTATTTATCTGGCCTTGGGACCGGCACTAAGGCTTGTGCAACCCTAATGGCTAGGGTTGGTTCCCTGACCGGGGATTGAACCCGGGCCGTAGCGATGAGAACGCCACATCCTAACCACTAGACCACCAGGGAACCTAAGTAAAATTATAATCTAAAGCCTTAAAAAACAACCACAAGGTTAAAGTGCATGATGATAACAAATGGTATGTGATTTGAAAAATACATAATACATTCCCCCAAAATAATTCATAATTCAATTATTGTCCATGAAACAGTTTTTTTATTTCTAATGTGGACTTCATAAAAAAAGGAACATGAGCAAACAATAATCGAGTCCAAATAAAAGCAGATTTGATGGAATTTAGTGATATTGACTAAAGCATATACGAGGTCTTAAGACTGGAAGCCTTGAGATTCTGAGGTCTGAACCCCTGACATTTCCCACTGAGCTCCTACTTCCCATTCTGAGTTACTGAGTTCATCCTTCTGATGTAAATGTTTCCTGTCTGACACTGTGTAAAATCTACATCAAATGTCAGAGACAGAAACAGGGACAGATATACTGTCGGAAATCGTGACTGGAAGGACCCAAATGCAGGACTAAACAGGAACAAGGTGAAAACAAAATTCAGGCACTGAAATCCAAGAGTCGGGAAAAACTGAGCATTATGGGGCAGAGCAAAAACACAAACCAAAAACAGTCCAGAGTTCAAACAAGAACCTAAAGAGTCAGAGCAGAACAGGGGTCAGAATCAGAATCAGAATCAGTATCAAGGAACCAGAACCGGCAGGTTGCAAAAATAATCTCAGGGATTTTGGAAGCCGGTAAAATAATCTGGCCTCGAGTATTTGTCCCTTGTGTCTTTAAATAAAGGGTGGCACGGGAAATACGGCAAGATGGCCGCTGACCGGAAGCGCGCACCGCAAAACCGGAAGTCAGTGCCGCGAGACCGGAAATTCATGACAATAAAACAGATTGCAATGATTTGTAAATCTCAAAAACTGTTTGTTTATTTACAGTATAACAAAGATAACATGGAATGTTTAAACTGTGGTAATGTACAATTTCAGGAAAAAATTGTAATTTTGAAAGTGATGGCTGCAACACGTCTCAAAAAAGTTGGGACAGGTCCATGTTTACTGTGATGTACCGTCCCGTCTTCTTTAAACAAAGGTCTCTAAACGTTTTAGGAACTGAGGAAACCAGTTGCTGGAGTTTTGGGAGAAGAATATTGTCTCATTCTGGTCTGATAGTGGATTCTAGTGGCTCAGCAGTCCTGGGTCTTTATTGGCGTGTTTTTTGTTTTTAAGATTTCTCACTTGGTGAAAAGTCTAGACTGCAGGGAGGCCAGTTTATCACCCGCACTCTTCTATTTTACGCTATTCATGCAATTTTAATAACGCAGTATGCAGTTAGCATTGTCCTGCTCAAATATGCAAGTCCTTCTCTGAAAATATGTTTTCTGGGTGGAAACATTTGTTGCTCTAAAACCTGTTTATAGCATTCAGAATTTTCCAAATGTACAAGCTGCCCATTCCACAGGCACTAATGATCTCCCATCCATCAGAAATGCAGCATTTGACCTGAGTGCTGATAACAAACCACATTGTTCCTCTCCTCTTTAGTCCGGAGGATGCGGCACCTCTGGTTCCAAATAAAATCTTTCCACTTTGTCTTAGTACATTTTTAATGAGCTTCGGTCCAGAAAGGATGTATGGTATTTGTTTGTAGCACATTTCAGTATTAGCTGTTATTTATTCTTGTTTGTTTTTATTTTTTAATATTATTCTTATTAATTATTGTATCACATTTCACATTCATAATGTTATTTCTTTTTTGTACATTATTTCTTTTTGATATTTGTTCCACTCAGTATAACCAAAGTGTACTCAGTGTATCCACAGTACGTCTTTAACGTGTGCGCATGAGTGAAGTCTCATTTAAGGTCAATAGTTCTATTGATAGTCTTATGAGTAGGTTCCGTTTTCAGAGTCTATACGTTTTGTTTCTATTAAATCATTAAAGGATTTTGCCACCATTAAATTATTATACTGAGAGAAGCACCGTAAATTTTGGAGATATTGGTGGCAGATAATGTGCCTGTTGTTAAATAAAAAATAAGATGCGGTAACCAATGACAAATAAGAAATCGAGGTGTTACCCAGACACTAAGAAAAGAGTATAAAAGGCCGTGTTTGTGCTGAAACTTTGGACACTTCTATGGAACATCTGACTTTGTTTCTGCAGGAATAACACCTGAAGCTTTGACATTACAACATGAGATTCTGCACTTAGTCTTGTGTTTCTGATTGGAGTCTTTACTTTGATGCTAAATTTGTTTGCGTTTGTTTCAAGTAGCTACTGCAGATGGCGTCATTTCTGGATCATGTTCACGCATGCCTTCTTCTTTGCATGATAGAGATTTAACCTGCATTTATGGATGACGTGGCAAACTGTGTTCACAGATAACGATTTCTGGAAGTGTTAATGAGCCATTCAGTGATTTCCATTACAGAATTATAACTATTTTAAATAAAGTGACACCTGAGGGCCAGAAGATCACTAGCATACAATACAGATGTTTGTCCTTGTCCCTTGTACACAGAGATTTCTCCAGATTTTCAGAAACATTTGATAATATTATGTACTGTAAATTATATATTTATATATTTTATTTGCAATTTTATGTTGAGGAAGATTATTGTGAAATTGTTGCACAATTTGTAGACACAATCTTTAACAGATTGGTGAAGCTCTGCCCATCTTTACTTCTGAGAGACTCTGCCTCTATAAGATACACAATTTATACCCAATCATCTTGCTGCCAATTAACCTCATTAGATGCAAAATGTTCTTCCAGCTCTTCCTCATCAGAACCATTTAATTTGCTGCATTTTGTTGCTCTGTCACAACTTTTTCAAGATGCGTCACTGCCATTAATTTCAAAATTACCGTTATTTTGCTTAAAATTCTGCATGTTGTCAGTTTAAACATGATATGTTTTTAATTGTGAATGAAATATAGGTTTGTGAGATTTAAAAATCATTGCATTATGTTTGTATTTATATTTTACACAGTGGCCCAACTTTTATAGGAATTTAGGTTATAAAATATTTACTTTTCCATAAGTCTGTAAAATGGGATGAAGATAATGATTGTGCAGTAAATCAGAAAGATCAGAAAATGTTTGTAAATCTACAGATGTGAAAGGTGGACTCCTGTTACAGATGTGTTACAGATGTGTGTATTAGTGTGTTAGTGTGTTGTGTTTTCTCTCATCCACAGTGTGTGTGATTGTGTGTATCACATCCTCCCCCTCAGCACCTGCAGTCTCTCCCAGCTGCAGCAGTGCTTCTCTGTACACTCTCACTGACCGAGGTTTTTGTACGATGCTCTAACACTGTGTGAACACACCACCACTATGGTAACTCTGACAGTAGTAATCTCCTGCATCTTCAGTCTGGACTCCACTGATGGTCAGAGTGAAGTCAGTATTCGATCCACTGCCACTGAAACGAGCTGGAATTCCTGTGTATAAGCTTGTAGCGTAATAGATCAGGAGTTTAGGAGCTTCTCCAGGTTTCTGCAGGTACCAGGCAAGATAATTACCACCAGCCACACTGCTACTGGTTTTACAGTTGATGGTGACTGTGTTTCCTGGAACAACAGTTTGCACTGAAGGAGTCTGAGTCACAGTCACCTGACCTCTGGATCCTGTAGAGAAACATAGATTGTGTTTGTATGTGTAAAGTGGTGTAGAATTAGTATGAAATGAAGTGTGTGAGGCTGTGAGTTGATGTTAAACTCTCACCTTGAGTCCAGAGGGCCAGTGTGCAGATGACGACGCTGATCAAAGTCATGGTTGCTGTGGGTGAAGTTGCTGATCAGCAGCTCTCAGTCATGAAGTGTTCAAGTCACAGGACTATAAACACTCACAGAGCACTGAAGCATGGACTGCTAATGCAAAGTGTGTGTGTGTGTGTGTGTGTGTGTGTGTGTGTGTGTGTGTGTGTGTGTGTGTGTGTGTGTGTGTCTGTGTGTGTGTGTGTGTTTGTGTGTGTGTGTGTGTGTGTGTGTGTTTGTGTGTGTGTGTGTACTGCAGTGTGATGGAGGTTTTTGTACGACGGTTTCATTAGAATGTATCACTGTGGTGGACTTTTGGTGGAGGCTCCAAACTCATGGTGAACAGTAAGTGTGTTTTCTTCTTTTTAATATAAAAGACATTTATTTCATTATTAATTACATGAATAAATAAACTTCACCTAAAGGAATGATTTATATTTATAATTGTGTGATTGATATTTATTGTGTATTATTATGCTGTGATGAGGAAAACATTTCAGTATCAGAACTGATCCCATAGAAATGTTCCTGAACATTCAACAAATCTACAATGATGATGTTAAATATGTAAGAATTCCACACTTGTATAAATTCCACATGCAATAACTCTATAATAAACATGTCATAAATAGAGTTCCTTTGTGCTGATGTTAAATCCAGATGAAAGCTGCTGTGTGTGTTTGTTTACACAATGAACTTTCTGGAATCTGCTCCATTTGTATTTGCTGCAGTTCCACATGCTGAAGGTTTGAACTATAAAGTAATAAGACTTGTTGTGAAAAATGATGTTTCCCAGATAAATGATGGTGTGGAACATGTTTGTTTTGTCTCTGCACTGAAACTGATGTCAGATAATAAAGTTCTCAATGAAAATCAGTCATGAAGTCAGACTTTATTAGACTTAATGACTCTGTAAGATCAGTCAGTTCCACAAAGTTCCACAAATAGTTCTAATGTGTGTATGATGTGTGTGTGTTTCTCCTCTCCAGCGGGTCTCGTGGTGAAGCCGTCCGTGTCTCTGCTCCCTCCGTCCCCTCTGCAGCTGTCTGAGGGATCGTCCTAGCTGCTCTGCCTGCTGTCTGGCTACTCTCCACAGGGGGCGCTTGTGAGCTGGACGGTGGACGGCTCAGAGGTGAAATCCGGCGTTCTGAACAGCGCAGAAGAAGAGAAGAATGGCCGTTACAGCCTCAGCAGCACCCTGACCCTCAGCAAAGACCTCTGGGAAAAGGGGGAGGAGTTTATCTGTAAGGTCTCCCATAACAACGTGGATCATCCAGTCACGTTCAGAAAGAGTCAGTGTTAAGGCGAGTGGATCCAAGCTAGAGTTTAACATAGAGCTGCTTCTGATCATCTACAATAGAGTTTAAATTCTACACAACGCTGCATTTCTGTCTTTACTCTGTTCACTGTCCTGTTGCTCTTCCTGTAGTTTTTGCTGAAATAAAGCTGAGTTTTGGACGTTGTGTGTTTCTTTTATTGGAGTTAATAGTGATGATCAGTGTGATGAGAGAGTGGGATTAGCTGCAGATTCAGTGTGTGTGTTGTGCTTCAGTGAGTTTGACTGAAGGAAGTTGAACATCTGGTGAAGTTTCTGTTCTATTCTGGGAGAAATTAAACTATTCACAGTCACATTCATGTAAATATTCATTACACCTCTGTTACCACTTTTGATTCTCTGCAAAATTAGAATTTAAATGTAGGCCATTTACAAGTAAAAGAATAATCTAAAACCTCAAAAACAACCACAAAGTTAAAGAGCATGATGATTACAAACCGTACCTGATTTGAAAAGTACATAATACATTCCCCCAAAATAATTCATAATTCAATTATTGTCCATGAAACAGTTTTTTTTATTTATAATGTGGACTTGAGGGACATGAGCAAAAAAGACAGGAACATGAGAAAACAATAATCAAGTCCAAATAAAAGTGCAGGTTTGATGAAACTAAGTGATATTGATTAAAGCATATACGAGGTCCTTGAGATTCTGGAGATTCTGGAGATTTCTGATCAGTAACTCAGAGTTTTACCCACTGAGCTCCTACTTCCCATTCTGAGTTACTGAGTTCATCCTTCTGATGTAAATGTTTCCTGTCTGACACTGTGTAAAATGTAAATATGACAGAGACAGAAACAGGGACAGATATACTGTCAGAAACACAGGTAGGGACAGAGACAGAAACATGGACAGATATCCGAAAGCGTGACTGGAAGGACACAAATGCAGGACTAAACAGGAACAAGGTGAAAACAGTTTTAATGAAAAAAGAGGCAGGAGGAAAAACACAGTTCAAAAACAGACCAAAATTAAGGCACTGAAATCCAAGAACCAGGAAAAACTGAGCATTATGGGGCAGAGCAAAAACACAAACCAAAAACAGTCCAGAGTTCAAACAAGAACCTAAAGAGTCAGAGCCGAACAGGGGTCAGAATCAGGATCAGAATCAGAATCAGTATCAGGATCAAGGAACCAGAACAGGCAGGTTGAAAAAATAATCTCAGGACTTTAGGGAGCCGGTAAAATAATCTGGCCCCGAGTATTTGTCTTTTGTGTCCAAGCGAAACCGGAAAATAATGACATAAAAACAGATTGCGATGATTTGCAAATCTCAAAAACACATTTTATTTACAATAAAACAAAGAGAATGTGGAATGTGTAAACTGTGGAAATGTACAATTTTAGGGAAAAAATTTAATTTTAAAATTGATGGCTGCAACACGTCTCAAAAAAGTTGGGACAGGTCCATGTTTACTGTGATGTACCGTCCCGTCTTCTTTTAATATCAGTCTCTAAACGTTTAGGAACTGAGGAAACCAGTTGCTTGAGTTTTGGGAGAAGAATATTGTCTCATTCTGGTCTGATAGTGGATTCTAGTGGCTCAGCAGTCCTGGGTCTTCATTGGCATGTTTTTTGTTTTTAAGATTTCTCACTTGGTGAAAAGTCTAGACTGCAGGGAGGCCAGTTTATCACCCGCACTCTTCTATTTTACGCTATTCATGCGATTTTAATATACGCAGTATGCAGTAAGCATTGTCCTGCTCAAATATGCAAGTCTTTCTCTGAAAAAGATGTTTTCTTGGTGGAAATATTTGTTGCTCTAAAACCTGTTTATAGCATTCAACACTTTCCAAATGTACAAGCTGCCCATTCCACAGGCACTAATGATCTCCCATCCATCAGAAATGCAGCATTTGACCTGAATACTGATAACAAGCCACATTGTTCCTCTCCTCTTTAGTCCGGAGGATGCGGCACCTCTGGTTCCAAATGAAATCTGTCCACTTTGTTTTAGTACATTTTTAATGAGCTTCGGTCCAGAAAGGATGTATGGTATTTGTTTGTAGCACATTTCAGTATTAGCTGTTATTTATTTTTGTTTGTTTTTATTTTTTAATATTATTCTTATTAATTATTGTATCACATTTCACATTCACAATGTTATTTCTTTTTTGTATATTATTCCTTTTAAATATTTGTACCACTCAGTATTCGTACCAATCAAAGAAAGTGTACTCAGTGTATCCACAGTACGTGTTTAACGTGTGCGCATGAGTGAAGTCTCATTTAAGGTCAGTAGTTCTATTGATAGTCTTATGAGTAGGTTCCGTTTCCAGAGTCTATACGTTTTGTTTCCATTAAATCATTAAAGAATTTTGCCACCATTAAATTATTATACTGAGAGAAGCATTGTAAATTTTGGAGATATTGGTGGCAGATAATGTGCCTGTTGTCAAATAAAAAATGTGATGCGGTAAACAATGACAAATAAGAAATCGAGGTGTTACCCAGACACTAAGAAAAGAGTATAAAAGGCCGTGTTTGTGCTGAAACTTTGGACACTTCTATGGAACATCTGACTTTGTTTCTGCAGGAATAACGCCTGAAGCTTTGACATTACAACATGAGATTCTGCACTTAGTCTTTTGTTTCTGATTGGAGTCTTTACTTTGATGCTGAATTTGTTTGCGTTTGTTTCAAGTAGCTACGACAGATGGCGTCATTTCTGGATCATGTTCACGCATGCCTTCTTCTTTGCATGATAGAGATTTAACCTGCATTTGTGGATGATGTGGCAAACTGTGTTCACAGATAACGATTTCTGGAAGTGCTAATAAACCCATTCAGTGATTTCCATTACAGAATTATAACTACTGTAAGAATTACAGACTGCCTCAACCCAGATTCCACCCCACGCTATATCAAAATAAGCTCATCCGCAAAACGGCTTACATCTCACAAAAGTATTTATGTAGTTTGACATAGAATTTCAGTTGTATCAATCCTAATCATAGTCTTGATTGAATCTGTCTGGGAGAGACAGCAAGCCTTCAAGGATCATTTCTAACCAAAAGGTGTCTGAGACCATGATTATCATTTAAACAATACCCTATCCTGTCCTGCTGGGGGGCCGGCACCAGCAAAGGTGTCAACAACAGAGACCTCCGCCTCAATTACAAGCCAGTTGTTCCCTCATGCATGTCCTATGTCTAATTTACATTTAAAGGATAACTCTGGTCTATACTTCAAATGGAAGAACAATATAAAATATCTGGGCAGAGTTTGCTCTGGGTTCTTTCTGACTCCGATGAACCCAAAGTGCTTCGTGTATTTTGTCACTGCTACGCTGTTATAAACTTCTTCATTACGATCTTCGTTTTCCTCATCATTTTTTCTTACATTGGCGAGCCACCCAGCGAGGGATTTCCGGAAGAAAGAAAAAGCGGGGAAAGTTAAGAAAACGGTTTCTTTCTTCTATGCTTTTATTTTAATTCAGGGAACCCCTTGTTTTAAAAAAATCTAGAAAAGAAAGATTTTAAGGGCAGAAAAGTATTTCGTTTATTCGGTATAAGCAGGAGGAGTTCTTAAGCCTATTCTGTACATTTCTGTGTAAGATTCTAACGAAACTGAATCAGCCCGACGTAGTGTGGCGGCAGAGTTGTATTGGAATTGTATTTGTTTCTAAAGTAACTGAAGCAAAGTTTATAAGTTTCTAAAGTAATTGAAACTTTCTGTGAGATTACTATTACACTTTCTAACGTAAGTGAAACTGGTAATAGTGTAAAGAGCGCGACGCACTGTGGCTCTGTAAAGTTTAAACAGTAACCCTGTTCTAAGTACTGTGGTTGTCCGACGCACTGTGTCACTGTTTTAAACTCATGTTTTAAGCCCGAAGTGCTGTGGCTACATACTGGTTTAGGATATAACGCGGTCTTGTGACAACGGAATATTTTGAACAGTTTGTTGTATTATTGTAGAGGTTCAATCGGTACATGAACTCACTGCTATTTATAGGCAACTAGATAACGTACGGTTGGTAAAAACGCGTATATAATAAATTTGGCCGACGGACTGTGACACTGTTTCAAACACATAGTGTGATTTTGTCTTGTATTGTGACAACGTTGCATCTATAACTGTTTGTGGTATATTATTGAAGTTGACTTATTGTGTAATACAACTATTGTTGCTGTGAATAAATAGACAATTGGTCATATTAAGGTATCTACATAACGTGTAGTTGTAACTTTGAGGTATTTTTGAAAATGGAAGAGCTGATTATTAGGTACATCGCTAAACACGGCTTACAAGGGATGTTTGATGGAATAGAGAAGGTTGGTGATAAGCCGTATAAGTGGGCTGTTTCTAAGTTTGAAAGTTATCCAAAGATGCCTCGGAACAAACAAGGAAAAATTGCAAATGCCCTTCAGGGAGTTTTTGCCTCGTATAAGGTAACCAGGAGGAAGCTAGATGAGCTTAAGTCTGAAAATAACCAGCTTCATTCTAGAGTCAGTATTGGAGACATTTATACAAAAAATTACCAAGTCAGTGAAATATTATGGAAAGAAGAAAAGGACAGAATGCAGAAAGAGATCGCATTTCTGAAAACTAACAACAGTATGCTCAAATCTTCTGTTGAATCCTTGTTTAATGATTTGGAGGAATCTAATGCTGCCTGTCAGTTTCTGATAAAGAATGCCAGAATGGAGGAAAATCACAGTCAAAGGTTGGTAAATGTTTCACTGTATAACCGAGTTCCAGGAATATTAAATTTGCAGAAAGACAGTGATGAGGGTTTGGAAAGAGAGTCTTAGTTACTCAATAGTAAAGACTCTGACTATACAGTTAGATTTCCAGTAGCACCAATTCACGTCACTACGACTGTGAGAGCTAATGAAAGAGGGGAGGAGCCAATGGTCTTGACTCTGGTCAGAGGGTTTAGCCCCAATGAACTAGAAACCATGATCAAGAATATTGGGAAATTTGATCCTGTAAAACAGGATCCCTTAGATTTTCTGAAAAACCTGGAACGATATGCCAACATTTACAAATGTACGGATGATGACACATGCATTTTGTTAACCCTTTGTTTGCCTGACACCTTGTCTGGAGCCTTAACTAAGAAAGTAATGGACAGAACTGCAAATAAGTTCGAGAGGAAACAGGCACTGCTTGAAGTGCTAGGGCTGATGTCAGTTAACTGGGATAAAATAGCTGACATTCATATGCGAAATGGGGAGCACCCAGTGGCATTTTCTGAGCGATTATTTGATGCCTTTAAAACTTTCAGTGGCAATCCTGATATTACTCAGAATGATGTTAGCTTCAAATCTGCCTTAATTAAGAAGTGTGATCCCCTCACCCACTCTGCTATAGCAATGCATGTGACACATTTATCTGAATACAATGAGATTATTACTAAGATGATACAGTTTTACAGTAGTAATTCTAGTTCAAAGACGTCTCATCCTGTATCAGCAGTATGTGTTAAGAGGCCAGATTTTAAGGGCACAGAAGAATGTAAGCAATTGAAGTTGCATCAGAAGCAAAGTAAATTGTGTTCCTTTTGCCACAAGATTGGCCACGTTGTCCACAAATGCTGGTCTTTAGGAAAGGGACGTCCACCACCCTATTTCCTTCGACGCAGAAATATGCATTCTGATAACCCAGATCAGGTAACTGTGCATCTAAAAGAAACTTTATGTGAACTCACAGCAGTATTTAATAAGGCTATGGTGTCTGTAGTAAAATGGTTAGCTGTCCCCTAAGAGTAAAAACTCTGTTTGCTAATGTTGCCTTGGTTAACGACTTACTGCATTTTATGCATTCCGGGCCCCGACAAAGATTTTTGTGATGTCCAAGTAATATTTAGTTTAAAGCAACTTTGAAATTAAGCTTATATTGTTAAAATGATAGTCCTTGCAGTTGTTCTTATGGAAACATATGCTATAAATTACATGTGTAACAAACATAGATGTAGACTAATGTGAATTTAGCTGGTGTTGAACAGTTGTTAATGTGCTCAAGTGCATTAAGGCTAATGTAGCTAAAGTTTCTACTGCTGTGTATTCATTTAGATTCATTGTTATGCTGTAGTTGTTAATGCACTGTAATACATTTACACCAAAGTAGTTTAAAATTGTTGCATAAGACTGGATTTGGTGTAGAATTGTAGCATTTAGGCCTATCAGAGCTGTAAATGTTAACAATAATCAGCAATCTTATGTTGGAGATTTAAACTACAATTTGATAATGATCTAGCTAAGTTTTGTCCTATTAGGATGTTTTAAAGTGACTGCTGACAAGCTAAGATAAGAGGAAAGGTCTAAGCTTGTATGTCGATAGAAACCGCTGAGCTAATAGAACAATTGTTTAGTCATTAGATTATTCAATGTGTGTGTGTTAACTATGTTGAACCAATCTCTCAAAGTGGAATTGTATGGGTTATTTCTACCATAAGTAACACCAACAATGCCACAGTAAAGAATAGAGTTAACTGCTGAATTTTAACATGTAATGCTTCTCCCACAGCATTTAGAGGTGCTACACCTTAAACTTAAGTGATGCTTTGGTAATGGGCTTTCAGCCCATTAAATTTTTTATTGTAAATGTGCCCAGTGTTTTCAGAGGAAACTCCAGATACACTGAGAACTTTTATGTGTGAAAAGAGGAGGTGGCCAATTCTTTCTGTTTCCCTGAGTTTTTCAGAATCACCAAACAAAAATGGCTGAACGGATGGTGGCATTGTCCTTTCCAGTGACGACAATAATGCAAGAATATGCAGAGCTACAACCAGCACTTCTTGCTAGTTCGGTGAAGACGAGACCATATCAACAGACATCATTCGAACCAGAAGAGCAATTAGTTTGATAAAAAATATCCCAGAATTGTATTTTTCCTAATCCGGTTTAATATGGGATGTAACTTTTAAGATCACTGTATGTATGTATGTATGTATGTATGTATGTATGTATGTATGTATGTATGTTATATTCCTCATTATTGGCCAAATATTATGTTGTATGTGTTCCATGTTAAAATGTCAGATTTCAGACAGTTCTATAATCACTATAGGACATTCCCATCGTTTATGAAAGACTTTATTGTTTGTGTATGTAATTTTCCTATTTTTGACAGTGTATTATGTTCTATTGTATTTGTTTATGTTAAGATGTCAGATTGCGTATGATTCAATATTCATTGTAGGATGCATCTATTGGTTATGATGGTTCCTGAAGGCCTCTATTCCAAACCCAGATAACATTTTACATATAGCCAAATATTTTATAGAGATATGTCTAATACGTTTGCTCAATTGGATTAAACAGGTGTGCCTAAGGTGATGACCCAATGATGGATAAGATTTTACATATAACAAAAATTTTAGGAGAAACCTGCATTGTAAGCATGCCGAATGGGATGAAGCGATAACCGGTGTGCATGAGGTGAATGTTCCGATGACGGGTAAGATTCTCTGAGGGCCGAAGGAGGACAACCTAAGGCAGGGCTTCACCGCCACTGGGCACCTGCCTAAGACAGGAGGTGTAATCTGTGTAAAGGGAGTGGATGTGATGCTTCAGGGCCAAAAGCATCAAAGGGGGGACTGTAAGAATTACAGACTGCCTCAACCCAGATTCCACCCCACGCTATATCAAAATAAGCTCATCCGCAAAACGGCTTACATTTCACAAAAGTATTTATGTAGTTTGACATAGAATTTCAGTTGTATCAATCCTAATCATAGTCTTGATTGAATCTGTCTGGGAGAGACAGCAAGCCTTCAAGGACCATTTCTAACCAAAAGGTGTCTGAGACCATGATTATCATTTAAACAATACCCTATCCTGTCCTGCTGGGGGGCCGGCACCAGCAAAGGTGTCAACAACAGAGACCTCCGCCTCAATTACCCAGCCAGTTGTTCCCTCATGCATGTCCTATGTCTAATTTACATTTAAAGGATAACTCTGGTCTATACTTCAAAGGGAAGAACAATATAAAATATCTGGGCAGAGTTTGCTCTGGGTTCTTTCTGACTCCGATGAACCCAAAGTGCTTCGTGTATTTTGTCACTGCTACGCTGTTATAAACTTCTTCATTACGATCTTAGTTGTCCTCATCATTTTTTCTTACACTATTTTAAATAAAGTGACACCTGAGGGCCAGAAGATCACTAGCATACAATACAGATGTTTGTCCTTGTCCCTTGTACACAGAGATTTCTCCAGATTTTCAGAAACATTTGATAATATTATGTACTGTAAATTATATATTTATATATTTTATTTGCAATTTTATGTTGAGGAACATTATTGTGAAATTGTTGCACAATTTGTAGACACAATCTTTAACAGATTGGTGAAGCTCTGCCCATCTTTACTTCTGAGAGACTCTGCCTCTATAAGATACACAATTTATACCCAATCATCTTGCTGTCAATTAACCTCATTAGATGCAAAATGTTCTTCCAGCTCTTCCTCATCAGAACCATTTAATTTGCTGCATTTTGTTGCCCTGTCACAACTTTTTCAACATTTGTCACTGCCATCAAATTCAAAATTACCGTTATTTTGCTTAAAATTCTGCATGTTGTCAGTGGAAACATGATATGTTTTCTATTGTGAATGAAATATAGGTTTGTGAGATTTAAAAATCATTGCATTATGTTTGTATTTATATTTTACACAGTGGCCCAACTGTTATGTTATACTTTTCCATAAGTCTGTAAAATGGGATGAAGATAATTATTGTGCAGTAAATCAGAAAGATCAGGAAATGTTTGTAAATCTACAGATGTGAAAGGTTTACTCCTGTTACAGATGTGTTACAGATGTGTGTATTAGTGTGTTAGTGTGTTGTGTTTTCTCTCATCCACAGTGTGTGTGATTGTGTGTATCACATCCTCCCCCTCAGCACCTGCAGTCTCTCCCAGCTGCAGCAGTGCTTCTCTGTACACTCTCACTGACCGAGGTTTTTGTACGATGCTCTAACACTGTGTGAACACTGGACCACTATGTTCACACAGACAGTAGTAATCTCCTGCATCTTCAGTCTGGACTCCACTGATAGTCAGAGTGAAGTCAGTATTCGATCCACTGCCACTGAAACGAGCTGGAATTCCTTTATATAAGATATTAGCCCAGTAGATCAGGAGTTTAGGAGCTTCTCCAGGTTTCTGCAGGTACCAGGCGATACGATCACCACCATACACACTGCTACTGGTTTTACAGTTGATGGTGACTGTGTTTCCTGGAACAACAGTTTGCACTGAAGGAGTCTGAGTCACAGTCACCTGACCTCTGGATCCTGTAGAGAAACATAGATTGTGTTTGTATGCTGTAAAGTGGTGTAGAATTAGTATGAAATGAAGTGTTTGAGGCTGTGAGTTGATGTTAAACTCTCACCTTGAGTCCAGAGGGCCAGGGTGCAGATGAAGATGCTGATCAAAGTCATGGTTGCTGTGGGTGAAGTTGCTGATCAGCAGCTCTCAGTCATGAAGTGTTCAAGTCACAGGACTATAAACACTCACAGAGCACTGAAGCATGGACTGCTAATGCAAAGTGTGTGTGTGTGTGTGTGTGTGTGTGTGTGTGTGTGTGTGTGTGTGTGTGTGTGTGTGTGTGTGTGTGTGTACTGCAGTGTGATGGAGCTTTTTGTACGACGGTTTCATTAGAATGTATCACTGTGGTGGACTTTTGGTGGAGGCTCCAAACTCATGGTGAACAGTAAGTGTGTTTTCTTCTTTTTAATATAAAAGACATTTATTTCATTATTAATTACATGAATAAATAAACTTCACCTGAAGGAATGATTAATATTTATAATTATGTGATTGATATTTATTATGTATTATTATGCTGTGATGAGGAAAACATTTCAGTATCAGAACTGATCCCATAGAAATGTTCCTGAACATTCAACAAATCTACAATGATGATGTTAAATATGTAAGAATTCCACACTTGCTATAAATTCCACATGCAATAACTCTATAATAAACATGTCATAAATAGAGTTCCTTTGTGCTGATGTTAAATCCAGATGAAAGCTGCTGTGTGTGTTTGTGTAACACAATGAAACTTTCTGGAATCTGCTCCATTTGTATTTGCTGCAGTTCCACATGCTGAAGGTTTGAACTATAAAGTAATAAGACTTGTTGTGAAAAATGATGTTTCCCAGATAAATGATGGTGTGGAACATGTTTGTTTTGTCTCTGCACTGAAACTGATGTCAGATAATAAAGTTCTCAATGAAAATCAGTCATGAAGTCAGACTTTATTAGACTTAATGACTCTGTAAGATCAGTCAGTTCCACAAAGTTCCACAAATAGTTCTGATGTGTGTATGATGTGTGTGTGTTTCTCCTCTCCAGCGGGTCTCGTGGTGAAGCCGTCCGTGTCTCTGCTCCCTCCGTCCCCTCTGCAGCTGTCTGAGGGGTCGTCCTCGCTGCTCTGCCTGCTGTCTGGCTACTCTCCACAGGGGGCGCTGGTGAGCTGGACAGTGGACGGCTCAGAGGTGAAGACCGGCGTTCTGAACAGCGCAGAAGAAGAGAAGAATGGCCGTTACAGCCTCAGCAGCACCATGACCCTCAGCAAAGACCTCTGGGAAAAGGGGGAGGAGTTTATCTGTAAGGTCTCCCATAACAACGTGGATCATCCAGTCACGTTCAGAAAGAGTCAGTGTTAAGGCGAGTGGATCCAAGCTAGAGTTTAACATAGAGCTGCTTCTGATCCATCTACAATAGAGTTTCAATTCTACACAACGCTGCATTTCTGTCTTTACTCTGTTCACTGTCCTGTTGCTCTTCCTGTAGTTTTTGCTGAAATAAAGTTGAGTTTTGGACGTTGTGTGTTTCTTTTATTGAAGTTATTAGTGATGATCAGTGTGATGAGGGAGTGGGATTAGATGCAGATTCAGTGTGTGTGTTGTGCTTCAGTGAGTTTGACTGAAGGAAGTTGAATATCTGGTGAAGTTTCTGTTCTATTCTGGGAGAAATGAAACTATTCACAGTCATGTTCATGTAAATATTAATTACACCTCTGTTACCACTTTTGGTTCTCTGCAAAATGAAAATCTAAATGTAGACCACTTACAAGTAAAAGAATAATCTAAAGCCTCAACAACAACCACAAGGTTAAAGTGCATGATGATAACAAACGGTACCTGATTTAAAAAATACATAATACATTCCCCCAAAATAATTTGCAATTTAATTATTGTCAATTAAACAGTTTTTTTTTTTTATTTATAATGTCGACTTTATTAAAAACTGAACATTAGCAAAAAAGACAGGAACATGAGCAAACAATAATCGAGTCCAAATAAAAGCAGATTTGATGAAATTAAGTGATATTGACTAAAGCATATACGAGGTCACAAGACTGGTAGCCTTGAGATTCTGGGGTCTGAATCCCTGACATTTTGATCAGTAGCTCATAGTTTTACCCACTGAGCTCCTACTTCCCATTCTGAGTTACTGAGTTCATCCTTCTGACGTAAATGTTTCCAGTCTGTGATGTCTCTTTCATGTGAGTGACATACAGTACGTAATGACGTATCCTCATAACATCTAAGGGAGTTTTTTCTTGCCACAGTCTGAATGAGGCTTGCTCATTACGGATAAATGCACACCATTCACCTTGACTGTTAATTTCTGTAAAGCTGCTTTGAGACAATGTCTGTTGTGAAAAGCGCTTTAGAAATAAACTTGACTTGACTTGAGTGTACCGTTATCGTTCCTCACATATTTATTGTTCTATTTACTTAGTTTAACCAAATCTTCACTTTCATTTGGACTACCTTATTGATTTCACAGGTAGGGATATACTGATATACTGTCAGAAACACAAGTAGGAACAGGGACAGAAACAGGGCCAGATATACTTTAGAAACACGGTTACCCACAGGGACAGAAACAATTCCAGATATACTGTCAGAAACACAGGTAGTGTCAGGAACTCGAGAGGAAGGACCCAAATGCAGGACGCAGAAGATATCCAAAAGGCAGTCTTTAATTAGGGCAAAAACATAGGCAATACAAACAGTCCGAGAACAAATGTTCTACCCTTAAAAAGAGCATAAAAAAAAACAAAGAGCAAAAAAAAAGGGGAAAAAATAACCAACAAATGTCCAAAAAGCCACGCCTTTTGACCAACCCGGTAATGGGGTGCAAGACGGCGTCTCCGGTTGGCCCAACAAGCATAGCTCTGGGAAGCTCTAAGAAGTGCTGTGCGGGCCCTCCTCCAACTGAGTCGACAGCACCGGAACTAAACCAACGCAGATGGGACAGAAGCCTCAGCCTCCTGGGTAGAGAATAGAGGGGGTTGATAACCATAAACCGTCTGAAAGGGAGATAATCCAGTGGCAACAGTAGGCAATGAATTATGGGCGTACGCAACCCACAACAGCTTGGAGGACCATGAGGAGGCATCTTGGGCGCAAAGGACACGGAGTCCGGTCTCTAGCTCTTGATTGAGCCTCTCCGTCTGGCCATTGGTTTGCGGGTGAAACCCAGAGGAGAAGCTGATCGAGACCCCTAGGAGGCGAAAAAACTCCTTCCAAAATCCGGCTGTGAATTGAGGGCATCGGTCAGAGAGGATGTTGCGAGGAAGACCGTGCAGACGGAAAACGTGCAGGAGAAGGAGCGCAGCAGTCTCCTTAGCAGAAGGCAGTTTGGCCAGGGGAATAAAATGTGCCATCTTCGAGAACCGGTCCACCACGGTAAGAATGACAGTGCTTCCGGCAGAGGGGGGGAGCCCGGTAACAAAATCCAGGGCAATGTGAGACCAGGGGCGTTTAGGCACAGGAAGTGGACGTAGCAATCCCACCGAACGGCCCTTCGAATTCTTGTGTTGCGTGCAGGTAGGACAGGCGGCAACAAATTCACGGACATCTTTCCGGACCGTGGGCCACCAGAACTGCTGTCAGAGGACGGACAGGGTTCGAGGAAACCCGGGATGGCAAAACAGAGGCGAGCCGTGACACCACTGGAGGACTTGGGACCGCAGCTGCTCGGGAACAAAGAGTCTGTCAGCAGGGCAACCCTCGGGAGCCGGCTGGTCTATAGTGGCAAGTTCAACCCTAGCCTCGAGGTCAAGGTCCAGGGCACGCACAGTAACTGAAGGAGGGTGTGAAGGTGGGATCTTCTTCCTCCACAGGGAAGTGTAACCTGGAAAGAGCGTCAGGCTTCCCATTCTTAGATCCCGGGCGGTAGGAAAGAGAGAAATTAAACCTGCTGAAAAAAAGTCCCCAGCGAGCCTGGCGAGGATTGAGGCGCTTGGCGGTGCGTAGATACTCCAGGTTGCGGTGATCAGTCCAGACCAAGAAAGGGGTCTCGGCCCCCTCTAACCAGTGACACCACTCTTCCAGGGCAAGCTTGACGGCCAGGAGTTCCCGCTCACCAATGGGGTAATTACGGTTAGCTTGGTTAAGACGGCGGGAGAAGAAGGCACAAGGGTGCAACTTATTATCAGTAGCACCCCTCGTAGACAGTACAGCGCCTACCCCTAGGTCAGAGGCATCGACTTCCACGATAAACTGGCGAGAGGGATCGGGAAAAACCAGGACTGGGGCAGAGGTGAAGAGGACTTTGAGTCTGATTAAAGCTCGCTCCGCCTCGGGAGGCCATGAAAAGGACCAGCGAGAGGAGGTCAGTTGGTGAAGAGGGGCAGCAACCGAACTGTAGCCTCTAATAAACCTCCGGAAAAAGTTGGAGAACCCCAGGAACCTCTGCAGCTGCTTCCCAGAGGAGGGTGTGGGCCATTCCATGACAGCTCTGATCCTGGCAGGATCCAAACTTATGCTCCCTGCAGCAAGAGTGAATCCCAGGAAGGAGGTGCTAGAGACATGAAACTCACATTTCTCCGCTTTGACGTACAGACCATTCTGGAGGAGGCGCTGGAGTACCAAACGAACGTGGCCGACATGCTCATCCAGAGATCGGGAGAACACCAAGATGTCATCCAGATACACAAAAACATAGCGGTTCAACATATCACGCAGCACGTCATTAATAAGAGCCTGGAAAACCTGGAAAAAAATAAGGGCCTGGTGAGGCCAAACGGCATGACCAAATACTCATAGTGACCAGACGGGGTGTTGAAAGCTGTCTTCCACTCATCACCTTCACGGATGCGAACGAGATGGTATGCGTTCCTAAGGTCCAGTTTAGTGAAAAAAGAAGCTCCTTGGAGCTGTTCAAATGTGTCAGCCCCAAGGAGTGTCCATTAAGGGGAGCAGATAGCGGTTCTTGATGGTGATGCTATTGAGACTACGATAATCAATGCAGGGGCGTAAAGTCCCATCCTTCTTCTCAACGAAAAAGAACCCCGCAACGGCAGGGGAGGATGAAGGGCAAATAAGGCCAGTTGCAAGTGAGTCCTGAATGTACATAGCTTTTTGCTCGGGACCCGACAGGTGATACAAACGTCCCCGGGGGGGCGAGGACCCGGGTAGGAGGTCGATGGCACAGTCATATGGCCGATGAGCAGGTAAGGAGGAAGCTCGGGCCTTGCTAAATACCTGACCTAGGTCATGATACACAGAGGGAATTGAGTCAAGGTCCAAGGTCTCAAAAGAGCCAGAGGCAGATGGCTGAACTAAACAGTGGGAATGGCAGAAGGTTCCCCACTCTAAGACTTCACACGTGGACCAATCCAGGCGGGGGTTGTGTTTCTGCAACCAGGGAAAACCAAGCATGACCGGGGTGTGAGGGGAGGAAATGACCAAAAAGGATAGCCACTCCTGATGTTGACCGGCAATGGTGACCCGGAGTGGCTTTGTGCGACAGGTGGCCTGATAAAGGGGATGGCCATCGAGAGCTTGAACTTGAAGGGTGGCTGGCAAGGTTTCAGTCTCAATCATCAACTGCTGAACTAGATCCTGATCCAGAAACTCTGAGTCTGCCCCTGAATCCACAAAAGCCGCAAGCTGGTGCTCCTGTCCGCCAGAGAGGATGCGGATGTCTAGGAGTGGTTGGGAGAGGGCAGGAAGGATTTGGCTTGGCGGGGACCTCCCCATCAGCGACGAGCCCGGTCTTTTACTGGGCAGGAAACCACCATGTGTCCAGCTTCCCCGCAGTAGAGACACAAGCCTCTGGAGCGACGCCTCTCCTTTTCATCTAAGGATAGGTGTCGGCGGCCAATTTCCATAGGATGGGGTGGAGAGTGGGGTTCTGGTACAGTAGTGTGACAAGGGAGTGTTAGACGTCGGTATTGCGGTGGAGAGCGGTGACGATCGGAGCGCCGAGGGGTGTGCTCCACACGCCGCTCCTGCAGGCGTCTGTCAATTCGCGTAGCGAGGGCAATGAGGCCATCTAAGCTCGATGGAAGTTCCCGGCGGCTAACTCATCTTTAACTTCAGCAGCCAAACCACGATAGAAGGCGTCATAGAGGGCAGTGGGGTTCCATCCGCTATCCGTGGCAGCGGTGCGGAACTCAGCGGCAAATTCAGCCACCGAACGCCTACCTTGAGTGGCAGAAAACAGCAAGCGAGCCGCATCATGATGGGGAGAGGCGGAGTCGAAAATTTTCCGGAGTTTGACGGAGAAAGACATGCAGTGGGGGGTCTGGTTCTCCCACTCAGTGGTGGCTCACTGGAGAGCGGGACCTGATAGCAGGGAAATCACATAGGCCACCTTGGCTACTTTGGTGGGAAAAGAAGAGGGTTGAAGTTGAAAGATAATGCCGCACCGAGTGAGGAAGGAGCAGCAGTGTCCTGGTTCCCCGGAGAAACGTGCCGGTGGCATTAGGTGAGGTTCATGGGAACTAACCACGACCGGAGCAGGTTCCATCTCGGTTGATTGTGCAGGTGAGGTGACGGGTGTGGCTACAGCCGAGGTACTGGGATTTTGAGCCACGCGCTGCATGAAACCTTGAAGTGCCGAACCAATCTCACGTAGCTGCTGATCATGGGTGACGCAGATCTGCTTCAGAGAGTCTATACTCTCCCTTAAATCCTGTGCGTCCGCGGGGTCCATAGTTGGCCAAATTGTTCTGTCAGGAACGGAGGGGAAGGACCCAAATGCAGGACGCAGAAGATATCCAAAAGGCAGTCTTTAATTAGGGGAAAAACATAGGCAATACAAACAGTCCGAGAACAAATGTTCTACCCTTAAAAAGAGCATGAAAAAAACCAAAGAGCAGAAAAAGGAAAAAAAATAACCAACAAACGTCCAAAAACTGCGGGCAAAAAACCAGGATAGAAGAGAGATCCAAAATGAAAGCAAAAAATAATCCACAGGGGAAAAAACAGCAAGAAAGTCCCAAAAAACATAACACAAAGACAAAAAACAATCTGGCAAGGGATAACAGGAGCCAGTGTCTATTTATACACACAAAAGATGGCCGCCGTGTCGCGCCGGTGCCGCACAAGAAGCGGAAGTTGGGCTACCGGAAGTTGAATTACCGGAAGTGCGCGCGCCGTCGGCTGACAGGTAGGGACAGAGACAGATATACTGTCAGAAACGCAAGTAGGGACAGGGACAGAAACAGGGCCAGATATACTTCAGAAACACGGTTACGGACAGGGACAGAAACAATTCCCGATATACTGTCAGAAACACAAGTAGGGACAAGAACAGAAACAGGGACAGATATACTGCTTCAGACTATTTCACAAGATCTCCTGCCCTTAATCTCCACAATCATCAATGGGTCCTTAACATCTGGCTATATGCCAACTACCTATAAGCGAACAAGGGTCAATTCCATCTTTAAGAAACCTGCTCTGGATGCATCAGACATAAACAACTACAGACTACAGTATCACTTCTCTCCTTTCTTTCTAAATCTCTGGAACGCACTGTTTTTGAACCAACTGTCTGTCTATCTCTCACAGAACAACCTCCATGATCCAAACCAGTCTGGCTTCAAAGCAGCACATTCCACAGAGGTGGCCCTTTTGGCTGTTTCTAAGAAACTGCATGCTGCTAGGTGAGTCAAGCTGTCATCTGTACTTATCTTCCTTGACCTTTCAGCAGCATTCGACACACTTATCCACAAGACTCTCTTGTGTACCCTCAGGAGCCTCGGTGTCCGCAGAACAGCATGGGAATGGATTGCTTCCTACCTGAAAGGTTGCTGCCCCATGCAGACTCACTACTGGTGTCCCACAAGGCTCGGGACTTGGGGTAACTATGGACAATCAAATGTGCTTCTCATCACATGTTGCTAATGTTGCTCGTTCTTGTCGATTTCTTCTCTACAACATCCGAAGGATTCAACCAATTCTGTCCACACAGGCTGCCCAGGTGCTTGTCCAGTCTTTTGTCATTTCAAGACTGGACTACTGCAACTATCTGCAGAAAGGTCTTTCTTTGAACGGTTTGATTTTGCTTTGTAAAATCAAGATTTATAGTCTGATTTATATTAAGTTTGTTTAAGTTTAATCTAGCGTACCAGTGTAGATTTATTCATTGCTAGAGACATTTACATCTCTGTGGACAAGGGCGTCTGCTAAGTGCTGCAAATGTAAATGTAAACTGTCCGAACAGAAACAGGGACAAATATACTGTCAGAAAGCGTGACTGGAAGGACCCAAATGCAGGACTAAACAGGAACAGGGTGAAAACAGTTTTAATGAAAAAAGAGGCAGGAGGTAAAACACAGTTCAAAAACAGACCAAAATTCAGGCACTGAAATCCAAGAACCGGGAAAAACTGAGCATAATGGGGCAGAGCAAAAACACAAACTAAAAACAGTCCAGAGTTCAAACAAGAACCTAAAGAGCAGAGCAGAACAGGGATCAGAATCAGAACAGGGGTCAGGATCAGGATCAGGATCAGTATCAAGGAACCAGAACAGGCAGGTTGCAAAAATAATCCCAGGGCTTTAGGGAGCCGGTAAAATAATGTGGCCCGAGTATTTGTCCTTTGTGTCCTTAAATAATGGGTGGCGTGGGAAAAATGGCAAGATGGTGCCGACCCGGAAGAGCGCACCATGAAACCGGAAGTGTGCCAAGCGAAACCGGACGTCGCGAGGCCGGAAAATCATGACATTAAAACAGATTGCAATGATTTGCAAATCAAAAAAACAACAACAAAAAATATTAACAACAGAAAGGTTAAATGTTTAAACTGAGGAAATGTACCATTTAAAAAAATATATATATATTTGAAATTGATCTCTGCAGCACGTCTCAGAAAAGTTGGGACAGGTCCATGTTTACCGTGATGTACCGTCCCGTCTTCTTTAAAAAACAGTCTCTAAACGTTTGGAAAATGGGGAAACCAGTTGCTGGAGTTTTGGGAGAAGAATATTGTCTCATTCTGGTCTGATAGTGGATTCTAGCGGCTCAGCAGTCCTGGGTCTTTATTGGCGTGTTTTTTGTTTTTAAGATTTCTCACTTGGTGAAAAGTCTAGACTGCAGGGAGGCCAGTTTATCACCCGCACTCTTCTATTTCACACTATTCATGCGATTTTAATATACGCAGTATGCAGTTAGCATTGTCCTGCTCAAATATGCAAGTCCTTCTCTGAAAAGATGTTTTTCTGGGTGGAAACATTTGTTGCTCTAAAACCTGTTTATAGCATTCAACACTTTCCAAATGTACAAGCTGCCCATTCCACAGGCACTAATGATCTCCCATCCATCAGAAATGCAGCATTTGACCTGAGTGCTGATAACAAACCACATTGTTCCTCTCCTCTTTAGTCCAGAGGATGCGGCACCTCTGGTTCCAAATGAAAATTTTCCACTTTGTCTTAGTACATTTTTAATGAGCTTTGGTCCAGAAAGGATGTATGGTATTTGTTTGTAGCACATTTCAGTATTAGCTGTTATTTATTTATTTTTGTTTTTATTTTTATTATTATTCTTATTAATTATTGTATCACATTCACATTCAGAATGTTTTTTCTTTTTGTATATTATTTCTTTTGTTTATTAATTACTTTTTAATATTTGTACCACTCAGTATAACCAAAGAAAGTGTACTCAGTGTATCCACAGTACGTGTTTAACGTGTGCGCATGAGCAAAAGCATAAGTCTCATTTAAGGTCAATAGTTCTATTGATAGTCTTATGAGTAGGTTCCGTTTACAGAGTCTATACGATTTGTTTCCATTAAATCATTAAAGGATTTTGCCACCATTAAATCATTATACTGAGAGAAGCATCGTAAATTTTGGAGATAATGGTGGCAGATAATGTGCCTTTTGTCAAATAAAAAATAAGATACGGTAACCAATGACAAATAAGAAATCGAGGTGTTACCCAGACACTAAGAAAAGAGTATAAAAGGCCGTGTTTGTGCTGTAACTTTGGACACTTCTATGGAACATCTGACTTTGTTTCTGCAGGAATAACACCTGAAGATTTGACATTACAACACGAGATTCTGCACTTAGTCTTGTGTTTCTGATTGGAGTCTTTACTTTGATGCTGAATTGTTTGCATTTGTATTAAGTAGCTACTCCAGATGGCATCATTTCTGGATCATGTTCACTCATGTCTTCTTCTGCATGATAGAGATTTAACCTGCATTTGTGGATGACGTTGCAAACTGTGTTCACAGATAATGATTTCTGGAAGTGTTAATGAGCCATTCAGTGATTTCCATTACAGAATTATAACTATTTTAAATAAAGTGACACCTGAGGGCCAGAAGATCACTAGCATACAATATAGATGTGTCAGGGATCCACCTGCCACGCCCCCTTTGGTGGCTCTCTATGCCTCCACTCTCCATAGAGCTCCAGGTTTAACAAGGCACACCTGGAGCTCATCACTCATGCCTCCACTCTCTCTGAAGCTCCAGGTTCAACGAGGCACACCTGAAGCTCATCAATCCACTCCTACATAAACCCCTCACTCACCTTCACTCCCCGTTCGTTATTGTTCATGTTGGACTTCCCGTATTGTATGTGTTTATGGCTTCATGTAGGACTATTTATGTTCCGTTTCATCCGGACTCCAATATCCTGCACCGGCTTTCCTTCAGCGCCTCTCGGATCAGCTACGCTTCTCCCCAAGCACACCTCGGACTCTCTCTACCCAAAGACTGCCGTGTGTGAGTGTGTGTGTGCGTGTGTGCGTGTGTGCGTGTGCCTGCGTGTATCTCTCTCCGTCACTCGCTGTATTAAACCCGAGCGAACCGTACTTCGGCTTCCGCCTCCGTTTCATCCGCACCCTGACAAGATGTTTGTCCTTGTCCCTTGTACACAGAGATTTCTCCAGATTTTCAGAAACGTTTGATGATATTATGTACTGTAAATTATATATTTAAATTTAAATTATAAAAATATAAAATTTTATGTTGAGGAACATTATTGTGAAATTGTTGCACAATTGGTGAACAGATTGTGCAACAATTGGTGAAGCTCTGCCCATCTTTACTTCTGAGAGACTCTCTCTATAAGATACACAATTTATACCCAATCATCTTGCTGTCAATTAACCTCATTAGATGCAAAATGTTCTTCCAGCTCTTCCTCATCAGAACCATTTAATTTGCTGCATTTTGTTGCTCTGTCACAACTTTTCAAGATGCGTCACTGCCATCAAATTCAAAATTACCGTTATTTGCTTAAAATTCTGCATGTTGTCAGTTTAAACATGATATGTTTTTAATTGTGAATGAAATATAGGTTTGTGAGGTTTAAAAATCATTGCATTATGTTTGTATTTATATTTACACAGTGGCCAAACTTTTATAGGATTTAGGTTATAAAATATTTACTTTTCCATAAGTCTGTAAAATGGGATGAAGATAATGATTGTGCAGTAAATCAGAAAGATCAGAAAATGTTTGTTAATCTACAGATGTGAAAGATGACTCCTGTTACAGATGTGTTACAGATTTGTGTATTAATGTGTTAGTGTGTTGTGTTTTCTCTCATCCACAGTGTGTGTGATTGTGTGTATCACATCCTCCCCTCAGCACCTGCAGTCTCTCCCAGCTGCAGCAGTGCTCTCTGTACACTCTCACTGACCGAGGTTTTTGTACGATGCTCTAACACTGTGTGATCACATAGTTACTACTGATCTCATGAACACTCTGACAGTAGTAATCTCCTGCATCTTCAGTCTGGACTCCATTGATGGTCAGAGTGAAGTCAGTATTCGATCCACTGCCACTGAAACGAGCTGGAATTCCTGACTGTAAGCTTGTAGCCCTGTAGATCAGGAGTTTAGGAGCTTCTCCAGGTTTCTGCAGGTACCAGGCTAAAAAATCTCCATTATACACTCTGCTACTGGTTTTACAGTTGATGGTGACTGTGTTTCCTGGAACAACAGTTTGCACTGAAGGAGTCTGAGTCACAGTCACCTGACCTCTGGATCCTGTAGAGAAACATAGATTGTGTTTGTATGCTGTAAAGTGGTGTAGAATTAGTATGAAATGAAGTGTGTGAGGCTGTGAGTTGATGTTAAACTCTCACCTTGAGTCCAGAGGGCCAGTGTGCAGATGAAGACGCTGATCAAAGTCATGGTTGCTGTGGGTGAAGTTGCTGATCAGCAGCTCTCAGTCATGAAGTGTTCAAGTCACAGGACTATAAACACTCACAGAGCACTGAAGCATGGACTGCTAATGCAAAGTGTGTGTGTGTGTGTGTGTGTGTGTGTGTGTGTGTGTGTGTGTGTGTGTGTGTGTGTGTGTGTGTGTGTGTGTGTGTACTGCAGTGTGATGGAGGTTTTTGTACGACGGTTTCATTAGAATGTATCACTGTGGTGGACTTTTGGTGGAGGCTCCAAACTCATGGTGAACAGTAAGTGTGTTTTCTTCTTTTTAATATAAAAGACATTTATTTCATTATTAATTACATGAATAAATAAACTTCACCTGAAGGAATGATTTATATTAATAATTTTTTTGATTGATATTTATTGTGTATTATTATGCTGTGATGAGGAAAACATTTCAGTATCAGAACTGATCCCATAGAAATGTTCCTGAACATTCAACAAATCTACAATGATGATGTTAAATATGTAAGAATTCCACACTTGCTATAAATCCCACATGCAATAACTCTATAATAAACATGTCATAAATAGAGTTCCTTTGTGCTGATGTTAAATCCAGATGAAAGCTGCTGTGTGTGTTTGTGTTACACAATGAAACTTTCTGGAATCTGCTCCATTTGTATTTGCTGCAGTTCCACATGCTGAAGGTTTGAACTATAAAGTAATAAGACTTGTTGTGAAAAATGATGTTTCCCAGATAAATGATGGTGTGGAACATGTTTGTTTTGTCTCTGCACTGAAACTGATGTCAGATAATAAAGTTCTCATGAAAATTAGTCATGAAGTCAGACTTTATTAGACTTAATGACTCTGTAAGATCAGTCAGTTCCACAAAGTTCCACAAAGTTCTGATGTGTGTATGATGTGTGTGTGTTTCTCCTCTCCAGCGGGTCTCGTGGTGAAGCCGTCCGTGTCTCTGCTCCTCCGTCCTCTCTGCAGCTGTCTGAGGGATCGTCCTGCTGCTCTGCTGCTGTCTGGCTCTCTCCACAGGGGGCGCTGGTGAGCTGGACGTTGGACGGCTCAGTGGTGAAGACCGGCGTTCTGAACAGCGCAGAAGAAGAGAAGAACGGTCGTTACAGCCTTAGCAGCACCCTG